>CP139504.1:8411208-8547672 GCA_021014915.2 Artemisia tridentata subsp. tridentata
AATCAATTGCGTTTGTCAAAATTAAATATATATCACGTTGCACATAATTGATTACTTAATTAATTGGAGTCTTCCCCAATTCAACAACTATCAATTATTTTACATGTGAAAATAAATAAATCATCATTGAATCCATGTCAAACATGCACGTTTGCATGGATTCTACCAAACAATTAGCATATTGCCACAGGATCATTTTACAA
This sequence comes from Artemisia tridentata subsp. tridentata, assembly GCA_021014915.2. Lineage (NCBI taxonomy): Eukaryota > Viridiplantae > Streptophyta > Magnoliopsida > Asterales > Asteraceae > Artemisia > Artemisia tridentata. The sequence goes on from CP139504.1 coordinate 8,411,412, forward strand.
CACATAAACATTTATAAACCTATGGTTCAAATCAAATTAATTAACCAAACACAAACCCTAAAAAAAATATTATTAGGCAATCGGCCTAAAAAATTAGGGTTTGAGTTGGAAAAATTAAACCCTAAATCGACTACATGTATAAACCAATCAAGATTCGTTTTTTATTATGTGTTTCGGTAATTAATTACATGTTATAACGGCTCGTGATGCCACTGTTGAAATTACAATACCATGACAATCATATATAAACCAAAACATCAAAGAACACATATAGCGGAAGCATATGATACATATAACATATAAATAATTAACCGGATATTAAAGTGAACGTACCTTGATGATTCTAGCAAGAACAAGAATCAAACCGTGCAATATGAATGATGAACCCTAATTAGGGTTATTAGGATTATAAGAATTGCCCCTTACTCTTTTGCAATTCAATCAAAGATTCTTACAATAGTATGTAAGAATCACATTCTTGTACACACAAACTAATACCAAATTAATGTTATTCAAGTAATGAACACAAAACAATTTTGCTTTTCAAGAAAACAAAAGTCGACACCCTATAAAGGATGTTCGGCCAATTTATGAACAAGAAAGAAAAAAACACATAAGGTTTTGGTATTAGAGTGTACAAGAGTACCCAATAATGAAACTTAGCATTTGTATTTATTGAGAGAAAACTTAGAGGATAAGTTAACAATGGATTAGGGTTTATAACCCATTGCCGATCGGTATAGCCCATAGAGGCTTCCGGATCCTTCTCAGCTTTCCTAATTTTCACTCTTTAATTGTTTCCTTTTATCGTTTAACGGTCGTTAGTCATTATCCGTTAAATACTTAACGTCCGTTAAATGTTTTGTGCATATAATAATTATATTTAACATTTTATACATAATTATTAATCATTAATTCTTCATTTGCAACATGTGCAATCTCGTGATCTCGAGTTCGATCCTAACACACAACTACTATTTTATGTCTATAAAACTAACAGGGAGTTGGTTAGGAAATGTAGTTATGAAGCGATGGTCATGGTGCATTATGGGTGAATCTTATAGATGTATGTTGCTGCACAGTTGAATGTTTTGTGCAGATGAATGTTGATGTCATATCCCTCTGTATTGAGTTGTGTCTGATAAAGTTGTAGCTTATCAGAGTTGTATGGTTAGTTGTATCCGATATGTGATAGGCTATAAAATTGTTGTTTAGTATTCTGGTTGGGCATGTCCAATCCAGTTTAGCCTAAATTACTTGTAATATGTTTTTTGATGTTAATATATTTTCACCCTTTGCATAAAAAAAATATTTTACTGGAATAAATAAACAAATGTTTGATTAGTTACTTTATATATAAAAAAATTAATAATAAAAAAAAAAATTGTGTTGTAATTTGTAAACAAACCCATTTTGAATGATAAAAATTTGCTTAGCTTGCTATAACTGAACTTTTTTTAAATTTCAATAATCTGTTGACAACTTGACATCAACATTTTTACTAGCAAACTATGCTAATTTTTTTAACTTTCACGACAAAGATGACTAGTTTGTAACAAAAAATTAAATATGATTAATCGAGATACGTTTATAAGTCACATTCTTAGTTATCATCGTACATATCACAAGATAAATTTAAAAAAAAAATGTAGTGAAATGATTGAGGTCATTGAACCTCGTATCACCACACACTGGTAGTGACCAAATATTATTTGTCATGTCACCAAAAAGTTTCTTTGCACAACCTCAATTTAATCATGTCCAATACCTTTTGCTTAATAATGATGAAAACGAAAATTTCAACATTATATATATATATATATATAGAATGATAAAAATTTGCTTAGCTTGCTATAACTGAACTTTTTTTAAATTTCAATAATCTGTTGACAACTTGACATCAACATTTTTACTAGCAAACTATGCTATTTTTTCACTTTCACGACAAAGATGACTAGTTTGTAACAAAAAATTAAATATGATTAATCGAGATACGTTTATAAGTCACATTCTTAGTTATCATCGTACATATCACAAGATAAATTTAAAAAAAATGTAGTGAAATGATTGAGGTCATTGAACCTCGTATCACCACACACTGGTAGTGACCAAATATTATTTGTCATGTCACCAAAAAGTTTCTTTGCACAACCTCAATTTAATCATGTCCAATACCTTTTGCTCAAATAATGATGAAAACGAAAATTTCAACATTATAATTAGTGATAACTGCCTAGCTAGCTAGCTTAGGCACTAATGACATCCATCTGATTTTCACGAAATGAAAAACGTGTTAAATTGTACATATGTTTAAAATTAAGTCAATGTAGTACCGTTTAAAAAAGAGAAGAAGAAAGCTAAACTAGACCAACTATTAGGAAAAACTAGCTTAATGACGTTTTGTTGTTTAAGTTAAATACGCCTACAAAAAGCATTAAATATTGTCATCTTTTACATCTATTTTTAGCCGATCAAGCAATTATATATTGTTAAACAGAGTTAGGAATAAGCAAAATAAACAATATATTAGCACAGGTTGTAGTTCGTACTTCGTACGATGATAGGAACGTATTATTTCCATAAAGTATTATTAGGATATTATTTTGTCATAAAATAGCCACGATCTGTCTTTTAAGACTGAACACTATGATAATGCACGAACCATCACCACCAAGTATGACCACGAGCGAATCCCATAGTGAGGGTGCACCACCACGCGCGGTGGTTGCATTTTCGTCCCTTTTTGGTGGTCTGCACCACCGAATGGAATTCTGGAAAGTGAAGTGTTTATATATATATTATTATTATTATTATATATATATATATATATATATATATATATATATATATATATATATATATATATATATATATATATATATATATATATATATATATATATATTCTGCGAGTATATGTGAGGTATGCTTGTATAAAGTAGGGTATTTTTATATTTTTGGTTTAGTGGTGACCACAACACCTAAAATGTGATGGGTATGGTAGTGTGTTGAATGATGATGTGATGTTGATGCGAATGTGATGGGTTTGATGACCATAGTGTTTAACGTAAGGTTATGCATATGAGATAAACTAATCAATTAAAATTTGAGTTATCAAACCCTGAATTAATGAATAATGTTCTACATTCCCGTTTGGTTGGGATGTATGGGTATGAATCTATGACTTTGAAAGTCATTAATGATGTTTGGTTGGTTATGGGGCCCACCACAATAGATTGAGGATACCCAAATGTGAAGGTTTTCTCATATCTTAAGTGTGTGGGTGGTTTCATCATACCCTCCATTACTATTTCACCTTATACCAAGACCCATACCCATTGTGATTAATAGCAACAAACCAAACGCACCCTTATAATCTAAGCTGGTTTGGCTTGTTAATTAATTAAGCACACACCTTGTCACGATGAATATATCATTAACCAAACTTCATAAGATAATACAACTTATTAGATAATAAGTTGTAGTCTTTCTTTAGAAAACAATAATTTTTAGACAATAGATTCATAAGATAATACAACTTATTGTAGTCTTTCTTTAGTTTTTTTCGTTTGCATACTTGAATTAGGCATGAGCAAAAATCCCGAAATACCGAAACCGTACTGGTACCCGTACCGGTACCGAATACCGGTACCGATGGTATTCGGTATCGGTATCGGTATTGAATATTTGAAGTTTTCGGTTTCGGTACCAAACGGTTTGGTACCGGGAAAACCGAATATGTACCGGAATTTTAAGGGTTTTTTTTTTTAGTTGGCATGCATAATAGAATATCAAAGAGTCCATCACTTCCCAATGGGTCGATCAGTTAAATAGCAGTGCTGGCAAATACATTACCAACTAATGTTGTTTTCGACTAATACTTACAAGTTCCTTCGCATGCTGCAACATTTCTGTATGCTACTGTAATTTAGCTAAAATACACATTGATTATAACCCAAAAGAATCATTATGCAGGATCAATTTATCACAAACTGAGTTATTAAGATCTTCAAAAGTCTGTATAATACGAATGGGCTATTTGTCCTAAACATCCATGCATAAATGAACCCCGTAAAAAGATTGAATGAAAGTAACATAGCATAAGAATACATAGAGATTAATCAAGACACCATACTCTACTATATACCGCTGGTAACTTTTCTGGTTTGAAAAAACAAGCATTGAGCTTTCAAGATATCAACTTACAACTGCCATGTTATGTAGCTGTGAAATTCGGTATCAATAAGGTATAGAACCGAAAATCTCGGTACCGAAACCGGTACCGGTTTATTGAATTCGGTACGGTATCGGGATTTGATTTTGGGTATTTTCGGTTTCGGTATTCAACGGTTTCGGTACGGTTCGGTACAGGTACCATACCGATCTCATCCCTAACTTGAATGGTTATGGCATGGTCCAATCATAATTATCAAGTTAGTTGCAACTTAATTACAATATTCTATTTGTAATAATATGTAGAATACTTATCACTTATCAGCATAACTTTCACACCTTATACCACCTATCTCACTAAGCCAAAGACCTTGAGTATGATTGAAATTTTTCATCAAACTAATCTGCCATGTATATCATTTGAATGTTACTTTAGAATAGGAGTTATAACATGTGAATAATGTTTTTGATGTTATATAAATTTGGAACCTAGAATGAAGCAAAAATCAATTTTTATAGTTGGTGGAATCTTATTTTTGGATTTACGTCATTATTATTGCATCCAATTTCATAGTGCATGTGGGCCACTTGGATTTTCTAGTGCATTTTGTGTGACGATGATTACATTCAGTAAAAACAAAAGTGACAACACAAAAGTTTTAACTTAAGTGGTTTGAGGGATCATATCCCTTCATAGTTTAAAAATCAATTCTCGACTTTTCTATCGAATCCAAATGAATACGAAATGTGTTTTAACAAAACGTGTTAGATCAAGTGATTATAATAAATGTATGAACCTTTTATAGACTAATTGCGCCGCGTTCGTACTTTTGGTAATTACGTGAATCATGAAATACTTTTATACATGTTAATCAGGTACGCGATGTATGGTCACTAAAAAAAACTAGTTGAATTCTCCACATTTTAAAGGCCAAATGACCACGTTTAAGAATGTGTAAAATCAGTGAGTCCACACTTTCTCATGTTTGATAATAATGGGTGTGACAACTTTTTCTACTCATATAAATATGGAGATATTATCCAAATTTCTATGGTTAAAAGTGTGAAGATATTTTTTGAATGTCCACATCTAAAAGTGTGGCAAAATTGCAAAAGATGTGTTTATAATAAAAAGTGTGAAAATATTTGTGACACATATAATTGTAACTTTATTATAATTGTACACACTTATATATGTGGATTATTTTTTTAAATATTTGTGACGCTTATAAATGTAGCAAAATTATTATCCATATAAAAAAAAATCACAGTTGACCATACCGTGACAAAATAAGTGTGAAGAATAGCACTATTTTTTGTAGTGGGTAGTCCATATCAAACATCTATTGGTTTTTGTCAACAACCGCAATCGACCATTAACGGTGGTTTGTAAGTTATATTTTTAATAAATAGCTGCGTGTTCAAGTCTCGCTAAAGATAAAAGTAAAATTGTTATTCTTCATGTATGAATGCACATATGCAAGTTCATTGTCAAATTGTCTTTTAGAGCATCTTCAACGCTTAACGCACTAGCCCGGTGCGTTAAACGTGAGTTAAACGTTGAACGAGAGCTGCGTTAATGCAGCGTTAAAGGGGTGCGTTAACCCTTTAACGCTGCGTTAAGGGGTGTTTATGTAAAAATAAAAAAAAAAAAAAAAAAATAAAAAAAAAATCACTTTTGCCCCCTTTAACGCCTATTATAGTCGTTACATTCAAAAAAAAAAAAAAAAAAAAAAAAAAAATCATTTCACCCCCTGTGTTTTATTACCGTTACATACAAACGGCTCTTTCTAAAAAAAAAAAAAAAAAAAAAAAAAAAAAAAAAAAAAAAAAAAAAATCAAAACCATTTTCACTCTCCTATAAATACCCAATTAACACCACATTTTTTTTTCACACTTCTACAAATCAATCTAATACATCATATACTTCCATCTTCAAACTTCCACAAAAAAATGTCCGGATTTAACCGAAACGACGATAATAGTTTCATTAATCTCCTAAACACTGGGTGGAATAACCCAAAAGCCGGGTCATCTTCAAACCCGAATGCACCATCACCCAACAACTCAACGACAACCCACTTGGCTTGTCGAGCCAACAACTTTACGAACAGCATCAACGAATGCTATATTGGGAACAACAACAACAACAATCGAACCTAAACACCAATTTCTCTAATCTTCAATTCACACAACAATCACAACAATCTCAAACGGCAACCCATGATGTTCCCGATAGTCTAACGTCTCCTCCAAAGCCATACAAACGGGGTGGCAAACGAAAGGCAAAAAAACGAAAGACCCCAAACTGTTGGAGGAGGATGAAGAAAATATCGACTTCATCAAACGAGGGGTTGTTTGGTCATGATGAAAACCCACGTCCTATGGGAACAAAGCGTGATTCAAAGAAAGCTAGATCCGAGAGCACGGGAGAGAGTACGGGAGGAACGAGCTCTTCTAGCCAATTCGGGGAGGCTATGACATCCGAGTATCGTTTAAAACGGGAAACCGCCCAAGCCACGTATCGGGCGGCCAAAATAAAAGAATAGACGATAACAAGTGTGGAAAACTAGAAGGGGGGGTTGAATAGTTTTTACCGTTTCTTTTGTTTAATTTGTTAGTTCTAGGTAAACATTCACAAATTAAGTTATCACACAATATAAACTAGAGATAAAGAGATGAAAGATCAAACCACATAACACAAGTGTTTATAGTGGTTCGGTTTGCAAGAGATCCTTATCCTTGCCCTACTCCACTTCCTCGAGTTGCTTACTCGAGAGATATCTTTCACTAAGAAACAAACTCCCTTCAAGGTGGAGAAAACCTTTACACGTCGCTTACTTCCTTTTCCGGTACTAAGCTAAACACCGGGTTCTTTTCACAAGGTAGAACCAACCTGACGTCGCCTACTTACTTTACCGACACTAAGCTAGATGTCGAGTTCTTTACACGGGTACAACCACTCCCTACTCTCTTTGTGCTTTGAGGACTAAAGCACTAACCACACTTACTGATCTAACTGATACAAATGATAAGAAACACTTAAAGTGTTTACACAGAACCTATACTACAACTTCACAACAATCTGCTTGTTTGAAGCTTGTTTACTTGATCTTCTTTGCTACAAAAGAAACATCAATATATATATATATAACTACTGTGGTTAGTAACTAAATTGAATGTATGTGTTTTCTTTTCTAAGTGGATACCAAGATCAAATACCAAGCCTGCTATTTATAGGCAAGCAAGGAAAGGCTCCTACGGATCCGGCGGATCCCTCAGAAGGGATCCGTCCTTGTATGGACTTGGATCCGTGGGATGGTGACAGCTATGGATTAGTTGTCTCTTACCATATCTTAGTTGTATCTTACCATATCATCCAAGATCTTCAAGTGTCAACTATGTTGCTTGCATATCTATCCAAGATATCACTCAATCTTACCAAGATTGTATTAGTGATGTATACTATGATATCACTTAGTAACTTTTAAACTAAAGTTTCCATTAAAGGAAATACACATGTATATAATGTTAGTGATCATGTTGATGTGTTTTAAAAAAGACTTTAACTAGTATTTATAATTTGCTTAAGGAATATACTTTGTGTTTGTCATGAACAAAACATAAGCAAAGATCGTAAAATATAAATAACGTTTTTAGTGCGATATTTGTATTAACAATCTCCCCCTTTTTGTTGATGACAAAACATAAATTATATTTTTAAGCAAATGAGTAAATATAGTTTAAGTCCCCTTTAAAAATATAGATTAAGTTTTTAGTTATTCAAATTTCGATTACTATTATGAAATAGCTTAGTATGAACTAATTATGCAAACTTAATCCTTTTTCCTTTCTCCCCCTTTTTGTCGAGACAAAAAGAAGAGGTGCGTGGCGGAAAGCGATTTTGAGAACTTTAATAGCTCCCCCTTGTTTTATACTCCCCCTAAATGGAGTAATCAAGGAAATGATGCATGAATCTACAAAACAAACGGTTAGTATATGAGATGCTTATGAGATGCTCCCCCTCGATGTATACTCCTCACTTCTCGAGTACCAACGTATACTATTGAAGGGTATGATATGCTGCAAATGAAGTGTTAGTTATAAATGACTTCAATGAAGAAGTAGAATGCTTGTGAATTTGTTCTTTCAAACAAGCCTTTCAATATGTTTGACTTTAAAAAGTCAAACTAAGTGTCTGATCATAATTTGTACCTAAAGCAATCATATGCAAGATATAATATATGCACTATAGGAATGTTAGTTCACAAATATAATATGCAATATGTTGATCACTCATAATCTTAAAACATCACATTCATATATATTGAAAATTTTGTGACAAAAGTCATAATTCTGAAATGATGTTACAGAAAAAAATCCTAATACAAATGCCTATGATGAAGTGAAGTTAAGTTAGTGACGCTAGTGTTGATGTTAGTTAGTGATAACTTAATTGATAACTAAAGGTTGATGCAAGTTGGTTTTTCGCTAATCCATGAGGTTGATGATTAGTGAAAGGGATGATGGAAGGTGTTGGTTTTAAAGAATGCAATGAATTCAGAAACTCTAATGTATGGCAAATGCTATAAAGGTATTGAAGATGGTTAAGGTTATGATATTATCATCTACTAAAGATGATGAATCGTACCATAATAAGTGCTCGAATGGAAATAAGATAAAGTGAAGATAGTGATTACTTAGGAATTGTAAATTTCATATGCAATAATTAGAAATACTAGATACCTATATGTAGATGAAAATGACATCATATGCTGAGAGAGTTGGTTGGAATAACGTGTTGAGAATGAAGGTTCTGTTTGTACTTACAGTGACGTGCTTGATATGAATCAAGAATGAAGATCATGAGTGATTGCGTGGTTTTGCAACCTTACAACAGGTTTTACCTCTCGAGGGATCTCAAGAGGCTTACAACCCCACCAGGCAGTGTACCTGACCGATGTAGTATAGTGTAGTGGTAAGTACGGGGGATTGATCGTTCTCCACAGGGAATAGTGTTCGTTAGGTGTGAAAAGCTACTCTAATTAGGTCTAAGGATTGAGGAAGATTCTTTTTATGTTTTTATAATTTTTATGAAAGCAAGTAAAATCTCGGTTTTGAAGGAGTGGGCGGAATTAGTTGCTAGTCAACTAACCCAAATTACTACAAATGCAAATAAAATAAAATAACAAAAATGAAAAGTGGTGAGAAACTTATGTGTAGAGAAATGTGTTTACTTAGATTTCCTTACTCCCTAACTATCTTTTACCGGTTAATTAGTGTGTATTAGTTGCGTGGATGACGGGTGTATTCCTTAATACCATTCGTGGGGTGGCGTACTTACTTCCCCAAACTCTACAAGCTCCTACTTCACTCCTATGTCGAGCCGGCTAGGAAGCTCCTAACATGGGATCACTAGAATTCGCTTGTGCATTAAATACAACCATAAAAACCTTTAGTACGCGTTTGGTTCATGTTTCTTAAGACGTTCAAGCAAGTTACCGAATAGGAAGTTAGCCAGTTTTCTTAAGCCTAACATAGATAAACAATCATCCAATACAACTAACAACACACTAACAACCAATAATCAATAGCTAGGTTTCATTAGATCTAAGCAAACACAAGATAAAATTAGCCTAACATGTTAAACAAAAGACAAGCATAAGATAGAATCAAACAACACATAGACATATTGAATGATTAATTGATAACTTATCTTTCAATGAAACATGGAAGATCTCAAGGCAAAAAGCCCTGAAAAAGTAGCTAAAATCGTCTTAGGGTTTTATCCCAAAATTCCACACACTAAGCTCTCTCTTAATGACAAAAAATTAGAAAACTATATATAGACTTTTGCATCTGACGGCGTCACCTTATGGATTGTGACGCCGTCACCTCGCCGCTTTTAGGGTTCTCGGATGACCATCTTGACGCCGTCCCTCTTTAATTCTCCAAAATCCGTTCTGGCCTATCAAGGCTTGACGCCCTCACCTCTTGAACGTGACGCCGTCCCCTTATGAATTAAGCCGTGACGCCCTTGATTTAGTTAAAGCGTGACGCCGTCAGAATTCTCATGCTAACTCACTGGCCCGTCATGAGTAAATTTCACATCCCACTTTTCTTGCCAAGGCATGACGCCGTCCAGAGTTAAGTCTGACGCCGTCAAGAGTAACTTTTAGCCGATTCTTGAGACTTTGCCGTTTTCTTCACTTTGATGCTCCAAAAACGTCCAAAATGCCTCCTTTTCCAGATTTCTCCTCAAAAGTACCTAAAATGACAAAAGGAACGATTTAGGGCGATATTTGATCAAATAAATACGATTTCGGGCTTAAATGACCCCTTAAAAGCGGTACACTTTTCGCTTCATCAAATACCCTTACACTTGAGATTTGCTTGTCCTCAAGCAAATGCGCTTTTATTCTAATCAAAATACAAGTTAGGGGTCATTTAATGCTAACATAAAAGTAATTACAACAAATAATCGTTCCACTTCAATCATAATAAGCACGGAGATTACATACTAGCACCTCACAAGTAGTGTTTAGATACTCACATCTCTCAAGTGTCATCAAAATAAATCTCATAAATGAAAACGGAAAATATCTCTCACTACCTGTCATAGCAAATAGATTACCATAGGCTTGGGAAAGGATCGAAAACCTCCTCCACTAGGCGTAAGCACCAAAGATAAACTATCAAAGAGGGCTTTAAATGGGTTATAACGTTAGGTGTAGGGAAAAGGAAAACACGGCTTTGTTGGATACGGGATATTTTACTGGTGGCTAGTTAAAGATCTTGGTCAATTACATGTACTATACAATGTTGCTAAGCCAAGACTAGACTCGATCTTAAGCTAGAAACGAAATAACAAAATAACAAAAACATAAAACAAACATAAAATAAAACGGGATGGTAGTCCGTATGTTTTTTCTATTTTTCATTTTCTCATTTTTTTTTTTGTATTTTTCTTGATTTTTCGATTTTTTTTTTTTTTTTTTTTTTTTTTTTTGCCCTACCATCCAAAATAATACATCATAGGGGCATTGCATTCCCCTTACACTTGAATTTTTACATAACTTTACAAATACTAATCTAATGACTCGAATTAAGATAATTGAAAAACTTGGAGTACTTTTAAAACATTTAGCACATATGGGGGTAATAAATGATGTTCTTCCCCATTACTCCATTACACTAGTACTTTACCCATGAGTCCCAATCGTCCCAAAACAATATGTACAAGGATATGACTCGACTTAGCAACCATGTAATCAATTAGATAATTAACTTGGGTTTAAACAAATGTTGTCACAATAATGCACTAAAAATGAGTGCATACAAGGTAGGCTAAGGCGATTTGGGTGTACATTTTAGTGGGGTGTAAACAAATTCTTCCTTTAAGTAAAATGCTTAAAGGTCGAAACGAAAAGATAGGCTCTGAGGGGTGTACTAGGGGTATCGTGTACTAAAATTGAGTACAACGCAAAGGGTGTGGGAGAATTACTTGACCAATGTAGCCAAAGTAATTATAACAAAAACACAGGTGTAAAACAATGGGTTAATCCTAATGCCTCTTATCATGTAGTAAATCTAACTACACGAATGTAGTCTCACTTGTGGCCTCGGAATGGTCCTAACGCAAGTTCTAGAATCTAAGTGCTACCGGTACACACATCATAGCATAAATGCTTTTCCTACCAATTCTAGGGGCGAACCTCACATATTTGGGGGGGGAAAATTTTTTAGTGGTACGGTTTTTGTGCTAGTCATATAACTCCTATCCGTGAGACGCTCATTAAGATCAAAGTTTCACTCCTATATGTTGTAAAAAATTTTAAATTTGGCACTAAAATTACCTTAACAAGTATTTCTCTCAGTTTTATTACACATCTACTATTAAACAAACAAAAAACAAGCGTAATAGCATTCTCTAAAATCGTACTTTTACCCTCCCCTTACACTTAAGATGAACATTGTCCCCAATGTTCAAATAACAAATGTAAAAGCAAAAAGTAAAAGAAAGAAATCAAATACTCCCCTGATTCGCTCGTTGGATAATGAAATTACACGGTTAAATCTTCCTCCAAAGAGAATGTTGAAGCTCCATGACTAATGCATCGCCATAAGCTTGATTCCATAAACATCTCCTTGTCTAAAATAACCTGTTGAGCCTGAGAAAACAAACACGAAAACCTGCATAACATCGGCGGGATAAAATCTATATATAAGGATATAATGCTTGTGGAATGATAATTTTGCAGATTCCTGGAGATTATAAGTTGGAGATTTAATAAAACTTTTTATGAAAACAAAACCTTCAAAAATTTCTGGAAATTAAATCTGACGCCGTCAGGTTATAACCCCTGACGCCGTCAGAAATGACCTGACAAAAATTTTCATTTTAAGTTTCCGGAAAATTTCTGGAAAAACCTTTACCTTACTTCCTGGAAATCCTGCAAAACATCACTATGACTCGATACAAGCATTTGACTTAAACAATTACGAATATGTATGCTAATTTATTATTATTATGATTCATGTTAATTTGTGTTCTAATAAACCGATTTAGATTTCCCTTACACTTATCTTTTGCAAAATACCTCTATATGTAGTTAAGACGAAGTTAAAAACAAAATAAAGCATTTTCACAAATTAGTTTTGAACATGAATCAATAAGAATAAAAATTAAACATACATACGGAAACAAATAAAAACAAACAAACAAGCAAATAAACACACAAAGCAAATAAATAAAATAAAGCTTGGGTTGCCTCCCAAGAAGCGCTTTTCTTTATTAACGAGTCTTGTAGCTAGACTCAAAGTCACGGGGTCTACGTTTTTCCGTTTTGCTTCTCAATTGCCCCTCTAATCATCCTAATAACCTCCATATCAATTTTGTATTTAGGTCCAAGGTTTAAGCAATCTTTATAATAAAGGCTTCTCTTATTCCAAACATGGTCCATGCCTTTTTCTTTATCCTCTTCATTGATGTCCTCAAGCGCACCAATGTTGTCCATGTCAAATCGAGGCACAAAACGAAATTCATTAACCCGATAAGGCATCCTATATGTGATCCTATCTATGTGATTAGAAAACTGAACCGTGCCTTTCAAACGGTCATACCTTAAATTGGATGCTTCGATAAATGGCTTACCTAACACAACGCGAGATAGGCGGCAGTCAATAACACTTGCCATATCTTCTAAAATCATGAAGTTGGTGATAAAGGTAAAGTTCCCAACAAGGATTTGTATATCCTTAATCCTTCCAACGAAGTTGCAAACTCCGCCTGGACATTTGGGATCCATCCTAGGCTCAAGGGGTGTATTTATGATTTGGCTATAAAGGCCTGAGGACATAACGTTGATTGGGGATTCACAGTCAATGTAAGCATGCTCAACGTATTGGTACCCAATCATACATGGTATCTTCACATTCCCGGGATCACCTCTCTTAATCTTTGGGTCAATTCTAACAAAAGGTGGTCGAGGGTTATCAACTAGGTTGTTATAGTAAGCAATCTCCTCCTTAGTGGGGTATTCATTGAAATAATCATCAAACCTAGGATCTACCTTCACTTCATCAATTTTCTCAATCAACTTATCAACCGTAAGATTATTACGTTCTAAGTAATTATCTGAGTATATGGCGGTCCCTAAGTTGTTCAAGGCATAATCAAGCTCTATATCAATCATTCTACTGAGCTCCCGGAGCTCACTAATCTCATTCTCAAGTTGGCTACGCAACAAAGCTACTTCGCCAGGTGTAAGGGGTGGATTCGCGTTTTCCATAATGGCAAACTGAATAGTCAATGAAAATCTGTTACGAACAAAAGCACAAAGAAAATAGATAGATTAAAGAAAACCTAGAAAAATAAAATAAAAAATCTCACTAGAAAGGAATCTAGTGAGTAGACCTAATAGAAATAAAAATTCAACCTAAACAATAACTATTCCCCGGCAACGGCGCCAAAAATTTGATTGCGTGGTTTTGTAACCTTACAACAGGTTTTACCTCTCGAGGGATCTCAAGAGGCTTACAACCCCACCAGGCAGTGTACCTGACCGATGTAGTATAGTGTAGTGGTAAGTACGGGGGATTGATCGTTCTCCACAGGGAATAGTGTTCGTTAGGTATGAAAGGCTACTCTAATTAGGTCTAAGGATTGAGGAAGATTCTTTTTATGTTTTTATAATTTTTATGAAAGCAAGTAAAATCTCGGTTTTGAAGGAGTGGGCGGAATTAGTTGCTAGTCAACTAACCCAAATTACTACAAATGCAAATAAAATAAAATAACAAAAATGAAAAGTGGTGAGAAACTTATGTGTAGAGAAATGTGTTTACTTAGATTTCCTTACTCCCTAACTATCTTTTACCGGTTAATTAGTGTGTATTAGTTGCGTGGATGACGGGTGTATTCCTTAATACCATTCGTGGGGTGGCGTACTTACTTCCCCAAACTCTACAAGCTCCTACTTCACTCCTATGTCGAGCCGGCTAGGAAGCTCCTAACATGGGATCACTAGAATTCGCTTGTGCATTAAATACAACCATAAAAACCTTTAGTACGCGTTTGGTTCATGTTTCTTAAGACGTTCAAGCAAGTTACCGAATAGGAAGTTAGCCAGTTTTCTTAAGCCTAACATAGATAAACAATCATCCAATACAACTAACAACACACTAACAACCAATAATCAATAGCTAGGTTTCATTAGATCTAAGCAAACACAAGATAAAATTAGCCTAACATGTTAAAAAAAAGACAAGCATAAGATAGAATCAAACAACACATAGACATATTGAATGATTAATTGATAACTTATCTTTCAATGAAACATGGAAGATCTCAAGGCAAAAAGCCCTGAAAAAGTAGCTAAAATCGTCTTAGGGTTTTATCCCAAAATTCCACACACTAAGCTCTCTCTTAATGACAAAAAATTAGAAAACTATATATAGACTTTTGCATCTGACGGCGTCACCTTATGGATTGTGACGCCGTCACCTCGCCGCTTTTAGGGTTCTCGGATGACCATCTTGACGCCGTCCCTCTTTAATTCTCCAAAATCCGTTCTGGCCTATCAAGGCTTGACGCCCTCACCTCTTGAACGTGACGCCGTCCCCTTATGAATTAAGCCGTGACGCCCTTGATTTAGTTAAAGCGTGACGCCGTCAGAATTCTCATGCTAACTCACTGGCCCGTCATGAGTAAATTTCACATCCCACTTTTCTTGCCAAGGCATGACGCCGTCCAGAGTTAAGTCTGACGCCGTCAAGAGTAACTTTTAGCCGATTCTTGAGACTTTGCCGTTTTCTTCACTTTGATGCTCCAAAAACGTCCAAAATGCCTCCTTTTCCAGATTTCTCCTCAAAAGTACCTAAAATGACAAAAGGAACGATTTAGGGCGATATTTGATCAAATAAATACGATTTCGGGCTTAAATGACCCCTTAAAAGCGGTACACTTTTCGCTTCATCAATGAGATCCTATGATTGTGTTCTAGATACTTAAGATGTTTTAGATAATGAAGTTGTGAGATGAGAATTCTAGACTCGTTGGTTACGAGAAGGTTGTTTGGTATCTAAATGGTTAAAGAACTGAACTTGGTACCTACGGATTTGGCGGATCCAAACTTTTGGTTCCGTCTTTATTGTCTTTTGGTTCCGTGTGATAAAAATTGATTTGGTCAATTTTTGTTGATTTGATCTAATGAAGGTTCAAGCTAAGGTTTACTTACAATTATTGAGTTGGTTTTAGTAATTCGAATCAAGGTTTAAGGAGACTTAAAACATCTCTTTAAAGAGGTTTAAACACATGAGTGTGTTTTCATGAGGTTTTGGTGAAGAACTACAATGTTGAACTAGTAAGGTGTTATGACTATAGTATTGGCTAATCTTAAAGAATGTTTATCTTGTATGCCCAAATTACTTTTTGTGTCAAAACAAGATATCATATTTTAGAGCATAATTATATATTGAAAATTTGTTTGTGACGAAAGTCTCAAACATACAATTACACATGAAGGTTCCTAGAGACGATAAAATCTTAAAAGCAATTATTGCGATGATACTACAAACTTCTATTTTGCTTGTTTTGATGATGACATGATGGAGGCAAGCCATTTAGTTTCTAGGTTACTAATGTCGTAGATGTTAGAAACAATATTGTTGTCATCTTGAGTGTTTGTTTTATCGATCCACATAGATTCATCCAAGTGTTGAAGAGTGGTGATTATGTCATGTGATGGGTCTATTATTAAGCTTGAAGATGGGGATGAGATTCTTTCTTTAGGTGGTGGTGAGGAGTCAATTATTGTGGAAACACTTGGTGAAGTGACAATTGATGTGGCAATTGTTGTGTTGATAATTGAGGTGATATGGTATTGAGGTTCATGAATCTTTGGATGGAGAGAATGGACTATCATGGGTTCTAAGTTTTCAAGACTTATTTGTGGAGAAGTGGTTGATGTAAGTTGAAGATCTTCTAATTCTTCAGGATGTGGTTGTGGAGATGTTGACGGTGTTCTAAAGAGTTCCATAGGTTTAAGTTTTGGTGAGGATGGTGATAATGCAGACTTCTCAGTTTGTGGTGGAGCGGGAGCAAGTGGTGGTGTGGTTGCTACAGGAGTAATGGTAGAAGGTGATGTTGTTGTATTGAATGAGTTTGTAGTGGATGAATTTGAAGAAGAGTGTATGTTGACTATGGAAGTCATAATAGGGGTTGTTGTGGTGTTTCTGGATCTAACAGGAGAGGTTATATTGCGAAGCGGGTTTGCATACCAATAAGGTCTGACACTAATTCTAGCGGTTTGTCTGTATGGTCTAGACATGTAAACTTTCTGGAGGATATATGTGAGTTCTGTGAAAGTTTAGTGTGCTATGATCATCTCTAAGGTTCTAATTTATACTTCCTAGTTGTATGAGAATCAGTGTTTGGATTAAATGAGTGTGAATGTCTATGACTTGAAACAAGATAAAGTTGTTTGTCCTATTGATAAAGTCAAACCATAGAAATGGAGTTGACATAAGAGTGTGCAGAAAAATGACTCAAAAGGGTTAACTGTGATAGGAGTAAGTGCAGTCTGTGTTTCATGGGATAAGTCAAATTATGCAGGGAAGTAATCTCTGAATTTCATAATGATTTCTAATGGGTTGAAACAGAGATAGGTCATATCAAGGAAGTCAATCCATTGAGCTTGGGTTGAGTGATTTGTTGTGAATTTGCAGTAAATACAAGAAGATAGTGGAAAATCTGATGATTTGATATTTCCACGGATTTGACAGATTCCTAAAAAGGGTTCTTTCTTTGTATTGGTTTGGTAACTCACACCTAAAGTTTAAAAATTTAAATTTTGGTGGGAAGTTTTTGTTCCTAAGTTTCTAAGAATTTCTAAATGATTCTAAGATGAATTATGATCAGTGAATAAATCCTAAATGATACTAAACACTAAGATTTAGGAATTGGGATAAGTCGAAAAAGTTTTATAATTTTACTGGGAATCTGCGGATCCAAGTGTTTGCAAATGCGGATCCTTATTTTGCAATCCGCCAAATCCGCAGGATGGCGGTTGGCGGATCCAACGATAAGCCTTGGCGGAACCCTATTTTGGGATCCGCGGGATCCGTAGGCCTAAAACTAAGAAAGTAAACAGAACATATGTCATATTTCGCGTTTTTCGATGAAAACCCGAAAATTCATCTAGACCTTACTTAACATCTAATATGTATATCAAAACAACTAAATATGATAATATTAACACATGATTCCACATAGTTTAATCCATACTTAGAAACTTACCGTTTTAGGTGTTATGCCAAACATAGGTTTAGACTTGGTAAATAGATAACTCCGAGTGTTATCAATCTGCAACAATCAGTTAGTTCACATACACAAAATAAAACTCAACCAAGTATAGAAATAGACCTAATCATTAAACTTTATCATAAAAGATGTTTGAGCCAAACAGTGGCATAAGTTTTGGAAAATTGATAACCATGTGCATTATCATCA
The DNA here is from genome assembly GCA_021014915.2 of Artemisia tridentata subsp. tridentata. Classification (NCBI taxonomy): domain Eukaryota; kingdom Viridiplantae; phylum Streptophyta; class Magnoliopsida; order Asterales; family Asteraceae; genus Artemisia; species Artemisia tridentata. The sequence continues at coordinate 8,429,592 of CP139504.1, forward strand.
GTTAAAGTTGAGCTAGAACACATAAGCATAAAATACTAAAGACAGGTCTTAACAAACATAGAAATATGATCATATAGGATCTAAAGAACAACTGTTCCAGACGTTCATTTATTCTCGCTTTTCATTCAATATTTTGAGTATCTTCTTTTGACCCTTTCGGAGTTTCATCATCCATCATCCTGCACATTTTAGAACTCCCTTTGTTTGTCGGCTTTCTTCAGATTCATTGTTGAGAGATGGAAGTTGACTTAAGTAATCTAATAGAGGAAGTTTTGAGTTAGGTAATCCATCTTCGTCACTAGCTGATGATGATGATGAAGATGAAGATGAGAGACAAGCTCGTTTCCCTTTTCCTACTTTCACTCTATGGTCACTAAGAGGGACAAAGGTGTGTTTGATTTCGGGGTAATCTGGGACAAAGCCAACAGAATTTGGAGGGATAGGAACGGAAGCTTTGAACAAACGAGTGAGTAGCATTCCATATGGTAATGTGGTTTTCCCTAGGACACGTATATCAACCATTCTTTTGGCGATATAGTAAGCAAGATTGAATTTTTGATGAGTTGAAATACAATAGAGCATATAGCATAATCCAGCATTCACGTGATCTTTGTTTCCAATAGTACTAATGACATTTGCTCTTAGAATTTCTTCGAGTCTTTTGAACTCAGGTTTGAGTTCATTGAGTTCCATAGCAAATGGATCTCGATTGACATCTTTTCCCCGAAGTTTCTTAATTGGATTGGTTCTAGTGTTAAAAAGATGATCTCGGATAATTTCTTTAGGAGTTAGAGGAGTGTCGTAAGGATGTTCCCTTCCTAGATGTGAATTTAGAATGGTTAAGGACCATTTGTCAGAATAGAAGCATGTTCCTTCACTTGGGATGTGTAACACTTCCCCAAAGTGGTCTAAAGGAAAATTGTAGGAATTTTGGTTTATATTGAAGTTGATGCTAAATGATCCATTGTCATCAGAAATAAGTTTTACTGAGGCATAAAATTCGAGAATGAATCGAGGAATGATAGGTTCATCTATGTCGAGAAGTGAATCAAATTGAATGGTGGCCATTTGTTCACGAATGTTTGTTTCTTCTAAAAATGAAGAGTCTATGGTTCTACCCTCATGAACATACCGACTTTCTAAAGATTTGAAAAGTTGGACTTGAGCTTCTGTGAGTCCTTTTGTTTGATGATGTTTGGGTAGGTACCTCCTTGTTTTCTTGTGATCGTAGTTAGTGGCAGGAGGCATGATTTTCCTAGTCATAAGCAATTTAATAGTTTTAGTTACACTAATCTGAAATACATGAACTGTGGACAAATATAGAGGTGTGTGCCTACATGGGGACAATGTGGAGGTGAGGTTATCTTGACTCCTTTTGATGCAAGAAAAATTAGTTTATGCAAGTTTTGTTTACAAACGAGAGATAACCCAAACATTCCTATTTCAATGTAGCTACTGTTGAATGTACCCGAAAATACATATTAATTATGTATTCCCTTTAGCATTCAAGAGTCATTATGCAAGTGAAGTCTAAAAAAAATTTTGATCTATGATGTTTGAAAAATATGTTTTGTGACAAAACACTTTATACCCCAAACATTTCTGTTTGACGTTTTATTTGATTTTGTATTAGCAATGTTTCTAATTATGAAAAAGATTTCTTATGGGTTTTTTTGTTTTGTTAAAGAGTTTAAACAAAATGTAACTCCTATTAATTTTTGACAAAAGACTTATCTGTAATGTCTAATTAAGAGTAGTAATGTTTGAAATTTATTTTACCTAGTTAAGGGTTTCTACAAGAAAAATTGTTTTAGAAGCTATGAGCAGAGGTTTGTTTCATTGAGTTTGTTAAAGAGTTTAACAACATGGAATTCCTATTCAACTTTTGATAAAGCAAACATCTGTAGTGTAAGAATAATAATAAACCCTAATTGAAATGAATTGGTGAACTTACAGTGAGTGATTAAGCACGAATATGAGATGAAGGGCTTAGTTTTTGATTTAGGGATGGTGAGAGTCGACTATGAGTTGATATTGAGTGTTTTAATTAGGTGTGTAGTTCAGTAAGGAGTGTTTGGTAATTCATAGACTGATTTGACACTACACGGATTCGGCGGATCCTTAAAAAGGGTTCCGCCCTTGTTGTCAATTGGATCCGCAGGATCAGAACAAGGTTGTGGTATTTTTGTTTTTGGTTAAATTAAGATTTGGACGAATGTTTTGATTATTTCTAAATATTAGTATGTTTTATAAGGAATGGAGATTTCTTACTTGAGATGTTAGTAAGAAGATTTAGTGCTATAATCCCTTGAGAGATTTTCTTAATACAGCATATTGTATTCACTGTACAAAACAGTCGAGCAAAGTAATTGCAAGGTTGACAAAACAGGAGAGAATTGGTAATAGAAACTAAAGACATAAACTACGGGTATTTTCTCCACTCTTCTCCTTAACTTGTTTAAGGAATGTTTGTTTCTTAGTGATTTGTGGTACAATGTCTCACATTGGCACACAGCATGTTTAGAGATCTATCGATTTCATTATTAATGATCTAAGAATGATAGTTATACACAAGGTTTGGTGTTCTACTAATGTATTGCTATTTTTTAAGGTTATCCAAAGAATTAACTATTTTGATCCTTAATGCAAAATGATTTTTATCCTAAATTTTCACGATTGAGTGAAAACAATTTCCTAGTTGTTTGGTACTTGAAGTTTTACTTATCATGCATGATTTTTGGTCATAGCATATCTTGATAAGCAGATGAGGCTTTACTAAGTTTTAGCTAAAGCTAGAGTATATGAAAATAGGAGAATATGTTTTTCCTATGTGTTCAAATTTAAATTAGATACTTTATGCTCTAGAGTTATCAATCTTACTTAGATTCTAGAGAAAAAACTAAATTATTTGAATCTCAATGTTTTCTAATGGATTGGATTATTACAAACAATATTGTTTAAACCTATGTATTATTATTATGAGTTATGAAGATATAAACCTTTATAATATGGTGAGATTATCCTAAAATTAATTTTCTTCCAAGTTCTTTTTAAGGTTATTAAGTTAGAACTCACTTAGGAACATTCATGGATGTAATAATCACAAATGTGTTGGTTAAATCTTATCTTGGTCAGAGTTCTTGCAAGTTTTAAGAACTTATCCATTTATGGGTATTTCCTAAGTGTTGAGATATAACACAAGAATATGAGACAACATTTGTCTTGGGGTGTTATATCCGGTTATAGCAAAGGTTTTAAAACCTTTTCCTAGTAATTATCCTATCTTATACACATGTAATTTTTATTATTACATAGGTATTAATAATTAATTATACCACAAAGAAATAGTTATGAAATCATAAATCATCTATGAGTAGAGTTATGAGAGTTCATACCTTTTTGATGATTAATACCAAAAGTGCTTTTTATCCAGATGAGCACTTTAGTGAGAAGATACCTTTGTAATCATCAATGTATCTTGGGATTGAGTAAGATCATAAAGACCAAACCCTTTTAAGCATACCTAAAGAAAACTTGAGTGTTTGGTTCCCAATATTTCATGGGTCCTTTTTGGGTTAAACAACATATTACCATGGTTCACTAATATCTCCGAAATAGTCAAATGGTATTTGTTTACTAAGCTCATTTCCTATGATTTTACTGTTGTATTAACTACATCCCTGTCTTTGATCGTTTTTGAATTAGTTTTACTTGAATATTGATTTTTCAATTTTTCTACTGCACTCACGGATCCTTTGTTTATACTACGCGGATCCAAAGTTTTGGATCCGTGGGATCCGCGGCTTACCAACTCAGTTGGTGTGTTTTGATTTTCATTTATCGTTTCAAAATCACTTAAGTGATCATTTTTCATAAAATCAGGTTTGAAGCTACCATGAGATGACTTAAGAATTCTCATAGTGTCATCTGCACAGTTTATGTGTTTATTGAATCTTCGAAACTTGAGATTTTGTTTTATGTATTTGCCTAGTGTGAGTTTATGTGACACTAATTTAAGTTCTATTTCTTGACATGATGCACAACATTCAGTTTCCACTTTTTCTTTCAGCTTATGTATTTTATTCATTAAGTATTCCTCTTTTGGTTTTTAAGATCTTATTTTCACTTATGACGTTTATAATGAACTTACTTAATCTATTGTATTCTATATCTAATGTGTCGTAGTTTTTAAATATATATGAAGAGTCAGAGGATACCTTTTCTGTTTTGTTAGCCGTACTATCCACTTTGTTGTCTTTTAACATATCTTCACTGTTGAAACTAGTGCTAGAAGCTATCTACTCCTTTTTGCCTTTAGGTAACTCCGAGTCTTTTTCCATTATTGCTAGATGAGCTTTGAAGTATCCTATGAGCTCGTCTAATGTCATCCTTGAATGATTCTTAGAATCTTCAATATTAGTTGCTTTAACTATCCACTTTGGGTCAAGATCTTTCCTGTCAAAATACTTACTAGAAATGGATTTATCAAGAGCTTTAGGTGAAATATTGTGTCTAGCTAAAGTACTATCTAGATCTAAGTCTTTTGACATTAAACAAATGGTTTTTCCAAACTATAAAAACTGTTTTTGCTGACTGGTGATCTTTGCAAGGATTTCCCTTCTTTAAAGTTTTCAAAATCGATTTGATCGTTTCAAGTTTAAAATACAGTTTATTTTAAAAATCTTGAGTAACGTAGCTCTGATGCCAATTGTGGAAAACTAGAAGGGGGGGTTGAATAGTTTTTACCGTTTCTTTTGTTTAATTTGTTAGTTCTAGGTAAACATTCACAAATTAAGTTATCACACAATATAAACTAGAGATAAAGAGATGAAAGATCAAACCACATAACACAAGTGTTTATAGTGGTTCGGTTTGCAAGAGATCCTTATCCTTGCCCTACTCCACTTCCTCGAGTTGCTTACTCGAGAGATATCTTTCACTAAGAAACAAACTCCCTTCAAGGTGGAGAAAACCTTTACACGTCGCTTACTTCCTTTTCCGGTACTAAGCTAAACACCGGGTTCTTTTCACAAGGTAGAACCAACCTGACGTCGCCTACTTACTTTACCGACACTAAGCTAGATGTCGAGTTCTTTACACGGGTACAACCACCCTACTCTCTTTGTGCTTTGAGGACTAAAGCACTAACCACACTTACTGATCTAACTGATACAAATGATAAGAAACACTTAAAGTGTTTACACAGAACCTATACTACAACTTCACAACAGTCTGCTTGTTTGAAGCTTGTTTACTTGATCTTCTTTGCTACAAAAGAAACATCAATATATATATATATATATATATATATATATATATATATATATATATATATATATATATATATATATATATATATATATATATATATATATAACTACTGTGGTTAGTAACTAAAGTGAATGTATGTGTTTTCTTTTCTAAGTGGATACCAAGATCAAATACCAAGCCTGCTATTTATAGGCAAGCAAGGAAAGGCTCCTACGGATCCGGCGGATCCCTCAGAAGGGATCCGTCCTTGTATGGACTTGGATCCGTGGGATGGTGACAGCTATGGATTAGTTGTCTCTTACCATATCTTAGTTGTATCTTACCATATCATCCAAGATCTTCAAGTGTCAACTATGTTGCTTGCATATCTATCCAAGATATCACTCAATCTTACCAAGATTGTATTAGTGATGTATACTATGATATCACTTAGTAACTTTTAAACTAAAGTTTCCATTAAAGGAAATACACATGTATATAATGTTAGTGATCATGTTGATGTGTTTTAAAAAAGACTTTAACTAGTATTTATAATTTGCTTAAGGAATATACTTTGTGTTTGTCAAGAACAAAACATAAGCAAAGATCGTAAAATATAAATAACGTTTTTAGTGCGATATTTGTATTAACAACAAGGTTGGAGGAAATGAAATTTTTGATGACGGACACCACCGGTTTGGATCCAAACGTTGTTGGTTGGATCAATGATGAAAAATATCGAATCATCAAAAAATATAACCTCCAACCTCGTCACTAGATTTAGGATTGTGTTTTCTTTTTATGTTGTAGTTTTTTTTTTTTTTTTTTTTTTCGTTATTATTATTATTATTATTATTTTAATTTCGTTGTAACTTTTTTTTATTAAGTATGTAATGTAAAATATGTTTTTAATGAATGTTATGTTTTTAATAAATAAATTATTATTATAAGTTTAGGGGTTTAGTTTAAAAATATTTGATTTAAAGGTGAGTTAAGGTGAATTATGATTGGAGGTGTTTTTTTAAGTTAAAGGTGAAAAGGTTAAAGCTGATGTGGCGCTGACGTTGCAGTGTGTTAAAGTTTAAATCTGTGTTACGATTGAGAGTGCTCTTATAAAAAAGATTGTGGTCAACTTTAACTATTGTCGGTCAATAAAATTTTTAGAAAATATTACTGTAGTTGAAAGGCCAAAAAAATTCAATCAAAAGTTGCTTACAAAGTATGTCTTATTGGAAAATTTTACAAATTGCATTCAATGATTTCATGATTAAACCTCCCATGTCAAAACTTTTGAAAATGTTTTACTACTCACTCTGGTCTTATAATAAGTAATTCACTTTTAATATGCACAAAAGTCAATAAATTTTTTAGAAAATATTACTGTAGTTGAAAGGCGAAAAAAAGTCAATCAAAAGTTGCTTACAAAGTATGTCTTATTGGAAAATCTGACAAATTGCCTTCAATGATTTCATGATTAAACCTCCCATGTCAAAACTTTTGAAAATGTTTTACTACTCACTCCGGTCTCATAATAAGTAATTCACTTTTAATATGCACAAAAGTCAATAATTTTTTTATAAAATATTACTGTAGTTAAAAGGGGGAAAAAAGTCAATCAAAAGTTGCTTACAAAGTATGTCTTATTGGAAAATCTGACAAATTGCATTCAATGATTTCATGATTAAACCTCTCATGTCAAAACTTTTGAAAATGTTTTACTACTCACTCTGGTCTCATAATAAGTAATTCACTTTTAATATGCACAAAAGTCAATAAATTTTTTAGAAAATATTACTGTAGTTAAAAGGCGAAAAAAAAGTCAATCAAAAGTTGCTTACAAAGTATGTCTTATTGGAAAATCTGACAAATTGCCTTCAATGATTTCATGATTAAACCTCCCATGTCAAAACTTTTGAAAATGTTTTACTACTCACTCCGGTCTCATAATAAGTAGGTAATTCACTTTTAATATGCACAAAAGTCAATAAATTTTTTATAAAATATTACTGTAGTTAAAAGGCGAAAAAAAGTCAATCAAAAGTTGCTTACAAAGTATGTCTTATTGGAAAATCTGACAAATTGCATTCAATGATTTCATGATTAAACCTCCCATGTCAAAACTTTTGAAAATGTTTTACTACTCACTCCGGTCTCATAATAAGTATTCACTTTTAATATGCACAAAGTTTTAAAAAATTTCACTAACTACATTCTCCACAAATCAAATACCATCTCTTTCCACTAAAACATCTTCTCACTGGTTGAAATGCAAAATGAACATTTAGACATCCCAAAATAGCAATACGGATGCTTATTATTAGACGTAATGAACTAATGGAGTATTATTATTTCCAAAAGAGTAAACTTCAAAATACATCCCTGTCGTTTGCAATTTCTGACATCTTACATCCCTGTCAGAAACAATTGGCACCTTACATCCTTCGTTATCCAAACGTTTAACATCATACATCCCTCGTTTACAATGAGGACTAGCGGTGCAAATTATCTCTCCGTTATCTCTTAACGAGATAGAAAATATTACACCATTAGCCTTCAGGACTAATGGTATTTGCACCGTTAGTCATCTTTTTACGTTTTTATACATTTTTTGTGCGTTTTATCTGTTTTTTGTACGTATTATCCGTTTTTTGTACGTTTTTATCTGTTTTTTGGACGTACAAAAAACGGATAAAATCATACAAAAACGGATAAAACCGTACAAGAACATATAAAACCGAACAAAAACGGACAAAATATTTTATCCGTTTTTTGTACGTTTTCATCAGTTTTTTTTTACGTTTTATTCATTTTTGTACGGTTAAAAATAACAAAAACGTAAAAAAAAACATACAAAAAAACGGTTAAAACTTACAAAAGCGTACAAAAACGTCCAAAAAACAGTTAAAACGTAATAAAAACGGATAAAACGTACAAAAAACGTTAAAAGGGGATAAAACGTACAGAAAAACGATTAAAACGTACAAAAAACGGATAAAACGTACAAAAAATGGATAGAGTGTAAAAAAAACTTATAAAACGTACAAAAAACGAATAAAACGTAAAAAAAACTGATAAATATGTACAAAAAACGGAGAAAACGTAAAAAAGGGACAAAAACGGGTAAAATGTAAAAAAATGGATATAACGCAGAAAAACTGATAAAACGTACAAAAAACGGATACAACGTAAAAAAAACTGATAAAACGTACAAAAAACGGATACAACGTAAAAAAACAGATAAAAATGTACAAAAAACGGAGACAACGTAAAAAAAGGGACAAAAACAGATAAAATATAAAAAAAAAAAAAAAAAAAAAAAAAAAAAAAAAAAAAAAAAAACTGATAAAACGTTCAAAAAACGGATAAAACGTGAAAAAAACTGATAAAAAATGGAGAAAATGTAATAAAAAAATGTACAAAAACAGATAAAACATACAAAAAACAGATGAACATACAAAAAATGTAAAAAAACAGATAAAACGTACAAAAAAATAGATTAAAACGTAAAAAACGGATAAAACGTACAAAAAACTGTTAAAAATATAAAAAGAGGACTAACTATGCAATCATGCAAATACCATTAGTCCTGAAGGCTATCGGTGTAATATTTTCTATCTCGTTAAGAGATAACCGACAAATAATTTGCACTGTTAGTCGTCATTTTAAACGAGAGATGTATGATGTTAAACGTTTGGTTAACGAATGATGTAAGGTGCCAATTGTTTCTGACAGGGATGTAAGATGTCAGAAATTGCAAACCAAATAGATGTATTTTGCAGTTTACTCTTTTCAAAAATATACTAATCCTCCCATGCATGATGCATGCTCTTTGATATAAGTATCTAACAAAGCCATGTCTCCCAAATATGATACGAGATGAAGCTTGTCTAGTTGTTAACATCATGTACTTTTAAGTCTTTGGCTTTAACTAACCAAACAGAAAGTGATATATAGAGGTAGTTGTAAGTTAAAAAGGAATAATATTTTTCTAATCATAACAGCCACACACCGTCCACTTTAGTCATAGGAGATCGCCTACATTTTGAGCATAGGTATGTATCAGTGATCTCAATTTTTTTGTCATTTGCGCAATACTAGTGTCATGTAACTTTTTCATATCAACCTCATCTCAATTTTTTTTGTTTTAACGGTGTTCAATCGTCTTTAATTTGTTATGTTTACAATGTAATTGTTATGATCTCACATCGGCCTAGTATGAGATTGGTTGATTGTTTATAAAGTCTAGATATCCACTCCTCTTTTAAGTTAGTTTTTTGGAGTGAGTTCTACACCTAGCTTATAAACAATTGATATCAAACTGCTTTCGTGAATTGTTCTTCCTTCTATCTCAATTCACCTGATTGTTTGGTTAACCGTATTTCATTTCCTAAGTGATTTTTGATACGGATGATATCAGTAACCATTATAATTAGCCTTCAAAAAAGGAAATGCGAAAAAACAGAAAAGTTGTCCGTATAGAGTCCTCCACTAATACGGTATGCTCCTAATGTGGTGGTGCTACGGCGTAGCAACCCACCGGCCACGGGCTTAGACTAGGTGTAGCGATTCAAAAGGACCATCGAGGCATGGGCCATGCTAAGATTTTGTGGGGACTACGTTAAAAAGCTATTTTTTGTTGACTTGAAATTTGATATTTGTTTGTGGAGTTATGGCCGGTGTTTGTTGTAGTGTTCCCACTAACCATTATTGATTAAATTCTATGGTTTAGAATCATATATTTGAAATTTATGGATGTTTAATACGTGGGTACTTTGTTTACTACAAAATACAAATTAATGTTTGGACGTAAAGTTCAAATTTATCATTATTGATAAATTTGGTAAAATGTACATGAAAGAACCTTTAATTGGTACGTTTTCACAACTTTGGTAATATTTGGTCTAGTGTTAGAAATTCGATGTCATATTTAGAAACCAGTTAAGTCATTGAACTTGCTGATCGTATCACCTATTGAAAAATTCAGGGACTTAATCAAAGGCTTCTTGCCTCAGCGGTATCATACTATTAAACAAATAACCGATTTACTCGAAATTTTTAAAAACGCAACAACTTTATTATCGGGTGTTTATTATCCCACGAGTCATTTGGTACTCAACCCAATTTTTTTTTTTTTTTTTTTTTTTTTTTTTTTTTTTTTTTTTTTTTTTTTTGTGTTCAAAATTAGGCCACACGAATTTAATGGTCCACTATATGTAACTATGGTTCAACCAATGAAAGAAAAACTTAGAAAATATTTCCAAGAAATTCCACCGGTAATTACTTGTGTTGGCGCATTAAACCCATGCTTTAACGTTAGCGGGGTGGACTACTTATCGAAAAGATTACTATGGATTTGGATTTGCTTCAAGAAAACATTTTCTTTGCAAAAAATTATGTCAACAAATGTTTTAAAGATTTATTTGATTTTTATTATACAGTAATAAATATGGTGCAACAAATGTTCAACAAGTTCGGCTTCTTCATTGTTTTCTACAAATACTACCATGGATCCGCAAATGGACTTATTTTATAGTTTAAGACAAGAAAGCACTAAACGGGCTAGAAGTGACCAATCATCGACTAACGAATTTGGGAGATATATTGAAACCGATTGGATAAACACTATGGGACCCAAAGAATTCAAATTTTTTGATATTTTGGCTTGGTAAAAAGGAAGGGAATCTCAATTTCCCGTTATAGCCGCAATGGCCAGGAATTTACTAAGCGTACAAGCTTCTATGGTTGCTTCGAAATCCGATTTTTCTACTAGTGGAAGGATATTATCGATACGAAGAACAAGACTCACACCGGCATCTTTGGAGATGTGTATTTGCTTGAAGGATCACTTAGACGCGGCCGAACGTATACAAAACACTTCAAGTCTTAAAGACGGACTAGAGTACGAAGAACAATTACTCGAGGTGGAAACGGGTTATGCAAGACAACTTTCCGATAAAGAAATCGCTCTAGATGAAGCTGCTAACGAGGCTAGGTCCTCCTCCGAAGAAGATCTCACTCTCGATGAAGCTCTCAATTAAACTTTTTGAGTTCCGATGAATAAATTGCTCAACTGTATTAGCTTTGTGTTTCAAGTACTTTATATTTGATGTAATATGAGTTTATTAAATAAAAGTTGAAGTTAAGTGAGTTTATTATGTAGAAAACGCAAACAAACGAAAAAAAAAATCCGAAAAACGTGAATGTGCCCGCTTAGCATATTCGAAAAAAAAGGATGTAGACGTGTGGTCTGGACTGACCCACGACAAGTGGGCCAGGCCCGGCAGACAGCGGCCCACTCTACGCCTAAACCCTAATCCATGCCTATAAATACATGGCATGGATCCCCTTCTTCATCGGATTATAACAGGTTACCCTAAACCTAAGAACTCTCGCATGCACTACCGGCCATGCAACCTAAACGCGATCCTATAAACTTAAACTTTGATGCACCGTACCGAGTGAGGTGGATCCCGGGGCTACGGCCTCGGGTCCACTCCTAACGGGTTCTTTGTTGAACAGGTCTAATAGGGCTCGAGAAGACGACTAACGGCCCAGGGAGAGTCGTTGAATCAGTCCGCGCCAGATTATGTATCAACAAGTTGGCGCCATCCGTGGGACCACGAATAAACTATGTTTCGTGTTCTCATATTACCGAGAAGCAGAAATCAGTTTCTAACGTCGGTAACTCTAAAACCCTTGTGTTTTTGTTTTTAACTCATTGCATCCTGCCATGCGTAAGACTTGAGAAAAACACAATTGAATAACACGTTCGTTAAAACAATTAATCATGTGATTATAATATCACTTTTAAAGCACTGCACTTTCAGAATACCCGACATTCATTAAAACACCGAATGGCAAGGTTATTCTTTCTTTTGGTCAATAATATACGGCAGTAGATTATAACCTCATTGGTTGTTTTTGCTTTTCACCAAAAGTTGATAACAAAACCATTACGTTTTGTTTTTCCCAATATTTCCTAAAAAAAAAAAAAAAAAAAAAAAAAAAAAAAAAAAAAAAAAAAAAAAAAAAAGATTATATTCTAGTTATCTACGGATAGCTAAAAATAGATAATATTCATAAATATTTTTCTAAGTTATCTACGGATATTTAGAAGATCTTTTAAATATTTAGTTATTTAAAGAATACTGATGGCTAAAAAAATATATCCCAATTTATTAAAGGTTTCATTATGTAGCTTATCTTCTTGTTTCATGCAAATAAGAGAAATTTACGATTTTTCTAAACTACGGTTTATGATATTTTATATGCATACTAATGATCTTTATGCATGCAATATTAATTGCATCCATTGGTTCTTTTACTTCCTATACATGCATCGACTGATGATCCACGTGCTCAATAACAAGCAACGTGTTTCGTTGATTACGGGAAGCAGCAAGCAGTATACGAATATAACAACGACTGCGTGCCTACATGGCGTGCATGCACTTATTAAGACCCACGCTGGCACAAGGATGAGTAAACCTACTAAATAACTCGTTGAGTAAGAGGGTTGCAAACCCATCAACATCGGATCACGTATCCTTGTTAAACACCTTACTCTCAAGACGTTGGAGTAAGTATGATGTGCATCCCACGATGGGTGCACACCAATGCACAAGTGCGCGTTTAACAATTTAGGATTCAAGACTCTTGTCTCCTTAAAAAAAGGGTATTTACAGTACGCTGTATACTACTGTACAGATTTACAACAAGTAAATCTCGCAATATCTTATATTATTTCATTAATATTCGATAATATTAATATATGGTAGATTTACAACAAGTAAATCTTGCAATATATTAAATATTAAAAAGATTTTACATAAATCTTTTAAACTTGGTAAACACGATTTTACCTATAGTCACGCGTTATGTCCGCACGATCGGACCTACTTTACCTTTTAGACGCGAACAGCGCAGTCACGATAAATCTACCCGCATTAGGCCGCGCGTACGATGAATCTTCGCAGATTAGCTACATGCTGCGCACACCGCACCACGATGCTAGTCAATCGCCATGAGCGCACTGGACGAAAGCCGTGGTCCTCTGCGATCATCCACAAAACATTAGAGTCTATGCGGTCACGATAAATCTATCTGCGTCTGTGCGTGCAATTGAAACTATTAGTCGCGGTCATGGTACATCCATCCGCGCCATTGTTTTTTTCTATAATAAAAAAGAAAAACAAAATAATTAATTGTTTATGCAGCTGTAACATCTCACGATAGGTGTGATTCGCGCTATTTAACATGCTATGTGCTATATATATATGCTATGCGCTAATTTTTTATTTCATTATCTCTTATATGTTGCGATGCGCGGCATATACTTCTAATATTTGCATCAAGTTTTTTTTTCAGAATTTGCATAACTAAGTTTAATGCTCCTACACGAGTAGCACCATCAAACTTGGGGGGCTACCAGGATACGCACTGTGTGAGTACGCATCACGCAGGTATATTTGGAAGCAGATCGTACGTAAGAGGTATCGCGAGCCCAGTACAAAGACGAATCTCAAAAATTCGCATCATCTCGCCGCAGGGGAGACGTCCTCTGTCGGTTGTAAAGACGAATGTAATGTTCGCGCACAGCGCGCATCTTTGTCGCGCATAACGCGCATCTTTGTCGCGCACAGCGCGCATCCTTGTTGCGTACAACGCACATCTCCGCGCACAGCGCGCACTTCTGCCACAGAAGCACGTCTTCTGTCGCACCATGCTGCATCGCTACTGGTACGAGAGGTACGCCCTTACCCAGAATGCAGCATACGGTATCCACCTTCACCATTGTGAGACTCTCACAATCGCAATGTCAGTGTTACCCCAACTATAGAACTACGTGTTCTTCTTACGGGGTCTTTACTGTCACACTGTGGCGGGAAACCTAACATATGCGCATCCCTCCCCGTCATGAACGGGTGTTACGTGGTCACCATGCACTGCGCCACACCCAGTGCGCACTGTCGTAGTGGGGTCGCGCGCACACCTTAGTTGTGCACACATGAGCCATGAGTTCAGTGCGCACTATCGCATTTGGTTGATTGGGCCTACGCGGCCAGGAACAGAACTTAAGTCTAGCATAACATAGCCACGCACTATGTCACACTAAACTTGGGGGGCTTGTAGACGTGTGGTCTGGACTGACCCACGACAAGTGGGCCAGGCCCGGCAGACAGCGGCCCACTCTACGCCTAAACCCTAATCCATGCCTATAAATACATGGCATGGATCCCCTTCTTCATCGGATTATAACAGGTTACCCTAAACCTAAGAACTCTCGCATGCACTACGCGTCTATACTAACTTGACCGTCGGAGGTGGATCCCGGGGCTACGGCCTCGGGTCCACTCCTAACGGGTTCTTTGTTGAACAGGTCTAATAGGGCTCGAGAAGACGACTAACGGCCCAGGGAGAGTCGTTGAATCAGTCCGCGCCAGATTATGTATCAACAAAGGAAAAAACCGGTTTGTAACCGGTTTTTCCAAACCGAACCGGTTACAAACCAACCCAACCCGGTTACCACAGGTATGGGTTTTTTCCCCTCTAAATCCAAATTGAACCGAACCAGTTTTTAGTCAAAACCGGTTCTTGATCGTTGACAAAAAACCGGTTCGGTTTTGATCAAAACCGGTCAATGTACACCTCTAGCGGTATGTGAGTGGTCCAAAAACCTAAAGGTTGTGGGTTCAAGTCTCGTTGAAGACATATGTTAGATAAAAATTGTGAGACTGACGGTATAGGGTTTATTTTATTTTATTTATTTTTTATTTTTTATTTTTTTATTTTTTATAATAATGTCGTTTAAAAACAATTCAGGGACTTAAGGTACATGCACAAAAAACAAATTTGAGATTACTTGAATGCTACAAATTTTACAACCGGAAAACTGCTTTTCGCCATTAAAGGTGGGCTAGTCGGGCCGGTTGGAGGTGGCTGAGCACCCTCCAGTCTCCCCAGTCTTCACTGGCTCCGTCCCTACTCACATTAATAGAAGGTAAATCAAGGTTACACCTTTCCTATCCAAATTTACCAAAGATGGGAGTTTGTTGAGCATCAATCGCCACAAAAACACATTAACTTTTATAGGAATGCAACGATTCCAACTAGTAGCAAAAGGATCCACATCTAAGGTATGCTCATCTACCAAAGAGCGCACTAACGCAACTGAAAACCCAACAGAAACGTCTAGCGACCACTGCCAAGAATCACATTGGTCCGTAAGAACAACATCCCCAATGGTAGTTTGCAAGGTTGTGATACTCATCTTAGTATGAATTGTTGAGGAAAACATTAAACATGTAATACTCTTCTTAATATTTATATCGATGAAATGTAAATTTTATAATTGTTAATTAAATAAGGAGGATTTCACATCACTCTCCAACTTAACAATGCAATTACTCTACTCTTAATAAAAATATGAAAGATCGCGTTATCTCCCTCTCTTACACCACCACCACCCGAAAGTTGACGATGCCACATAAACCAATCGATCATCAAATCAAGAAAAGATGAGAAAAACACTAGAGACTATTTGATTCCGCCACCGGTTACCGGCTACCGTTTTGCACTTGCTGTTGCTAGTATTAAGAAATGGTCATTGAAGTATATTGTATAGTTGATTAGTTGTTCAAAAGAAAAAAGTCTACTACATGGAAAACCATTTTTCACATGAAAAATTAAATATAGTAGTTGTTGAAATACTCCGTACATCTTTTTGACTATGGACTTTCCATCTATATTGTTTTATGTTCAATTTTCAGATACGCATGACTAAAATTTTAGGACTAAGAATAAAGGTTGCTAAGCCTGAGAACATGACTAGGTTTGTGACTATGATTATCTCAAGCTAAGCGCAAACTCGATTATATAAATTAAGAATTTTGGTGATATAGGAATGAGAAAATTTCAACTAACAAATAAATAGTGATAGAAGTTTGGGATTAACTCAAGAGAAATTCTAAAACCACTTACAAAATTCACAAAAAAAATTCACTCGCCGACGTGTCAGCGGGTGATTGGTTTAATAAGAGAGAGGAAAGTGAAACTGCCAGAAAATGCACCAATCACCCGCTGACATGTCAGCGAGTGAATTTTTTGTGTGAATTTTGTGAGTGGTTCTAGCATTTCTCTTAACTCAAAGTAATATCATATGTAGAAGCTTTCAATCAAATAGTTGTAGTTCAAAACCCGCGTATGACCATATAATACATTTCCAATCTCCCACGTTCTCACTTTGAAAAATTCTAAAAGAGACGAAAATTTCATTTTTTTTTTTTTTAATTTTTTTTTACGACAGCTAGACCGTGCAACTCCAGTATCTTTTTGTCAAGTGTCCTATTTTGTAGGTGGATGTTTTATTGCGACTCCACTACATTGTTGACAAGTGTCTAATAACTTTTTGCCAAGTTATGTTTTTTTTTATAAAAAGTGAGTATATGGTTGAACTTTTTTTTACTAGACCGACGGTTGTATTTTTTGTGCGACTGGCGGCTAAGAAACTTTTTAGTGCGATCATTTTGTTTTTTTCGAAAAAGACAAAAAGTTCTCAAATAAATAAAAAATAAAAATACTTTTTTTTTTTAAATTTATCTTTTTTTTTCGAGAATTTTTTGTCTTTTTTGAAAAATACAAAATCGTCGCATAAAATGTCAAGTCAAGTCGCACAAAAAACATCCACCTAACAAATAGGACACTTGGCAAAAAAGTTATTGTAGTCGCACAGTCTAGATGTCGCACAAAAACAAAATTGGAATTTTTGGAAGAATTACATCAATTTTTATATTGAAGTTAAACTGAAAGTGCGACTAGCATGTTTTTGTACTTGAATTCTATTAATAGTTTTTTCTAAGCGGAATATTAGTAACTGCTGACACCTGAAATTCATGTGTGGACCTCAAGTTAAACACTCCGTCCTCGGACCCCCCCCCCCCCCCAGCGGTTTGAGTGGATTCCAAGTCACTAATCACGTGACCCGCCCAAAGGGATAAGGAATATATTATGGGAAAGGAGTGTTGACCAAGCTTTTCAAAAGAAGGATAACGTGGGGAACAAGCTGCGGTATGGATCCCGAGGACGGCAGAATTCAAACAACCGGACAATGTAGCTCGGATATCAAAGCATAATATCTTAGTCCCGATAAAAACATGCTATTACCCACCAGGTAATATCTTAGTCCCGAACCATAGGTAACGACAAAGGACTTTGCTTATAAACACCACTCACTTGGTCATTGAAGGCTAGGTTCCAACACACACTAATACTCATACATTGGTCTCGTAACTCTTGTTTACCCTCCGGTAACGAGTACTTACTCTCACGCCCGAAGTTGATCGTTAGAGATCCCTCCAACGGTGAGACTAACGGTGTTTTATCTTAGCAGGTTCATACAAGTGAGTCCACAAAATCCCAAGAACAAACGACAAGCCAGAATAGTTGAAGTACCACAATACCGCTAAATTCTGTATCATCAATAATAAAGAACAAAAAATATGTATGAACTACAATTATCTACTGTATTTGTGAGTATGTATTTTGTATGCATGAACTACAATTATTATCTATATTATAATATTTGTGTGTTTGTGTGTTTGTACTTTGTATACGGTATTTAGAATTTGCGAACTTATAACCATGAATCGAATATGGGCTTTAATCGCTTTGTAAACGTAAAACTCGTTTGACGTAGATCTTGCCAAAACTCTTAACACCTTTATAACATGTTTCAGAAATTTGGGCTTGTTATCAACCCAAATACATATAAATATACGAAGCCCAGTATGATACACACAAACAAACCAAAATGTTACCGTTTAATACACACAAACAAACCATATTCCCTTTTCTTTCTTTTTTTTTGAGTTTTAAATGCTTTTTGTGTGTGTTTCTAGTGTGTCGAGAGGAAGAAGAAGACTTTGAGGTGGCTGCAAAAGACTGTGGCTGCATAATTGAAAATGATGTTTATTAGGTTAAAAAAAATACGGTGGTGTTGGGCCGGATAATAAAATGTAGTTGCTTTCTAGTATATATATAATCTTCTTTTTTCATATGTAAACATATTTTACTATTGAAATATTTCAATGTCAGTGTTCATTTTATATATCATAAAACAAAACAAAAAACAAAAATAATTAAAAAAATAATAATAATAATAAATAAAATAACTTGGTCGTAAATAAAAATAATAATTGTTGAGGAAAACATTAAACATGTAATACTCATCTTAATATTAATATCGATGAAATGTAAATTTTATAATTGTTAATTAAATAAGGAGGATTTCACATCACTCTCCAACTTAACAATGCAATTAGCCAATTACTCTACTCTTAATAAAAATATGAAAGATCGCGTTATCTCCCTCTCTTACACCACCACCACCCGAAAGTTGACGATGCCACATAAACCAATCGATCATCAAATCAAGAAAAGATGAGAAAAACACTAGAGACTATTTGATTCCGCCACCGGCTACCGTTTTGCACTTGCTGTTGCTAGTATTAAGAAATGGTCATTGAAGTATATTGTATAGTTGATTAGTTGTTCAAAAGAAAAAAGTCTACTACATGGAAAACCATTTTTCACATGAAAAATTAAATATAGTAGTTGTTGAAATACATCTTTTTGACTATGGACTTTCCATCTATATTGTTTTATGTTCAATTTTCAGATACGCATGACTAAAATTTTAGGACTAAGAATAAAGGTTGTTAAGCGTGAGAACATGACTAGGTTTGTGACTATGATTATCTCAAGCTAAGCGCAAACTCGATTATATAAATTAAGAATTTTGGTGATATAGGAATGAGAAAATTTCAACTAACAAATAAATAGTGATAGAAGTTTGGGATTAACTCAAGAGAAATTCTAGAACCACTTAGAAAATTCAAAAAAAAAAAAAAAAAAAAAAAAAAAAAATTCACTCGCTGACGTGTCAGCGGGTGATTGGTTTAATAAGAGAGGAAAGTGAAACTGCCAGAAAATGCAACAATCATCCGCTGACGTGTCAGCGGGTAATTGGTTTAATAGGAGAGTGAATTTTTTGTGTGAATTTTGTGAGTGGTTCTAGCATTTCTCTTAACTCAAAGCAATATCATATGTAGAAGCTTTCAATCAAATATTTGTAGTTCAAAACCCGCGTATGACCATATAAGACATTTCCAATCTCCCACGTTCTCACTTTGAAAAATTCTAAAAGAGATGAAAATTTCATTTTTTTTAATTTTATTTTTTACGACTGCTAGACCGTGCGACTCCAGTATCTTTTTTTCAAGTGTCTACTAACTTTTAGCCAAGTTATGTTTAATATATATATATATATATATATATATATATATATATATATATATATATATATATATAATATATATATAAAGTGAGACCATGGTTGACCTTTTTTTTACTAGACCGACGGTTGTACTTTTTGTGCGACTGGCGGCTAAGAAACTTTTAGTGCAATCGTTTTGTTTTTTTCGAAAATGACAAAAACTTCTCAAATAAATAAAAAATAAAAATACTTTTTTTTGAAAATTTATCTTTTTTTTTTCGAGAATTTTTTGTCTTTTTTTGAAAAATACAAAATGGTCGCATAAAATGTCAAGTCAAGTCGCAAAAAAACATCCACTTAACAAATAGGACACTTGGCAAAAAAGTTATTATAGTAACACAGTCTATCCCACAAAAAACAAAATTGGAATTTGGAGTTGCACATTTTATATTGAGTAAATTGAAAGTGCGACTAGCATGTTTTTGTACTTGATTCTATTAATAATTTTTCTAAACTAAATGACTTAGTTAGCTGCGTTTCAAAAATAATAATTGATCACGTATGCGGAATCCGCTCTATGCATGTAAGCCCAGCGCGGCCGCACACTCTAGAGCGGTTGCACAAGAATACGCCTTCTAAAATAGGAACGAGTGGAATATTAGTAACTACCGAAACCCGAAATTCATGTGTGGACCTCAAGTTAAACACTCTGTCCTTGGACCCCAGCGCAGCCGCACACTAAAGCGCGGCTGCACGAGAATACGCCTTCTAAAATTGGAACGAGTGGAATATTAGTAACTGGCGACACCCGAAATTCATGTGTGGACCTCAAGTTAAACACTCCGTCCTCGGACGCCTCCACCCCCCCAAAAACGGTTTGAGTGGATTCCAAGTCACTAATCACGTGACCCGCCCAAAGGGATAAGGAATATATTATGGGAAATGAGTGTTGACCAAGCTTTTCAAAAGAAGGATACAACGTGGGGAACAAGCCGAGGTACAGATCCCGAGGACGGCAGAAGTCAAATAACCGGACAATGTAGCTCGGATATCAAAGCATAATATCTTAGTCCCGATAAAAACATGCTATTACCCACCAGGTAATATCTTAGTCCCGACAAAGGACTTTGTTTATAAACACCACTCACTTGGTCATTGAAGGCTAGGTTCCAACATACACTAATACTCATACATTGCTCTCTTAACTCTTGTTTACCCTCCGGTAATGAGTACTTACTCTCACGCCCGAAGTTGATCGTTAAAGATCCCTCCAACGGTGAGACTAACGGTGTTTTATCTTAGCAGGTTCATACAAGTGAGTCCACAAAATCCCAAGAACAAACGACAAGCCATAATAGTTGAAGTACCACAATACCGCTAAATTCTGTATCATCAATAATAAAGAACAAAAAATATGTATGAACTACAATTATCTACTGTATTTTTGTGTATGTATTTTGTATGCATGAACTACAATTATTATCTATATTATAATATTTGTGTGTTTGTGTGTTTGTATACGGTATTTAGAATTTGCGACTTATAACCATGAATCGAATATGGGCTTTAATCACTTCGTAAACGTAAAACTCGTTTGAAGTAGATCTTGCCAAAACTCTTAACACCTTTATAACATGTTTTCAGAAATTTGGGCTTGTTATCAACCCAAATACATATAAGTATACGACGCCCAGTATGATGCACACAAACAAACCAAAATGTTACCGTTTAATACACACAAACAAGCCATATTTTCCTTCTTTTTTTTTTGTTTTTTGTTTTTTGTTTTTTTTTTTTTTTTTTTTTTTTTTTTTTTTTTGTTTTTTTTTCTTGAGTTTTAAATGGTTTTTGTGTGTGTTTCGAGTGTGTCGAGAGGAAGAAGACGACTTTGAGGTGGCTGCAAAAGAGTGTGGCTGCATAATTGAAAATGATGTTTATTAGGTTAAAAAAAATAGGGTGGTCTAGTTGCTTTCTAGTATAGAGTAAATTGCAAAAATCGTCCTTGTGGTTTGGCCAAATTGCACGTTTCGTCCCTGTTATTTATTAAGTGCAAAAATAGTCCGGATTTGGCATTGTTTCATGCACTTTTGGTCCCCCATGTTAACCGGCGTTAAGTGAGTTCCGTTAGCAGTTACACGTTAGCCCTTTTGGCTAACGATCGTTGCAGCGCTCATCCTTTAAACCACATGGACGATTTTTGCAATTTACTCTAATTAATTTTTTTTTTGAAAATTTTTTTCGGCCGTTTTTTTTTTAGAAATTTTTTTTCATCATGTCATTTTTTTTCCGAAATTTTTTTTGAAACGTTTTTTATATAAAACATTTATATATAAAAATGTTTTTTATATAAAACGTACTTATATAAAAAGTTTTTATATAAAACTTTTTTATATAAAAAAAGTTTATAAAAAAGTTTTTATATACGAAAAAGTTTTTTATATAAAAAAAAGTTTTCACAAAACTTTTTATATAAAGCGTTTTTATATAAAAACTTTTTTATTTTTATATAAAAACTTTTTTATATAAAAAACATTTTTATATAAAAACTTTTTTATATAAAAACTTTTTTATATAAAAACATTTTTATATAAGAAAAACAATTTTTATATACGAAAAACGTTTTTATATACTTTTTTTATATGTTTTTATATACAAAAAACGTTTTATATATGAAAAATGTTTTTATATACTTTTTTTATATGTTTTTATATACAAAAAACGTTTTATTTTTTATGTTTTTATATACGAAAAACGTTATTTATATGTTTTTATATATGTTTTTTTTTTATAAAAAATTTACGCTCTTTATACGTTTTTATATACGAAAAACCTTTTATATATGAAAAAAGTTTTTTATATGTTTTTATATACGAAAAACGTTTTTTATATATGAAAAATGTTTTTTTATATGTTTTTATATACGAAAAACGTTTTATTTTTTATGTTTTTATATACGAAAAACGTTATTTATATGTTTTTATATATGTTTTTTTTTTTTATAAAAATTTTACGCTCTTTATACGTTTTTATATACGAAAAACCTTTTATATATGAAAAAAGTTTTTTATATGTTTTTATATACGAAAAACGTTTTTTTAAATGTTTTTACATACGAAAAACGTTTTTTTAGAACATATAAAAACGTATACGTTTTTTCTATGTTCCAAAAAAACTTTTTGTACGTATAAAAATTTTAGAACATACATGAGTTCTTATATTTTTTTAGAACATATATATTTTTTTATAAAAACGTATAAAAAATTTTAGAACATATATACATACCGACGAAAAAATTTGAATTTGTGCCAAAAAAGTGTTTTTTTTTTTTTTTTCCAAAAACAAACTTTTTTCCAAAAACAAAAAATTTCAAAAAAAAGTCACATGACGAAAAAGTGTTTTATATATAAATGTTTTATATAAAAAACGTTTTATATAAAAAAAATTCACATGACGAAAAAAAAGTTTCCAAAAAGTAATTTCGGAAAAAAAAATTCACATGACGAAAAAAAATTTCTAAAAAAAAAACGGACAAAAAAAAATTTTCAAAAAAAAATTTTAATTAGAGTAAATTGCAAAAATCGTTCTTGTGGTTTAAAGGATGGGCGCTGCAACGATCGTTAGCCAAAAGAGCTAACGTGTAACTGCTAACGGAACTCACTTAACGCTGGTTAACACGGGGGACCAAAAGTGCATGAAACAGTGCCAAATCCGGACCATTTTTGCACTTAATGAATCACAGGGATGAAACGTGCAATTTGGCCAAACCACAAGGACGATTTTTGCAATTTACTCTCTAGTATATATATAATTTTCTTTTTTCATATGTAAACATATTTGACAATTGAAATACGGGGCAATTTTGAGACTAGCACAGTCGCTTAAAGTGTTAGGCTTTTGAGGACTCAAATTAGCGACTTTCTTGAAATAGCCCGAGCGACCGGCGACTTAATAAGAAGGTGACATGTGGCACAAAAAAAAAGTGGTGCCCAATCATTAAAGTGGTACTTGTGTCATAGCCCACTATGTGTACTTTTTAAGCGACTTTTTTACAACGACTTTACATACTTTAAGCGACTTTCTATTTTGTATTTTTCTACCCAAAAAGTCAAACTTCGAAAAAATTTATTTTATTCTTTTTGCCCATTCCTAATATTGAGCGACCTAAGCAACTGACGGCTTGGTACTTTGAGCGACTTTTTTTGCTTTCTACCTTTTTGTACTTGTGTCATTACTTTTGTATTTTTTAACTTTTAACCTTTTTGTATTATTTTTTAAATACTTTTTAAAATACTTTATAAACATTTTTTTATTTCAAAATCTTGAGCGACTTAAAAAAAAAATTAAGCGACTATATTTTCTTTAAGCGACTTAAAAAAAATGTGCGAATGACGGCTACCCAGATCTTCATAAAAAAATTTAAATCTTCATCCAAAAACCCAGATCTTCATCCAATTCACCCTCATATTAATCCTCTTCACTTCTCCCTCCTCATATTCGTCCTCTTCACTTCTTCAATCTCAATTTATTACATCAATCCCACCTTCTTTGTTTCAACCTCATTAACCCAACCATCTCAAACATAAAAAACAAATACCAGATCCTATCAAACATAGAAAACAAACACACGATCAAAATCCAAACATAGTTCGAAAACAAAACTAAATGAAAAGAAAAAGACTGATGACAATCATAAACGAAAAGACATCACACACCCTAATTATTCACATTTGAGATTACATGTAACAAGTCTCGTGCATCTAAACTTTCAAACTTGTAAGGGGACTAGGAGTCATACTTTCAAGTAATCCATACTTTCCAAATTCAACCAATAAGCTTCAGCCAACTCATACCCATAAATTTCCATACCTCCCAACCTAAATCACTGGCGGCCATAAATTCTCATACCTCCCAATTTTTTTTTAATCATTAAGCTAAAATCAATTTAATTAAAAACACAAACATTTTATTAAAAATATAACATTTTACTACAAACTAAAAAAGGAAACTACATTGCAACATTATTTAAAAAAAAAAAAAAAAACTACATAACACTAAATTAAGTCGTCAATCGGTTGTGGTTGAGCCGTTGGGTCATCGAGATATGCCAAGTCTAGACCCGCTACGTTCTCGGTAAGATCATATTGGAGACGATGATGGACGTTTTCGTCATGTAACTCCGGTAGTACACTGGGTCATAAGATACCGGCACCGGTTGGTCCATTATATGAACCGGTGATATTGCCCTCTTGTCGTCCTTTATGATCATGTTGTGCAATATACAAGTAAAAGTGGGTAGGTTTAATTTTTGATTGAATTGGTTAGTTGATGTATTTAAAATGGAAGTGAAAATGGGTATATATAAATAAAAGTGGGTAGGTTTATTTATTTATTTTTTTTTTTGGGTTCACCAACGGCTCTATTGTACGCTCCAAAGTCTCTCTCCTTTTTTTTTTTATCAAAGTGAATTTATGCCAAGCGGGGAATGAAACCGTGTTTGTTAAATTTTTGGCATAAAATCGGGACCTGCGACGTTGTTACCGCCGGTTTCAAACACACCGCCGGCCACCCCGCAATTCACTCCGAGTCCCCTAACCATATATGAGAGGATCTCCACAATCATAATTCTTATGACATGTTTATAGAGGCAAATCTAATTAATAAGAAGTTAGTATATGATTAAATTAATGTTGTGTTATTTTGAACAATACCCTTTAGTAGTTGGTGGTGGGATAAGTGGTGGAGTGAAGATGTGGTGCAATCCAAATTGTGTGGTTGCATATTGGACAGAGATTTAAACTAATAATACATCAATAAAAGTTATATGCTTCATAAACAATCTTTTTGTGCACAAAAAAAAAATCACTAGAGAGAAAATGGCATCCATTTCAGCTTGCACTCCCACTCTTAGACTACTCACAATGGTGTGAGTTAACATTACGTTAAGGAGGCAAAAGTTGCTACAGTACCACTTTTTTGCTGCGTTAATGTTGCGTTATTGTTGTGAGGAGCCCACGTTAACGCAGCGTTAAGGGTATTGTTCATTAAAAAAAAAAAAAAAACACTTTGCCTCCGTTTTAAGGGTAGTTTGTGTAAAAATATTTGATATAAAGGTGAGTTAAGGTGTGTTAAAGCTGAGTTATTGTTGTGTGGGTTAAAGCTGAGTTAAGTTAAGGTGTGTAAAAGCTGACATGGCATGCCTTAAAATTTAAGGCTGAGTTAACTGTTGTGAGTGGCCTTATGATTGTCATCAGTCTTTTTCTTTTCGTTTAGTTTTCTTTTCGATCTATGTTTGGATTTTGATTATGTGTTTGTTTTTTATGTTTGATTGGATTTGGTGTTTGTTTTTTATGTTTGAGATGGTTGGGTTAATGGGGTTGAAACAAAGAAGATGAGATTGATGTAATAAATTGAGATTGAAGAAGTGAAGAGGATGAATATGAGGAGGGAGAAGTGAAGAGGATGAATATGAGGATGAATTGGATGAAGATCTGAGTTTTTTAATGAATTGAAGAGGATGAATATAAGGATGAATTAGATGAATATGAGGTTCCAACGACATGTTTTCAATATCTTTATATATTTTTTTTAATTCGCTTAAAGAAAATATAGTTGATTAAATTATTTTTTTAAGTCGCTCAAGATTTTGAAATAAAAAAGTGTTTATAAAGTATTTAAAAAATAATACAAAAAGGTGAAAAGTACAAAAATGTTAAAAGTAAAAAAAGTTGAAAAGTGCAAAAGTAATGACACAAGTACAAAAAGGTGAAAAGTAAAAAAAGTCACTCAAAGTACCAAGCCGTCAGTCGCTTAAGTCGCTCAACATTGGGAAGGGGCAAAAAGAATAAAATAAAATTTTTCGAAGTTTGACTTTTGGGGTGAAAAAAGACAAAATAGTAGGTCGTTTAAAGTATGAAAAGTCGCTGTAAAAAAGTCGCTTAAAAAGTACACATAATGGGCTATGACACAAGTACCACTTTAATGATTGGGCGCTACTTTTTTTGGTGCCACATGTCACCTTCTTATTAAGTCGCCAGTCGCTCGGGCTATTTCAAAAAAGTCGCTAATTTGAATCCTCAAAAGCCTAACACTTTGAGCGACTGGGCTAGTCTCCGGATTGCCCCTTGAAATATTTCAATGTCTGTGTTCATTATATATCATAAAACAAAAAACAAAACAAAAAAAAAATAATAAAAAAAATAACTTGGTCGCCACTGTGGCAACTTGGTGGTTATCAGTTCGCCGAAGAGAGAAAACTGATGTAATTTTAACTTTTTTTGGTACGGTTATTTAAAAACCGTGTGAAAAGAAAAAAAAATATTTTGTACGGTTGGTAAATAAACCGTAGTAAATACAGTAACTTTTATTTGGTGCGGTTTGTAAATAAACCGTACTAAATAACTTTTATTTGTTGCGGTTTGTAAATACACCGTACTAAATAAACCGTGTGAAAATGAAGGTTTTTAGGTACGGTCTTTTTAAGAACCGCGTCAAATGAACGGATTTTGGTACGATAACCGTATCAAAATACCGTACCAAAAAAGGTTTATGTAGTAGTGGATCCATCAGTCCAAATACATATAAATATACGTATTAGAGCGATTTAACTTAGTTATCTTAGTTTAAATCACTCTAACGGAACAACAAGTTACTATACATTTTGTGTCATATATCGTTTCATGCATGAAAAATGAGTGAGTTCCTCCTTTAGGCTTAGAAAGCATGTACACATTCTGAGTTCAAGTGGTAGCTATGTAATGCGAACAAACATCCAAAATTCGTTAACCGACGACTCTTGATAGTTTACAGTCTTTCTAGATAAAGGGCTTTACACATGAAGCAGAAAGCATATATATATAGATGATTTAAAGAAAATTTAGTGAAAATCCAACCTTAAAGAAGCTGGAGAAGAGAAGAGCGCAAATGCAAAGAAACCGCACGCCAACCTTGTTGCGAAGGGTGTATCATGTCCCAAAAAAACGAGTCATTAGTGTTTCCACAAACACTGTATTTTATTATCTTTGTACCTTCTTCGATGTTCCCACACAAGTACTCTTTAGTGACACCTTGGCAACACGGTTTAAGCAAAGTCGCCACCATTGAAATCCCTGTAGACAATCACGCGTATATTACTATCACTAAAAGGACTAGCTACAATACTACACATCACTTGTGTCACTATACATTGCAAAAAAAAATTGTCTGGACAGTTTGTGACGATTTTCTAATTGCCGTATCACAAAATGACAATACTGGCGCTAGAAATATACATTTTATTTGACAAAATTAAGCAACATCGCACCAAAGCTTATTTTATCCCAATTAGTGACAGATTCGGGCTTTCTAGTGATGCTTTATTCCAACGAAAAAAGAATTTGGGAATTTAAATAGATTGATTAAGGCTACGAAGAATTTATATTATTAATGTACCTGCTGAAATGTTCTGTTGCGGGTTTAGAACTGGTGAGAAAGCTTTGTAGAGATCAAGGATTACAAAAGGTGCCTTATCAGTCTCGTTGTTTAGTTTTCTAATGCTTTCCACAAGCACTTGGTTATGGAATTCAGCTACCGAATTTCCACTGTCACTGCAGTTCTGATATGATGTAGAGACCGTGAACTGGGGCAAGCACCCGATTGGTTGCATTGCCATGATTCCAATCTTTTTTACTCCTAACTCGTGTATACGCTTGGCATTTGAAACTAGTTGCTCAACAATTGATTTTGTTAGATCTGGCAGTACTTCCTACAATGATACATTTCAAGACAATCCTTAATAGCATGTTTATGATGCTTTATTGTATTAATATTGCTTTAACATAGTTAAAAAAATGTTCACAAAGATAACTCAAAGAAAAGTAATAAAAAATTTCAGGGGTTGTTGAAAAAAAAACACTTTCATTCAAGTTTCGTTTTATTAGCATGTCCAAATTTTGACGTAAGGTGCTTTTAAAGGTACCGGCACATCATCTGCAATGTAAGCAATTCGACGTGGTGATTTGTATTATAAACTGGTTAAATCAAAATTTTAACATTTAAACTTTTTGCCTTTTTTTTAACAGCTTTACAGAATTTTGTTGAACAATTAAAACATCCAAAAATCATGGGAGAAGTAGTAACCTTGAGTGAATGATTTGATGTAAAGTAAGTTGCATAGTCATTGCCTGCTACAGAAAGAATAGCAATGGAGGATGAATTAAGCAGAATCTTTTTTTGCTGAACAAATTGTTGAAAATAATCAATTTGTGTTGTCATGTTCGGTTGATTCACAAACGTATTAAGTACGCCTGTTCCTCCATTAGCACACGGCCATCAGAAAATCTGCCAGAGGGACTACCAGGAAAAGTGATTCCATACGGTTCATGCCATGAACCACCATATGTTTTTGGCCAATTTCCAGTATCCACATACGAGTCTCCAAACACAAACAACTTCAAGTTGTCTCGCCCATTATGTCGTCGGCTGCTAACTGGAAAACTCTCAGCAGAATTCGCAACATTTATGGAACTGATGACACAGAAGAGAACAAAGCATGTTTTCTGTTTCATGGCAATATAATGGGTACAAAAAAGACTTAACAAAACGTTCAATTGATGGCAAGCAAGTTAACCTTGAGATTAATATATACATATAATTATGGTTTTGGTAGTGGTTGTTGTTGACTATTGACTGGATTGTGGGGCTAATTACTAGTTTCAACTTATTTGGTAAACCGACATAAAACTCATAGTTTACAAGTGATCACTAGTGGTATAATTTAAATAAAGGATACTAGAATATCTACTTATAGTATGGTACAAAGTGGGTAACTTATATAATAAGAATCCTAACAACAAACATGAATGTTGGCGAACTTATATATTGTCACACAAACTAGAGGTCATTGCCTTGTTCAAGGATGTTACTAATTTGGTCGACTACATTACAGGTCAGAGTGAAATGTTTTTTCCTTAATGAAAAAGATATATTGTTGGTTAACACCACGATAAGATTGTACATTTTGTGTATCTAGTGTGCAGGTTATAGTAGAAGGGCCAAAGGTGGTCAATCCATTCTTGCTTATAAAGTTCAGCCTTTTATTGAAAAAGAATAAGAGTTTGAAGGGGGCTTGGTGTTTTATTGTGTCTGTTATATTGAGTCCCCCTCCTAGGGTTAGACTCACCAAGAATCATACGCAGCTTTATCAAAACGCTGCTCTCTCTCTATACGTTCTGTGTATTAAGATCATTTGATCTTTCTTATTGTCTTTGTAATCGTTCAGCACTAGTTAGGCAATTTGTGCCGACTATTTCATTTCAATCTTGAATAAAAGTTACATTTGGTTGCTCTGTCTATCTCTTTGATACCATCGCACATGGTATCAGAGCGCTAGGCTATTGATTAACCTCAATCCGGATTTCTGGGTTGCACTAGAAATTGGGGTTTTTTGGTTCTTGATCTCTCCGGTGGTTATTGATTGTGTTCTGGGACGTCTGTGGTGGTTGATTTTGTGGCTCTAGTTTTATTGAGGCTTAATTGAAAAAATTAGGGTTTGTTCCTGGAACCCTAATTTTCTCTGATTTGGGGTTTTGATCTCGCAGTGATCTCTGGTACAATTAAATCATAAACAGCCCTAGACTAAGTGAATCTAGGGTGTTTGTGGTTGGTCCTTGTTCTTTCCGATGCCTAAAGCACTGTAAGTCCCCTCCTTTCTCATTTAAGATCAAAAGTAATCGAGTTGTGTGGGTGCAAACGGGTAAGTTAACACCTTGATCTGCCACCATTTGAGTGGTATGAATACCTGCTCTGGCTTACCCCAGTCCACAGGCTTGTTACTTGTTGAGTCTTGGGTGTGAGTTTACATACAGCTCTTTATTTTTCAGTCTTTATTTATCTGTTTAGATTGAAGGAGGATAGGCTAGGATAGTTGGAGATTGATTTGGGATTGGTGGTTTATTTGTGATTGAAGGTGTTTGGAGGTTCTTGTTTCTTGTCTGCTCTTTATTTGTCTGGTATCTGTTCTTTTTGATTGCTTATCTGCTTATTTGTCTCCTATCTGTGTGTTCACTATGGCTGGTGATGATATCATTGAACCTATTAATAATAATGAAACTGTGATTAATGTGAGTTCCTCTTCTGATTTGAAACTTACCTTTGGTGATTCTCTTTACTTGCATCCTAATGATACTAGTTGTGGAGATCGTTAGCTCGAGGCTTGTTAGACCTCATATCTAGGATAACAACAATAATAATGAACAAGAACAATATGCAGCGGAATATAAGCTTCATTATTATCAATCAAGGTTTGTCGAATGATTACAAACCCTAATCCTAGGCGTCTACACTAAGACTTGGCGCCTAGGTTACACATACACACCTTTCTGGACTACATTGAGGAAGACCTGTGTCTAAAAACCTACGACCTATCCTCTTTATATACTAGAGGATTAGGGTTACAAAGACTTTAAATAATACAATTTAGGTCCTTCATCTTTGTCTTCATAAGTTTCCTCCATCTTTCATCTTTTGTCAATATCAACTCAAATTTAATTCCTAACAATCTTCCCCTAGTTGATATGACAAAACCAACGATATGAAAGATGATCTTCAAGCTGCAAATAAACCTTCTTCCCCTTTTTGTCATCATCAAATAGGGGTCTTCAATGCAACTTGAATCAAACGCTTCCCTTAAACCAATACCATCTCGAACTCCATAGGCCTTATGAACTGATTACTGATGAAGAAAACCGAGTATAACAAACTTGATGAAGAAGTTGAATTTCCCAAACTTGCGTCTTATATCTTGCACTATCCACGTGACTCCAAACTTATATGGTACAAGAAATATAAGTAGACCGAAATCTCTTGACAAAATCCTCAATTATATGAGACACTGAGCACTACAATGTAACTCCTTTAAGTGATAGTTAACTAGGTCTTCGTCCATCCACCCCTTGACCTATGAAAACTAGATTTGACAAGTCATT
Source organism: Artemisia tridentata subsp. tridentata (assembly GCA_021014915.2). Taxonomy (NCBI): domain Eukaryota; kingdom Viridiplantae; phylum Streptophyta; class Magnoliopsida; order Asterales; family Asteraceae; genus Artemisia; species Artemisia tridentata. The sequence continues at coordinate 8,461,074 of CP139504.1, forward strand.
GTCACCGCATTAACGCCCAAACAAGTTATCTTTAAACGTTGCAGGCCGTTTAAGATATGATAAGAACACGCACCTGTGAAACTCAACTACAACATCAAATAAATCATATTCATTTTTCTTCTTCAACTAATCCGTGAAAAACATCTAAGTGCAATAACACCATCCTCTCTTATGTAACTGTTGCCTCAGCCGGCGATCTACTTGTATTCCTCATCTGTATCGTTGCCTCACTTCGGCGATCTACGAACACCAAGGATACACTTGTCACATAATTGATTAAAAAGCCATTGCACCAAATATCTTCACAACGAGCCATAAAACAATAAGAATAAACTGAAATAAATTCAGTTCTGTCCGAGATCCAAAACTGTGTGTGTTTCTTCCCCTGTGTGTGTGCTATGGAGCCAATATGTTCCAAATAGATATACTTCCCCTCATTTTGAGAAGCCCATGCTCTAGCAGTACAAACTAGCAGTATAAACTGTTCATCCTCCAAAGCTAGCAGTACAAACTGTTGTCGAGCAGTACTAACTCCAAATACCAAGCAGTACAAACTGCTAACCCTAGCAGTACAAACTGCTAATCCACAGCAGTACCAACTGTTGCGTATGAATCAAGAGCAGTACTAACTGTTCATCGACCAATACAAATTCCAAAGAGAGCAGTAGAGACTGTTATGTAAAACAGCAGCACGAAAATAATATCCAACTCTGATCTGCTGCTACTGATCAATCGAATACTCGTATTAAACAAAAACACCATCTTTATAACAGTAACCACAAGCGACAACCAAGAAACCAATTCGTACCCTTTAACAAAATTAAATCGACTGGCCCACTAGCATTAAATCAATACGAGGTTTGAATTCAATCTGCACATGCTCCACTTGCAATAGGTAAATAATGAATTACCTTATCAGATCATAAATATTCAACACTTCACCATCAGTAATAGACAAAACCCAATTAATGATTTCGAGCCATCATTAAAATTCAGTACGAGATAAATCCAATACACAACCACCAATTCTTGACCAATTAAAGCGAACAGTAACACGCCGACAAATTGAATATTCTATTATTGACTCAAACGCCTTCTTAATAGAAACCTGCTCCACTTCGTTTGACTAATTAATTACCCCGTATGAGAACGACAAGAAGAATAATTGTAATACAGACCTGTGTGTTTCACATTTGTCGCAACATAGATTAATAAAGACCGATACCTTGAAAATTCAATTCTGAAAAAAAACTTTTACCGATCTGCTTCTGTCTTCAAATCTGCTCTTCTTCGACACAGTAAACCTTGTAACATCCTAGATATCATGAGCAACCTGTCTCTGATACCACTTGAAGAGATCTTTTGCTCGAGGCTTGTTAGACCTCATATCTAGGATAACAACACAATAATAATGAACAAGAACAATATGCAGCGGAATATAAGCTTCATTATAATCAATCAAGGTTTGTCGAATGATTACAAACCATAACCCTAGGCGTCTACACTAAGACTTGGCGCCTAGGTTACACACACACACCTTTCTCTGGACTACATTGAGGAAGACCTGTGTCTAAAAACCTACGACCTATCCTCTTTATATACTAGAGGATTAGGGTTACAAAGACTTTAAATAATACAATTTAGGTCCTTCATCTTTGTCTTCATAAGTTTCCTCCATCTTTCATATTTTGTCAATATCAACTCTAATTTAATTCCTAACACTATTGGTACTCCCATTGTGTCTGTGAAACTGACTGGTTCTGAAAACTATAAAATATGGAGTATTGCTATGAAATTTGCTTTAAGAAATCACAACAAACTTGGTTTTTATTGATGGAACCTGTAAAAAGGATGCATCTAATGCTAGTCTTGCTAATCAATGGGATACATGTGATTCTGTTGTGCTCACTTGGATCTTAAATTCTTTAAGTCCTGAATTGTTTGATGGTGCCATATATATTCTAAGACTGCCTATGAATGTGGAATGAATTAAAAGAAACTTATGATAAAGTTGATGGTTTTGCAGTCTTTAATATATACAAAAACATCAACTCCTTGAGTCAAAATGGGTAATCTCTTACTGATTATTACAACAATCTAAACTCTTTATGGAAACAATTTGACTCTATGATTGGTCTTCCTGCATGTACATGTAACACCCCCAAAATATCGCAGTGGAACAATAGTGTCAATGGGGTGCTACTTCTCAATATAAAGCACAAGGTATAGAAAATGACCTCTAAATGAGACATTTTGAAAAGTTACCATTCAAATTATTTAAATCAGAGTTATTACATGAGGTCCCAAAGTATACTAATACATAAGAGTTTTCAAAATAGATTGAATGGTAAAGGATAAAAGCAAAGACTCCAAAGCATGCAAATGACTCTATGATCCATGCATCCGCTACCCGCCCTTCTATCCTGAGATAAACATGCTAAAAATGTCAACACAAAGGTTGGTGAGTTCATAAAGTTTATTGAAAATATATTGAAATGGTTTTAAGAAATGTTTTCACAGCAAAGGCACTGTAAATCCACTCAGTTGCAAATCCCGCCCATACAAAACTTGCAACCTGTGTGTTCACAACCCACTGCTAAATTATAGTATGAGTAAGACATGTACGTATACGATATATGTAGGCACTTAATGTAAAGCATAACAGCAAACTGAACCTCGTGACTATAATAAGTAAGTATCATAAGAATACGGATTATATTCACCCAAGGCCATGAATCTGGGACCAAGGGTGGGGGCGTCAACCCGATAGTACTATCAATACCTCTCCATCGGCTCCATCCAGGAGTTAAACAGTTGCTAAGAATAAAGTGTAGAATAAGTTTAACACATTAAGGCACATATCGTAACTATATTTCATGTCCAAAAGTATCATAAGTAAAGCGTAGCATAAGAGTATAAATATTTTGAGTATAAAACAAATAGTTGAGCATGTATCTCCCCCAAAGGTAATTCAAAACGCATAAAAATAGGGGTCATGAACTCACCTGAGCAGTCTGGATGGAAAACAAATCAAGTATAGCGAATAAAAGGCTCCGACACGTAACCTAGGTGAATATGAATAAGGAAGTCTTAGAATTTGACGGTTTTGGCCTAATACGAATAATGGATGAAATGGTATCGGATGACGAAGTGGTTCGTGATGAGAATGAATGATATGCTTAAAATGCTTGAAGTTCAAAAATAATATTATATATAATATTATCTTACTTTTATGTTATTTAAATCATAAGTATCGTTTCCTCGAAAACGGTTTAAAATAAACGTTAAGTAAAACATTAAAAATCGTTATATATAATTATAATAATTATAGAACGAAATGAAATGATATGCACGTGAAATGAATGAAAAGTGTAAAATGTGAAATGAAAATGAGATATAGTTTACTATTAGTCCTTGTATTTATACGTAATTTACAATTTAGACCCTAACGGTGTAATATTTGTACCGTTAGTCCTTAAAATATATATATATAGTCCAAAAGTTCCAAAAATGACATTTTATACTTTAAAGTTACTATTTTATCAATAAATATCCCAAAGTTACTGATATTACACTTTATGTCCTATTTTTCCGATATGGACAGAATTAGTCCTTGAGTTTGAAATTGTTTGCAAAAATGGTCCTTTTTGTACAAAATGAAAAGGAAAAGATTTCCGAGAATATTGTAAGTTTATTTAAGCTTATCAAGTGCTTATTCTACATTTAGCTTATTTTTACGGTATTGGGCTTTTAAAAACATTATAACTCGGCCCGTTAACATTTTTAGGAGTGTGGGTTTTTGGGGTCAATTGGCTTAAGGTTGGGCTTAATATAGGGTCATAAAAACATGGTAAAAGGATCGGATTCGATTGCTCATCAGAATAAGCAATAAAATGCTTATTGGGCTTTAAGCCCACGTAACGTTTATAAAAGAATTTAAAAAGTGTTGCAACATACATTTGAATTGGACAAATTCGAATAGATTTTAGGCCTTGTGAGGGGACACTTCAAAATAGTTTTTGGTCGATAAGCTAGTGAAGAATTAGTACAATCAATAAAAAATAGGTGGTCACGTTTTAAAATACGGTTTTACAAGTTGATTTCTAAGTCGAGTTGGGACATAACAATAAAGATGAAAAAAAGTATGAACTTGATATAAAATGAACTTGATAATGAAATAAATGAATGAGACGATTATGTAACGCGATGAAAATATGAATGATCATTAATCTAGCCTTCCATATAGGAGGCGTGACATATATGATGCGTAAAGAAATTAACGAATGCAAAATGAAATAAAATGATACGATATATGTATATATGTAAAAAATGCTATACTAGCCTACCATGGAGGAGGCATGCTTGAATATAGAACGTAAAATGAATAAACAATACGTACGTACTAAAATGAAATATATATATATATATATATATATATATATATAATATATATATATATATATATATATATATAATATATATATATATATATATATATATATATATATATATATATATATATGATTCGAATAATAAGAGAAATGCATGAAATGAATGGTATTCGAATTAGAGATGAGTTTAAGAGGTGTTTAGAGGACTCACAATACCTAAGGAATGGGTTATACGATTGGATGATTCAAGAAAGGACTCGAATGGGACTTTATACATTTGATAAGAACTCGTATGAAATATCAAATGAACTTGGCTTCTCGGCAGTAGAGAATTTTTGAGAGAATGTGAAAAAAAGAAATGTGTTTTTATGTATCTGTTTTACTAATACATATATATAGAGATATAAGGAGAGTTGCATGCATGCTACTAGCAAATTGAAGCAAGTTGACCCCAAATAATTCGAGGTGTCAGATTTATTCGAAGAAGATAGATTCAATTTGCAAGTTGGTATTTGCATGTCATGGCACAAGATTTTACACGTTATACATTTATGGGTTGTTGTATTTTATGGTACAAAATCATACACGTTATATATTGCATGCATGGCACAAGAATTAGACACATGATATATATATTGCATGTCATTGGTATATTAAGTATACTTTGCATGAAAATGGTTACATGGCACAATTTTATACTCACATGTTAATAGTTTAAGGTGTAGCTTGATCCCGGTAATTACTAACGTTAATTCATTAAGTCACGAAACTTAAAACCGAGTAATGTAAAAATATAACATTTATAAAAATGTTAAAATTTATCAATATACTCCAACTAATTATATTAGACGTGTGATAAGTTTAATGAAGAGCGTATACGTTAATAAAATCTAATAGGTTTGAGTATTCGTATTACGTAAAGAGTATAATGTGAAATAAAAATATTACTAACAAAGTGGCAATAGTTCATATAAAATATATAGACTCATCCTAATCTTGTGTTGGTCGTGAGTAAAAGTCATACGATTAAACTTTTGTGTTCGTTACTAAAAGTAATATTATTTAACAAAAACGTAATAATAATTGGCATTGAATATTTACAAATAGACCTGAAATATACGAGGTGCAATCCTTGTTTGGTTACTTGGTCGCGAGATGAAATAAATATATTTTTTAAAATTAATGCATTAAAGACTTTAAATATTGTACTTTAGAGTTGTAAATTTAAATAAAATAAAGTTAAGGTTTTGTGCTTTAAAGACTTGTACTCTAGGTATAAAATGTTGTACTTTAGCATTTATAAGTTAGTTGTGTAAAATCATATCTATAATAAATTAGGGTTTCATGAAAACTTTAATAAATAGCAAACGTTTAGTTTAAATGTTTAATATTCGTATGTTAACGAATTAACGTAAAGTGGTAAATAAAAGTTGAAGAATGTTTACTTGAAATAAATATAAAGTATTTTTATTAGAAAAGTGAGTCACGTCAAATTAGTTTGTGGTTGTGATCATATGAACTGGTAACGTTTAATCTAAAAAAAAAATTTAATCATAGAAAATGGATAAGTATTAAATTAATATAGTGGAAATTTACCGGTGGTTACAGTACATGTGATGCTGCAAAACATTTTGAAAAACATAACCAGCTAATCAAACTAATGCAGTTTTTAATGGGTCTTGATGACACTTATTTGCCTATCAGAAGCAAAATTTTAACCAGAGACCCTTTGCCATATGTCAAAACAGCTTTTTCTGTTGTCTCAGGGGAAGAATCCCACAGGAATTACTCCTCTGGGATAGGATTAACTAAACCTAATGCTTCTGCTTTTGCATCAAAAATTTTTTATAACAAGAAAAAGTTCAATAACAACAACAATTACAAAGGTTCAAATTCTTCTTCTGGTATAATTCTAACAACAGAGGACCCAATCCCAACCTAAAATGCACTCACTGCAACAAGATTGGTCACACTGTTGATAGATGCTATGAACTTGTTGGTTACCCTGCTGGTCATGCAAAAAAGAACTTCAATGCTAATACCAAACCTGCCACCAGTAACAATGCCTCTACTGAAGTTAACCTAGAAAATAGAACCAGCAATTCTCCTGTCTCTTTGTCCAATGAACAGATGGCCAGACTTATGAGTCTTCTCAATGAAAGTTCTGTCAATGCCAACATGGCAGGTAAATGTTTTTCAGGAACCTTTTTTAATGGAATGTGTGAAATTCAATTTGAATTTTGAAAAATACTTTAATGCAAACACAAATTGTTTAAAAGGAAAAATCAGTCTGGGTTGAATTGTTGACTCTGGAGCAAACCAACACAAGACTGTGTCTTCAAACTTCTTGGTTAATGTGGTTGATGTTTCCAATCTTGGCCTTACTGTTGGACATCCAAATGGTACCCAACCATTAATCACTAAAATTGGTGATTTAAAAATCTATAACTGCATTACTTTACATGATGTTTTAGTTGTGCCTGAGTACACTGTCAGTCTGCTATCTGTTCATAAACTTGCTAGAGACAGCAAGTTATTTGTTGGCTTTGATGAAACTAAATGCTATATTCAGGATTCTGCAACAAAAAGGAATGTGGGGATTGGTAATCAATGCAATGACCTGTACTTGTTTGATGTAGACTCTGCCTGTAAGATTGTCTCTAATAACTGCATTTCCTCATATTTTGTTTCTAGAACCCTTTGGCATCAAAGGCTTGGTCATCCCTCTGACCAAGTCTTACATGTCCTTAAGCTCAGCCTTAAACTTGATAATCCAACTGACTCTGATCATCTCTGTGATACTTGCAATAAATCCAAACAGACCATGGAACCATTCCCTCTAAGTGAACATAAATCTACTAAAATTGGTCAACTTGTACACCTAGATGTTTGGGGCCCTTATAAAATCACTAGCAGAGATGGTTACAAATATTTTTTAACTATAGTTGATGATTACTCAAGGTCAGTCTGGGTTTATATGCTTAAAGGCAAAGATGAGGTCTATGATTCCATTGTCAATTTTTCTCAAATGCTGTCAAATAAATTTGAAAGTAATGTCAAAAATTTTAGAAGTGACAACGGAACTGAATTTGTCAACAACAGACTGCAATAGTTTTTTCATAAAAAAGGGATATTACACCAGACCTCTTGTGTCTACACACCCCAACAAAATGGAATAGCAGAAAGGAAACATAGGCATCTTCTTAATGTTGCTAGATCCCTTATGTTTCAGGGGGAATTACCTCTTTACTTGTGGCTTGAATGTGTTCTAACTGCTGTTTACATTATCAACAGGTTACCTTCTTCTGTGTTGTCTGGCAAATCTCCTTTCTTCTTTGTGTATGGGCATGACCCTTCACTCTCTCATATTAGGGTTTTTTGTTGCTTATGTTATGCTACAATACTTAACAACTCTGATAAGTTTGATAGCAGGTCTGAAAAATGTGTCTTTATTGGTTATTCTAATGAGAAAAAATGTTATAAACTCTTAAGCTTGGAAACAAAAAATGTCTTTTATTCAAGAGATGTCAAGTTCTATGAAACAGTTTTTCCTTTCAAAATGAAAAACAATCTTCAAAAACAGGTCTTTGAAACTGGTGTGTCAAAAGACTTAAACCACAAAAACTTTTTTTATGTTGACAACCCTAAAGGACCCTATAATGAAGGGAGAATGTCTTCCAATGATGATGGCACAGAGTTGAATCCTCTTAATGAGGATGGTAACTCTGTTGCAACTTCTATAGAAGAAAATACACACCCTGAGGGCACTGTTTCTCCTGAAACAGATTCCATTGACATCAACTCTGATGTCAACTCTGACCCTGACTCTGATGAGTCCAATCCTGAACAAGGAGGCTTGCCAGCCATCACTACAAGGAGGTCAACCAGACCCACTAGAATGCCAAAAAATCTTAATGACTTTATTGTTGAAGGCAAAGTGAAATATGTCATAGAAAAGGTTGTGAATTATTCTAATTTAGACTCTGATAGTTTTTTGCTTTGCTTCCAATCTCAATAAAAGTGTAGAACCTACATGTTATGAGGAATCTATTCTTGACCCTAATTGGATTGATGCTATGAATGCTGAAATTGAGGCTTTAAATGAAAATAAATCTTGGATTATAACCACTTTGCCTGCTAATAGAAAATCCATTGGGTACAAATGGATTTGGAAAATCAAATATAAATCCAACGGTGAAATAGACAGATATAAAGCAAGGCTAGTTGCTAAAGGTTCTAATCAAAGAGAAGACATAAATTATAATGAAACTTTTTCTCCAGTTGTGAAAATGGCTACAGTTAGACTTCTTATTGCCTTAGCTGTTAAAAATAAATGGTCTCTTTTCCAACTTGATGTTAATAATGTCTTCTTTTATGGTGAGCTAGATGAGGATATCTATATGACCATCCCAAAAGGTTTTGCTGATGAAAATAACAAAGGCATGGTTTGCAAACTCACCAAATCTCTCTATGGCCTTAAGCAGGCTCCAAGAAAATGGAATGAAAAACTTGTCAGTGTTCTAAAAGAACATGGTTTTGTTCAATCTGTCAGTGATCATTCTTTATTTACAAAATCCAAAAATGACAAGTTCATAGCCTTGCTAGTCTATGTTGATGACATTGTCCTTACAGGAAACTGTGTCAATGAAATTGAACATTTCAAAGTGTTTCTTAAAACTAAGTTCAATATAAAGGATTTGGGGTCACTTAAATATTTTCTGGGAATTGAAGTAATCAAAACTGGGAATGATATATGTCTCTAACAAAGGAAATACTGTCTTGAACTCCTAAAAGAATTTGGTCTCCTATGGTGTAAACCTGTGTCTACACCTATGGAACCTAACTCTGTGCTTCCTTTTATTCCTACTAAAGATGACCCTTTACTTGATAATATAACTGGGTATCAAAAACTGCTGGGAAAATTGATCTACCTTACCCATACTAGACCAGACATATCCTACTCTGTTCATTGTCTTGCTCAGCATATGCATACACCCCTGAAGTCACATATGGACTCTGCTCTGAATGTTCTGAGGTACTTAAAGGGTGCTCCAGGTAAAGGCCTAAGGTATGATCATAACAGTTTTAATAATGTTCTTGAAGGATATAGTGATGCAGATTGGGCAAAATGTATAAAAAACCAGGAAATCTGTAACTGGTTACTGTGTGTTTTTTAATAAGTGCTTAATCTCATGGAAAAGCAAAAAACAAAACACTCTCTCAAAATCATCCACAGAAGCTGAATATAGGTCTATGGCTGCTGCAGCCTGTGAAATTATTTAGGTACAAAAAATCTTAAAAGACCTAAATGTTAACATTAGTCTTCCTGTTAACCTGTTCTGTGATAACAAATCTGCTTTGCAACTTGCTGTTAATCCTGTTTTCCATGAGATATCTAAGCACTTTGAAATAGATGTTCACTTTATCCGAGAAAAAATTGCAAAAGGTGTTTTGAGTGCCACAAAAATTGGCTCCTCAAACCAAATTGCAGACATTCTAACTAAACATCTTCCAGTGTATCAACATAAATTTTTATGTGACAAGTTGAGATTATTTGACATGTTTGGGAAACAGATTAAGGGGGAATGTTCCAAAACACCAAAGTAATATTTCTCTCAAACATGTTATCTCCTTTTGCTCTCATTTGTGTATCTAGTGTGCAGGTTATAGTAGAAGGGCCAAAGGTGGTCAATCCATTCTTGCTTATAAAGTTCAGCCTTTTTTTGACAAAGAATAAGAGTTGAAGGGGGGTTGGTGTTTTATTATGTCTGTTATATTGAGTCCCCCTCCTAGGGTTAGACTCACCAAGAATCATACGCAGCTTTATCAAAACGCTGCTCTCTCTCTATACGTTTGGTGTATTAAGATCATTTGATCTCTCTTATTGTCTGTGTAATCGTTCAGCACTGATTAGGCAATCTGTGCCGACTATTTCATTTCAATCTTGAATAAAAGTTACATTTGGTTGCTCTGTCTATCTCTTTGATACCATCGCACAATATGTAAACGTGATATGCAACCATTGGTCAACTAAATTAATCAAGTTAGTAGAGATGTACATATAAACAAAGAACCAGATACGACAAGTCCTAAGCGCATTTCATAACTATTTCAAAAACCTCTGCTTCTGCTACCCGTATGAGTACTCCCTTTTCCCGCACTTGGGTTTCAGCTGTATGGGTCATTTTAAGGCATAATTAGGAGGCATGAGTGATGAGTGCATGGCCTACTTTAGGGCCGATAACCAGTCCTTTAAACCCAATCCAGGACAACTTAAAATTTTAAAACCTAATATTACTTCTCCTTTTGTTTCTGTATCTAAGTTTTGAAATAATTTTTTTAGTACTCCAGCATCAAAAGAGTATGGTAATCAGAAGACTCAGCTTAACGGTAAAAGCACAATCATTTTGACAATTTGACCACCAGAGTTGTAGAAATACATACTGGTCATCTCAAAAATAGCTATTTTTTGGTAATCACGGCATCTCACATCTTTTGGCAAGCTAGTTTATTTGGTCCAAGCAACATGTCTCAACTACATAGCCATAAACTTTTAGCCAGGTAAATATGGCCCGCTGATAACCTAGCCAAGATCATACACGATACTGATACTTGACAGACCTCCTACACAAGGAACCGGAACAGATAAAAATTGTCATAAAAAGCATCTGGGGTTGTCAACATAGATATTTGGGTAAAATTCTGTTTTTAATATGTACATAAGACAGAACTCATTGACAGAAAAAAGTGTGCTTTCTTGTTGTTAATCTTTGTTGCAGGTGTTTCCTTGGCTGCTTAGAACTCATGCATGGAGTATGAAAGCTGTCCCTAAAAGTTAACATATAGAGACAACGAGATACCTAATCCAAGCTTCCTGGGTCTATCTCTTAATAACAGCATTAGGAAGACAACAACCAATGTTTTGAAATCCGGTGCACTGGGTCAACGGTTCAACCGCCGGCCGCCAGGTTTAATACCAAAAAAGCCAGCTTCGCCCCTGTATACACCTATCCAAACAGCCATGTTTCTGCTGTTACAGTATAAAGCTGTAAAAAACAGCATTTAAATCTGTCCAAACATCCATGCTTTGTGCTGTCCAAACAGTGAAACAGCGTATAGGAAGTGTAAAAAACAGCATTTAAACCTGTCCAAATAGCATTTAAAGGCTGCAAAAACCTGTAAAAATCCATACGCAACAGCACAGAAAGCCGGCGGTAAGGGTGGGGGTGCCGCTAGGTTGTTTTCATGAGCAGAACTGAGACAGAAACACATTGAGTTTGAAAGAAACAAATGGTAAAATTAGGGCAAATGTAGTTTGTTTTAGTTTTTGAAGTTTTTCTTAAAAAAATAGAAGACAAACCCGGCCAGAATTATGGAACCGGGTTGACCCGAGTCACTTAAAACCTGCCGGTTCACACTGGCTTTTGAATCCTAAAAATGCAGTTTCTTTTGACCTGTTAGCTAGGTTGGAACCGGTTCGACAGGTTACACCAGGTTTCAAAAATTTGATCACAACAATATGCAATAATAAAATAAACTTGACATGCTGCAACTGTTTGACAATATCTTGAGTTCCATAAAATGTCATCCATAAATATTATTTCAAAGTCAACAAAATTTCATGGACTTTAAGACAGCCATAACATGATGATGTGCTATAAGTTCATTCTACATTTTAGTTTGACCAGTACTTCATTGTTTTTGGCCTTCAACATTATGACCTGACTCGAACTTATTAGCAAGCGAACGGCATCGCCCTATCTCAACCAGCTCACTACTCACTAAAGTCTATGTGAGAAACCAAGCTATTAACAACATTACAGCTATAACTTAATCTACATCAGAGTCTGTTAGGGTAATCCTACATTGCAGTCACTTGAAGAAGCAGGTTTTAAATCTTGAACAGTATAAGGTTGAAGGTAACTATGTCGATAAGAGTAAAATTTAACAGCATGAACGCATACACGAGAAATATTCAGAAAGCTAGAAAGAGAAGCTAACAAATAGTAAGCCTTTGTCTGAATGACAGAGACAGTAATCTTACTGTTTTCACTTTTAATTCAGTAGGCACAAGCAGCACAATTTTGTCATGAACTTTTGATCAATATATGGAGGCACTAAAGATGAAAGCAACTTCAGACACTTAGAACGTGCCAAAGAAAATAACGCAATCCTAAAGAACATGGGATCCACAAAATCCATCATAACGCAATACTAAAGCAACTGCCGCAAATTCTCATAAGGAAAAGTGGCAAACACATAACCTAGCGCTTTTCCATTACAGCTCAGTGTGCAGAAGCAGCACAAGTTTCCCTTAAGCTTTTCTAAAAGTGTATGAAGTCGATAAAAATGGTTTACACATTTTGAGAAAAACAAAGCATGACCGACGTTTATATCGACTACAATATGAAAACTAAACTTTTGACACTATGCGCCAAAGATAATAATGCAATTTCTATAGAACTGAATTGGGAGCCAAAATTCCGTCATGAAATCTATTAGGAAGTTACAGGAGGATAATTTAAACAGGAAAGTAGAACGAACTTCATGCAACTTGACTGTTTCCTAATGGTAAAATTATTCCCAATTTCGATATGTCATAGCAGGGATCTTATCTTAACTTCATATACGCCAAAGGTTGTGTTTGGCAAATGACAGCTGATCTACCAATACTTTGCATTAGAGTGTACCTAGAGTTAAACATTCACCAGTGTGCTAGAGCACGCTTGTAAAAAAGTGATGCCTCGGCCGGTCGGCCCTAAGGAACTGCTATAGCTTATTAAACTTACATAGAGATATACAGACCGATAACTCTATTGTCCTAGCTCTAGCATTCGGATGCAATAAACCATCTTTGCAGATGTAATATTTGTTACCTTTAAAACATCAAACTGTCAATATGCTTGCGTTCCAAAGACTAAGCAAATAAGCAATACACAAATGAATAAAGCCACAATAAATAAAGATCAATATCATATTAAATCAGTATCCATTTCACAAATCATATTCAGTTCCACACATAAAACCATAACAATACGGCTATAGAACAGCAATTTTAGGACTATCTAAGAACAAAGGTTGCTAAGCCAGAGAACATGACTAGATTTGTGACTATGATTATCTTAAGGTAAGCGCAAACTCGATTATATAAATTAAGAATTTTCGTGATATAAGAACAAGAAAAATTCAACCTCAACTAACAAATAAATAGTGCTAGAAGTTTCGGATTAATTCAAAGCAATATCATATATACATAATACATGCGAAAAGGACTTATATATCAATGGTACTTCATATTGCGTGTGAGAAGCTTTCAATCAAGTGAGACATATAAGATATATATGATGTGTATTATATTCAGTCGCGGACCTAGGACCAAGAGTCATCAGGTCATTTTATGAAAAGTACCGAAAATCGTAACCCAAAAATTAAAGACCGGGTTCATTTTAGAAAATCGATATATTTGACATAATCTTACACTACGCAAGAAAATCCATGAGGTTCTCGTGCACCTCCGGAAATCCCTCTCGGCCCACCCCTGATTATATTTATAACTTCTTCTTAACAAAAGGACTTAGTTAGCTGCGGAATAAAGAATAAAAAATACACATGAACTACACTATCAATATATCTATAGCTTCTTCTTCTTTTTCTTTGTGTGTGTATTTGTATACGAACTTATATGCATGACTCAAATATGGGCTTTAATCACTTGGTAAACGTAAAACTTGTTTGATGTTGATCTTGCCGAAACTCACTAAACCTTTATAACATGTTTTCAGATATTTGGGCTTACTATCAACCCAAATACATATAAATAAATGAAGCCCAGTATGATACACACATAGGTCCATCAGTCCATGATATAATATGATTATCTAAGAGTGTGTTTGTTTTAAAAAAAATAATAATAATAAAAATAAAATAAAAAAAAATAAAATAAAATCTTACTAGCCCTCTTACTCTTACTAGTAAGAGGTGGTCAGACGTTTTGCTTGTTTGTTTTTTTCTTTTGAGTCAAACCCAGTTAGACATATAACATCTTACTCAGTAAGAGGTGAGGGACTTGTCTTACTGCCTCTTACTCGATAAGAGATTGAAGACTTATGTTAATATAATATATTTGATTGTTTATTAACTATGTTATATTTATGATAAAAAGTCTTATTTCATATTTACATAAGTTACTTAAATAAATTGCAGAAACGAGCACTTAAAATCATTCGGACAATTAAAAAAAAAAACAAACAACATTATTTCGTTCAGATTTAGACTTTCTAGCCACCTTTTACTGATAAGATGTGGTAGTCAGATTTAAACCTAAAATATTTTAGTGAAACAAACACACCCTAACTTCCAGACCCAGTTAGCGTTTCTGCTATCTAGCAATATGACTCGATTCTTTTTACAAGACAAAAATACAATATTAGCTTTATGATCAGAAAGCATTGACCTTTCGTTATTAATAAGTACATAGATTGATTACAAGCCACAATTTCTTTTATTATTTTTCAAACATTGAAAATGACAAATAAATGTAGTAGAAAACCATATCAACAAACAATAACAACAACAGATCCTATCCCACCGGGGCAGGGTATGGGGGAGGTAGAATGTAGACGGATCCTACCCCTACCCCGAGATAATCCCGGGAGTAGAGAGACTGCTTCCAACAAGACCTCCGGCAAGTGAAGGTGTGTGGGTGGGAGAGAAAAAAAAGAGAGCAACAAAGACATTAAACAACAAGCAAAGAAAGCAGGCAAAAGCAAGCAGGAACAACATATAGCAAAGTAAAGCAACGCACGGGGCCTAAAGCTAAGGCAAAGCAAAAAACGAGCCACCAAAAAACCAAAACGCAGGTGCAAGAAAAGCAGGCAAGCCTACGGGAGCAACACAGAGCAAGGAAAAGCAACGCACGGGGCCTAAAACTAAGGCAAAGCAGAAACAAGGCACCAAAAACCAAAGCACAGGCTGCAAGGCAACAAAGGGGCACCTAAAAGCTTAACACCCAGAAACAACCTAAACCCACAAAGCACCTAGCCTAGACTACCCGCAGATCCTAATTCTATCTCTCCACGTCTTCCTATCTGAGGTCATGTCCTCAGACAAGAGAAGCTCCTTCATGTCGAGCTTAAGTCTATCCTCCCACCTGAGTTTGGGTCTACCCCTTCTTCTCACACCATCTACTACAAGCGCTTTGACTCTTCTTACCGGCGCTGTTTGTGGCCTCCTCCTGACATGATCAAACCACCTCAACCTTCCTTCTCTCATCTTCGAGATAATTTTCTCGACTTCGAGTTTTGCTCTGAAAACTCCATTCGGGATCATGTCAAGCAAGGTTTTACCACAGGTCCACCTTAGCATCTCAGCTCCGCCACCTCAACCCTGTTAGCATGGGCCTTGGAGATGGGCCAACACTCAGACCCGTACAACATAGCCGGTCTAATCGCCACCTTATAAAATTTTTCCTTTAGCTTTAAGGGGACTTTTCTGTCACAAAGAACTCCCGACGCCGCTCTCCATCTCGCCCAACCAGCTCTAATCTGGTGGGTTACGTCCTCATCTATCATCCCTGATTTGTGAATCATCGATCCCAGATATCTAAACGCCTCCTTGGGTAGCAGGATCTGGTCACCAATGCGAATATCAATTTCTTCGTGGTGACCTGACTCGATCCTCCCAAAATCACATCTCATGTACTCAGTTTTCTCTCTACTCACCCGAAGACCCTTGTCTTCAAGAGCCTCCCTCCATTTCTCGAGTATGATGTTTAACCCTTCCGCTGATTCTGCTACCAACACAATGTCGTCGGCAAAAATCATGCTCCACGGGATGCCCTCTTGTATCCCTCGGGTAACTCATCAAGGATCAAGGCGAAGAGGTAAGGGCTAATGGCAGAACCCTGATGAAACCCAACATCCACAGGGAAAAACTATGAGATCCCCACTGTGGACCGTACACGGGCCTTAGCCCCCTCGTACATATCCTTAATGACTCTCACGTATCTCCTTGGGGTTCCTTTATCGATAAGGGTTCTCCAAATCAACTCGCGTGGGACACTATCATAAGCCTTTTCGAGGTCAAGGAATGCTATGTGCAGGTCCTTTTGTCTTTCTCTGTACTTCTCCATGAGACTTCTGAGAAGGTGTATAGCCTCAATCGATGACCTTCTTGGCATGAAGCCAAATTGGTTCTCAGACACCCTCGTCTCCCTTCTCAACCTTCTTTCGATAACTCTCTCCCAAAGCTTCATGGTGTGGCTAAGAAGCTTAATGCCCCTATAATTGCTACACACTTGCGCATCCCCCTTGTTCTTGTAGATAGGGATGACTTCGCTCAGTCTCCATTCTTCAGGCATCTTAGCCTCGGAGAAGATCTTGTTGAAGAGGCAAGTCAGCCATTTTACCCCCTCGTCACCCATACACCTCCAAGCTTCAATGGGGATTTGGTCCGGCCCTACTGCTTTGTTTCTTCCTATCTTCTGTATTGCAACCTTCACCTTTGGTTGGCTAATCCTCGAATAGTAGCACTCTGGCTACTGGCTAGGGTTTTCTTCTTCCCCGCTTCCTTCAGTACTTCCTCCGTTGAAAAGAGAGGAGAAATACCCTCCCCATCTTTTCCTAATATCCTCTACGTTCATAATGGTCCGTCCGCCTTCATCTTTGATATATTTAACGTTCCCTAAATCCCTTCTCCTTCTCTCTCGGGCTTTAGCAATCCTGAATACATCGTTAGCCCCCTCTTTGGAGTCTAATTTCTTATACAAAACTTCGTACGCCTTGTCCTTCGCCTGAGCTACCGCCTTTTTCGCTTCTCTTTTAGCTACTTTATACCTCTCTTCAACGGCAGTAATGTCAGCTTGGTGGCCATCTCTGCTCAAAAGAAGCTCTCTGAACCTGGATTGTTTCACTGCAACTTTGGATTGCACTTCCTTACTAAGCCACCAAGATTCCCTGCTTGGCAGTTGGGTCCTCGCAGCCCCGCTAGCCATACCAAGGGAATCCTTTGCTGCGTCCTTCATGATGTCGGCAATAGTGTTCCACATCTGGTCCGCGTCTCTAGCAGTCAATTCCTCCGACCGAGTAGAAAGTCTCTCTAAGACTTTCACTCTAAACGACTCTGCCGCCTCGCCGTTCAAATTATTCCATAGGATCCTCGGCAACCTCGTCGCAACTCTCCTTGGCTGTTGCCTCTGGAAAAGAGTATCCAATGCAAGCAATTTGTGTTGGGATGAGCATGCCTCACGAGGGAAAACCCTGCAGTCCCTACATGCTCTAAGCTCCCTTCTTCGCACCAGCAAATAGAAAACCATATCAACAACTCCATAATAAAACTCGTTATCGTAAAACCTATTTATGTGACTCATTTTTTTTTAAATAAAACATATAAAATCTTAAAACACAATCAAAACATATAAAACTCGTTATCATAAAACCTATTTCTGCATTTGATATCTTTGGTTTCGTTGCACCTGAGACAGTAGAGCTCCTTAACAGAATTCAACGAGTTATGCATAGTTATGTCATGACACCTAGATCCACAAATGTTGTTTAAAAAAAAAAAAAAAAAAAAATAGCTTTGCAATCCAAAAAAGCTAACGGCACAGCTTGTTTCTCGTTGCTCGTTTGCCTTCCACCTCAATTGAAATCCAGTTATAGTGTCTCTTATGTGATTCTTTTTGTAAATTTTTTGATTCAATTCAATTCAGTTGTTATATAATTTTTGATTATCCAATATCTTAAAAGTAAAAAAAGTTCAAAGTTGGTCATAGTAAATTTGGAGTATACATTATAACGTTTTAAAATAACTGTCCAACGACAAAAACACTCAGTTTAAAAAAACATTATATTTTTTACAGTATTTTCTTTCTTACTTTTTGCAGAATAATAGTTTTACATTTGACTGACCAATTTACAACTTCTTTAAAGCTTATAATGGTGACCGAAGATAATATAATAAACTAGATCTAAGTTTCATATTTATTTTAAAAAGTGAATAATTAAATTGAGAGAAGCAAATTTAGAACAGAAGGAGTACAGTAAAACCTCTATAAATTAATAGTGTTGGGTTCGGGATATTTTATTAATTTAGCGATATATTATTATATCGATAAATTAATAATTTATTAATTTAAAGATGTTTTACGTATGTTCATTAAATTTTCAATTCTAATACACTAGCTATTTACAATGTATACTCATTATAGACGAAAAATAAATTTGAAAAACAAGTTTCAGTTAATATTTTATGAATTCAAATTCACACTTTATGAAAATAAAATTAACACTTTTGTTGCAATACGATAAGACACCGCACCAACTCTTTAAGCAATAAAAAGATTCTAAGATAAACTCAATATATATTTGAAAGTCAACAAAAAAAAAATGATTATGGATTCATTTTTTACTAAACAATCTTAGGATTTTGGAGTGTATCACACACACATATATACATATATAATTTTTAGTAATTATTAATTTATAGTTTCGTTGAGACTAATATATATACACTGGAGTTTCAAAAAAAGTATTATCTTATTATTTTATCGATTAGGGTCCAAATTTGTACTGGTCCTAAGTTGGGACTGGACAAATTATTAATTTTATCGAGGTTATTAATTTAACGAGTATCTCTTTGAAGTTTAAACTATGATATAATTTGTCTTTTCTTAATATGTCGTATTTCTCTCTTTTGTCAAAAAGAATATATTCATATTATTATAGTATATATTTTGTCGACTAAGATCAAATTTCAAGTTTGTTAGCATGTCATAGATTTCCAAATATAAAATGAGTTTTGAACTGATAAGCATGATAAAATAACTCATATTCTTATCATACATGCTTAAGAATCTAAATTTAAGCAACAACCACAACCGACTATTATAATCTATATTGCCGACGGAGCAGAGAGAAAAAATGCTGACATGGCATTATATATTAACCGTCGGATCTACATAAGATTTAATCTGAGCCGTTTAAATTATCTATTTATACAATCCGTTGGATCAAAGATACTTTCAATCTTGACGATTGTATCCGTTAGATCAATTCAACATTAAATCTTGGCTATTCTAATTCAAGAATTATCTATAGTAACAATATAGAGGTAAAAGTGGCAAATTAAAACCAAATGTTATCATGTTTGTCATCTGCCGTTGTTCCACACTATTAGTCAAACCAATTGTTATCTTATCTTTATCTTTGTAAATTCAATTTTTAAAACCAATATTTTGGTGTCAAGAATAGCACCATGCATCAGCCTTATAAATGGACACTATATACCCACTTTCATTCCATAACCATTCACGGTTCATATCATAACAAAATACAAGACCTTTTCACTCAACAAAAATGGAGGTATGAATCAAATGCTTTCTTTTCCATCCATTATAGATCAAAGTAGTAATTCAGCATAATAACTGTAACATTTGATTTTATTTTTTTTGCATGTATAGTATATATATGGATTAAAAAAAATCAAACAATGTGTCAACTATCTTAGCAACAAAAAATGAATTCATTGGCATAGTGAAAATGACTATACGAAGGAATCAAGGTAAAGTTATGTTACAACATCTCACGTAATTTTATTTTATCAACTTGGCATTCTTCTTCCTTTGAATAGCAAGCCGGGAACGATAATGTCGATCTTCAAGATCATGAGGTAACACTCCTTTCTACACTTTTTTCCATTTCGTTTCTAATATTCATATACCCGTATGAAGGCGTAATGTTGTTTTCCGTCTTTAAAAAACAGCATGACGACAACGTGAAACTTGATACCCAACCGTTGGTTGATGAGGTGATTCGTGAATCTAAGAAAAGGAAAAGGGAAGCAAACTTGGCGACATGGAAATGGAACGATGTTATTGAAATCGAAAGTTCGGACGATGAGAGCATTTTCGATGGGGATGATGATACTTTCGATGATGTTTTGTCAATGTCTAATATTAAAAGGAAGAAAAGAAACCAAGTTTCCGTGTTTAGCCGCAATAAAATTTACCGTTTGATTGACGAAGATGATGAAGAGGAATATGACATTTTCGGTTGATCAATATTTAGTTGCTTTACAAGGATTTTTCTTACTGTTATTTGGTTCAACCATAGTTGAATTCGTCATGGTATTGGTTTTTAGTGAATAAATGTTATTTGAGTCACTTATGTTTTATTGCAATTATGGTTACTTATAGTTGTGGAGTAATTGTTAGCTTTAGTTTTTATAATTTAAAGTGATGGTCATTCACTTAGTTAAGAACTTTGTATAAAGTGGGCTTATGTTAGCTTAAGTATTTGTAAAAGCCCAATCCAAGCTCTAAAGCCCACGAAGCCCACACAAGGCCCATTAGGGAAATAGCCTTGTAGTATTTAAAGCTCAAATACTTCTCATTTGAGAAGTGGTTCACAGTAGGTGTATGTGTGTGCTTAATAGATAAAGTTTTAACATCTATCCATTTCTCTCTAAACCATACGATCCATACATATATTGTGTCCCATCTCATCATCTCATCTCTCTTGTGTTAAACGCCAAATACATGTGTGATAAAGAGTGATTCTCGACGACAACAGTAATTGTTAAAATATATGATTCACAAAACGTTATCAAGCATCATTCTTAGAAACCAAAGGAGTAGGTAAGTATATTTTTTCTTCCTTTCAAAACGAATACCCGAGCAACGCACGGGTATTGCACTTGTTGGTCATGATGGACCGATCGGATCAATGATCCAACTTTAGCTTATATGAACTTGTTGTAGTTCTCCATTATTTATTGTGTTCTTGAGTTTTATTAAAATTAAAAAAAAAAAAAAAATAATAATAATAATAATAATAATAATAATAATAATAATAATAAAAAAGCCTATTATTAGATCCATCGTGACTTTATAGAAAATTATCTTGTATTCAGAATGCATACGACTCATTTTGTTTTTGTGACCTCTAATAAACACCAACCTTACATTTATCAAACATCATGACTATTTGTTGGTCCCTTTACACGATTAGAATTAACTAGAAAGTTAATCTATTAGTGTTAATGACTAATACAATGTTTAAGGATTATTCTAACAGTTATAAAACGTGAATGTAAAAACAACAATATTTTTCAACGTTTAAATTCTTATTAGAAATAATTCCAAGAATCTATACCCAAGTGTTTTGCGGAACAAACACTTGGGATTGAATAGACAAGGGTATGGGGTGTCTCCTATCGAAACTCAAGCTTTGCTTGAGTGGTAACAATATACCCACTGAGCTATCTCAGTGAGTTGTATACTCTTTGTAGGAGAGAAGTTTCTTTGTAAAAGTTCAAGACTTTAATTATACAAAGCACACCTTAACTTCTCTCACAGTTGATCTATTTATACACAAGTATTCTAAGTATAAGTGATTAAATATAATACAAGTTGTTGAGGTTGCGTGTCTGACAATTACAAATAGTAATTGTCATTTCCAAGAACCAATAGGAAAGGGCTAAATAAGTCTTTGGGAGTTGTTGGCTGACACTCCATGACTTTTAGCCGCAATAGGGAAGGTAGAGTCTGACAAGAGAAGAGTGTTGGGTTTACACTCTTATCTTCTCAGATCTTTTCCCTATTGTTCCCGCCTTTTCTTCAGGCGTTGGTTCCTCAGTCATTCAATCACTTTGTTGGTTGAGGAGACTGGGGTTCAGTGAGCTCTTATCCAATACTCACTGAAACCATCATCTTCTTCTTTGGCTTAAGTCCTACTCAGGGAGTACCGCCTTCCTGAGTAGTGAATCCTTCTTCTTGAATTCGCCTTAAGCATCCTGAAGATGACTCAATGAGAGGCTGTTCTCTCAGTGACTTGAATTGTTCTCGGTTTAAGTTAACACTTAGTTAATTTGTGTCCAAATCATGTTCGAAGCATTCTTGGGTTTTACAAGACCCAACAATCTCCCCCTATTTGGATATAAATTATTCCTAAGTGTTTTTGATCAGATATGAGTGAGCTAAAGACTTCTGCTCATACTGAATGTACTAGAATGTAAATAAGGACACTGAAATAATAAAAACATCATCTTATTAATATCATTTACAAGTCCTAACAAAACTAAGTACAAAAGGGATAGTGGTGGGTGTTCAGGCAGGTCATCAGTTCAATTTGATTCCAAGGGCTTCAAGCTTGGGCTTCTTTGACTGCAGCTCATGTTGGTCAGGATGTTCATTGATTTTTCTTTTCAGGTCATGACAAAACCTTACATTCTCAGGACTCTTGAGTGGAGAGGCCATTATCAGAAAGCCTAGCATAGCTTTGATCCCTGATAGATCAATATCAATCCACCTCTGGAAGGCTTTGTCACCAAACTCATCAATGAAGAACAAACCTCTTTCAGGCTGTTCAATGACCATATTGTTCCTGAAAGGAACACCTTCAGGGAGAGCCCTATTGCAGTCAAGACCAGGAATCTTGATCTCAGGCTCAGCTTCTATCTTCTTTCTTTTCCTTGAAGAAGACTGAGAAGTAGCAAGTTGTGCAGATTCAGGTAGAGGAGATTGAATGCCAAGTTCCTTAGGTGCTGCTGCCAATCTTTCATACCTCAGACTCAAAGACTTCATCAGATTAGGGACCACAACATTTGATTTCTTTGCTATTAATGGACCCAACTCGTCCAATTCAGTGATCCCAAAGTCAGCGAATCTGAAAGGTGAATGAACATCAAAGTTTCTCTTGTCAGCACCTCTGTAGACAGTGACAACGGCAGGATTGGTGTTTCTTTGAATATGAACATCAGTGATTGGTTCTGGCTTTAACCTTTCATTCATGTACCACTGATATTTCTTAATCCTATTCTGCCTGATTTCTTCAGCCCGTTTGGCTCTTTCCTCCCTTTTCTGCCTGAGAGTGGTCATCTCCTCAGACTGAGCTTTCACAAAGGTCATACCACCTTTTCTTCCTGAGAGATCCTTAGCCTCAAGACCAATTTTCTCAGCCTCCTCATGAACAACCTTGATTAAGGCAGACTTGCTTGCCTCCTCCTCTTCCTTCAACTTCTTCTTTGCCTCCTCTTCCTGAAGATAAGTACTGAGTTCATCAGCTGAGAAGTGGTAAAGAACTCCATCAATTTCATATGGGATCCTGAGAGGTGATTCAGGATCCTTTGCAACCGTGATAGGTGCTGGTTGAGGCTCAGGCTCAGTGAGAATGCCTTTGCCTTTATCTTGATGGGAGGAAGAGGCTTCCTCAGTGTGAGAAGGAATCTCCCCCTCAGTGTGAGAAGGAGGTTGTTGGCTTGAGACTCCAGTGTCTTTCTCCCCCTCAACTGTTGCATGAGCCATGGTGATAGCAAGAGTTGGAGTCACTGGAGTAGTAGGACCTTTGAAGGCCTGATAGATCTCAGTCATCATTGATTTGATGTCCGAGGTGTCTTTCTGAAGACTCGAGATCTGATCTGCCAGAGAAGCCTGAGAAGCTTCGATGCCTGACATCCTTGAGCCAAGAGACCATGCCAAGGAAGTGGAAGATTGTGCCCAAGTACCAAGATGTTTTTCCTGAAGACCTATGGAAGTCCTGATTGAGTCCAAGGAGGTAGTAAGACCCTGAAGTTTAGAATCCTTCAGTAAGCTGAAGAGATCATGGATTTCAGCTGACTGCTTCTGATAAGTCTCAGCAGCTTGAAGGATCTTTTCAGTGAGTATGGGGTCATCTTTAACAGCTGTCTGAATAGTACCAAGGCTTTTGGTGATGCCTTCAAGAGAAAGATTGAACTTCTGGAAATGAAGATCAATAGCTGTCAGGGAATGTTTGGTGTCTGATTGGATTTCGATCACATCTTCATGAAAACTTTCAACATCTGCCTTCAGGTTGGCATAGTGAACAGCTGCTTCAGTGTGTTGATCAAACATCTCTTCAGTGAGACCAGTGAAAAGAGCTCTGTTGGTCTTAAGTAGGAATTTGACCAATGTTCTTTCAGTGAGGGGAAGAGAGTTATCATACTTTTGGAGGATGTCCCCAGTATCAGAAGATTCAGGAGACTTCGAACCTGACTTTTCACTTTGGCTTGGAGAGGACTGATGTGATGGTTCAGGTTGTTCAGGTTGTACATCAGTTTCCATATCCTCTCCTGCCTCAAAAATCTCTTCTTCACTCTCTTCCCGGAGCTCTTCATCAGACTCCATAAAAGCCTGATAGTCCCCCATGGACTCAATACCCAAAAAATCAACCGGCTCCTCTTTATAAAAAGATTTGCCTTCGGTTTGGTCAGGTCCTGACCCCTTTGTGTTGGTCCATGTAATTCGAGTAAAACAAGAACAGTTCATTAATATTGATTAACAAATGTTACAAGATTACTCAAAACCTATTAGATTACATGATAACATCTTCAACTTCTTAAAGGGGATAATTCCGGTTTTATCATCCCCTTAGGTGAGGGTTTTTCCTCTTGACAAATAATCTCTCACTGATCCAAGCTTTGCTTGTGATTCAGTGAGAGTGATGTTCCTATCAACTAATACACTATGTGTATATTTTTGCTTGTTTAGGAATCCATTCTAAATCTATTACAATAGCAAACTATATATACTGGAAAGATAAACAAAGTCAAGATGGGTAGGTGAGATTTGACATCCACTTGCTGTGAGTTGACATCCACTTGCTGTGTGAGTTGTCATCCACTTGGTGTGAGTTGTCATCCACCAAGTGGTCTCTCTTGTACTTTGTCTGACTTCTTTGTTGGAAGTTCCCGCCCATTTATCAGTCTGCTTGTAGAGATAGTATCTTCAGGGTCACTGAGACATTTGTCAATTCTCAGTGATACTGGTGTTGTTTGTAGCTCGTATACTTTACTCACTGACACCGTCTCAGTAAGTAAATGTTTCTTCAACAACGGGCTTTTTACAACACTCACTGATTTCTTTATCAGTGAGTAACCCACTATTTTATCAGTGGGTTTGGCTATTTTATGTTCAAATCTTGTCAGGGAACTTGGGGCAAATTCTTGACCCAACAATCTCCCCTATTTGAATATACAAATAGCCTTGGATCAAACCTGCTTGTTCAGAGACTTGGGTTTTAGTTCCTGAGGTACAAGGGTTCAGGGACTTGGGTTTAGTTCCTGAGGTTCAGGTTCAGGGGTTCAAGAAACTTGGGTTTAGTTCTTGATATTCAGGTGACTGGGTTCAGGGTTCATGGGTTTTAAGGGATCAGTAACTTGGGTTGTAGTTACTAGGTTCAGGACCTGGATCATTTTTGATACATCAGTGTCACTTCCCTTTTTTTTTTTTTTTTTTTTTTTTAAGGTTTAGGGATATAGTGTTGGGGTTTATGGGTTCATGTTGTGAGTTCAGTGTTGTGTTGATCTTTACTCAGTTGATCAACACAACTGCCTCTCATCTTCCCACCCTTATCACACCCTAAAGGATCCTTCAAGGTTGTGATCCCTCCCCCTGATTCAAACACTTCCTGCTCCCAGCTCCCTTCTTCACTTTGATGGACACAATATTATTCAGGTTGTAAGTTCAGTATTGTGTTGCAGTGAGCAAGAGTGACATCAGTTCAGTTTCGTTTGACTCAGTAACCCTTACAGCTTCCTGAGTCAAACACTTCCTGAGTACTCTTCACTCCCTGCACCCTTCCTGCTACTCTCTCCCCCTCAAAATTTTGCGACACCACGCAACTTTTTGACCTGTGTATTTCAGCCTGATATCATTGTTTTGTCTTACTGAAAAGTGCAGGTTCCTGGGGGTTTAGGGGTTTAGGTTCCTGAGTGACCAATTGTGGCTCAGTGACTGGGTCTGTCACTAAGGGGGTTAAGGGTTCTTGAAGAGTTCAGTAACTTTGGATTTAGTTACTGATGGGTTAGGAGGGTCAGTTTTACCCACTGATTCTCAGTTTCAGTGAGTTTTACCACCTCAGCTCTTCTTTAGTCAGTCACCTCTATAACCTTCCCAACTCCCTGAAACTTATCAGGGACTTTGGGGTTTCAGGGTCACACGTTCAGGGACTCGAGTTATCATTCTTCAGTTACCACCTGAACATGCTCAGTCCCTGATGAGAAATTTTCACATTTTACCACCTCCCTGAGAAACCACCTTCCAGCCTGAGAATCTTTCAGTCACCTCACACTTCCTGAGTTCACCACCCATTTCCCGGTCCACCTCCTGAAGCTTATCAGGGACATTCATTAGCCTGATTTGTACCAGACCCTGAGTAAGCAATCAACTCCCTGATTTTTATCAGGGACCCCTTCAGTGACGCACCATATTCAGGCTAAGCCTGAAGCACAACACCAAAACAGCCCCTTTTTATCCTTCTCATCCCATCAGTTTCCCACACAAGTGATAACTCAGCATCTCCTTTTAACCACAATAACCCCATTGCTGCTTAGCAATTGTGTTGGGGTTATTTCTGGATCGAAATAACGAAAAAAAAGAAATCCCACACCTTAACTATCACCACAATCCTACACCATTCGAACAAACATAAACAAGAATCCCATATCATCTAAAAAAAAATGAAACCCATCTCAGCTGCCCTCATTTTTGGCAGCACTCGAATCTCTAAACACAACACAATTAATTCCAACCAACACATTCGATCTAAACCCCTTCTCAGTTTTAAAAAACTGAATAAACCAAAAAAAAATCTTCTTTTCATCCCTAATAGTCAACGCCGTAGGAAAGTGATTTTTTGTTTAGATCGGAGTGTTTGGGTAGTGGTTGGATAGGTTTTTTGTGAGTGAAATTGATGATTAGGTGATGTAGAGATCGATTATCGATTAACATTATGTTAGATCGATTGGTTTTTTTTTTTTTGTGAGTTGAAGATGGTTTTAAGTGTTGAGAGGATCTGGTTGTTTGTGATTGACATTTTTGAGTTCTGTGTGATGGATTTTTTGTCGATATGGTTTTGTGTTGGAACGAAGATGAGAGAGAGTGTGGATCTGCCCTTTTTTTTTTTCGTGGGGTGGGGTTTTTGTGTGGTGGGTTAAATCTTATTTTAGTTTAGATAAGATTTTTTGTGTGGTGCGGGTGTGTTGGGTTTGTGTGTGGATAAGAGTTGGTAGGTGGGGATAATTTTTGTGTGGTGGGTGTGTGTCAGGGAGGGTTTTGGGATATGTCAGGGAGGGTTTTGGGTATTTTTGGTGTTTGTCAGTCACCAATTTTGAAGATTGTTATAGTAATCATGCATGGATCTGGTTCATAAGAATGAGCCTTAGGCTCTGATACCACTTGTTGGTCCATGTAATTCGAGTAAAACAAGAACAGTTCATTAATATTGATTAACAAATGTTACAAGATTACTCAAAACCTATTAGATTACATGATAACATCTTCAACTTCTTAAAGGGGATAATTCCGGTTTTATCATCCCCTTAGGTGAGGGTTTTTCCTCTTGACAAATAATCTCTCACTGATCCAAGCTTTGCTTGTGATTCAGTGAGAGTGATGTTCCTATCAACTAATACACTATGTGTATATTTTTGCTTGTTTAGGAATCCATTCTAAATCTATTACAATAGCAAACTATATATACTGGAAAGATAAACAAAGTCAAGATGGGTAGGTGAGATTTGACATCCACTTGCTGTGAGTTGACATCCACTTGCTGTGTGAGTTGTCATCCACTTGGTGTGAGTTGTCATCCACCAAGTGGTCTCTCTTGTACTTTGTCTGACTTCTTTGTTGGAAGTTCCCGCCCATTTATCAGTCTGCTTGTAGAGATAGTATCTTCAGGGTCACTGAGACATTTGTCAATTCTCAGTGATACTGGTGTTGTTTGTAGCTCGTATACTTTACTCACTGACACCGTCTCAGTAAGTAAATGTTTCTTCAACAACGGGCTTTTTACAACACTCACTGATTTCTTTATCAGTGAGTAACCCACTATTTTATCAGTGGGTTTGGCTATTTTATGTTCAAATCTTGTCAGGGAACTTGGGGCAAATTCTTGACCCAACAATTTGTCATAATAACTGAGTGGGTTTTCTCAGCCTGACTAGCCATAACAACTGGGGTAACACCAGCCTGGCTTTTGGGGGCAGTTCCTGAAGGACTGGATCCGCCTGAGGGGTTGATGGGTTCCATATCAGCGGGTTGTTTCTTTCCCTCTGAGTCTTTGTCCCCCTTAGCACCTTCAACTACTGATGGGTGCTTTCCAGTAGTATCACTAGGTACTGATTGTGAAGATTTGTGGACCCCCTTCCCATAAGGATTGTGCTGTCCTTCAGGGGATTTAGGGTCCTTTACTCCCTGAGATCCTGAGGATGATTTCTCAGGAACGTTAACGGGATGTGAATGTTTGTGGGTCCCCTTCTCAGTAAGGTAGTGCTGCCTTACCGAGGATTTAGAACCCTTTCCTCCCTTGGGAACTGATTGTTTTTTGACAGCTCCTTCATCGGGATGTGAGGGGGTGTGGATCCTCTTCCCAGTAGGGTGGTGCTGCCCTACCGAGGGTTCAGGACCCTTTCCTCCCTTGGGCACTGATTGTGATTTATCAGTACCTTCATCGGGATGTGAGGGGGGAATGCTTCCTGATCTGTCTGACTTGTTTTTGTCAGTTGGACCATGTGGAATGGGAGTGCCCGAGGTCACTGAGGATGATTGCTCAGTGACTTCCGTTGGCCTTTGTTTTGAGGTCAAGAGGGTCTCAGAAATGGGTGTCTCAGAGGTCTCGGCCTTTTTCAACCTCTTTTTGAGGTTGAGTTGGTTTTGAGGATCAGTCTCAGTGGCGAGTGGCTTGGGTCTAACCACCTGGCTGGACTGACCCTTCTTTGTCTTCTTCACCTTTTTGGTCGGTGAAGGAACAGGAGAGATAGCTTCATTGCCCTGAATGACTGATTGCATGTATTCAGTCAGGGCAATCTGTGTAACCTCACTTATGCTACTAGTGAAGTTTGACTTGTGCAGTACCTCAGGCTTCGTACCTTCTGCATCAGTCCTCACATAGTCAGAACCGAGTAGGTCCTGAAGCACACAGGAAACAAATCTAGGATAGGACATGTGCCTTTGCCTATGTTTTCCTGAGAGCTTAGCAACGAGGTCTCGGAAGATTATTCCTCCGATGTCTATTTTTGTACCCTCAAGGAGACTGAACAACATCAATTGTTGTGATGAGTTCAATTGTTCCGTAGAGGATTTATTTCCACCCAGGACCTGAATGACAAATGTCATCAGTATCCTCCAAATAGGGTGGAACCATGTTTTGACTACTGGAGCCTTTTCCAGTAAGCCTCCCACAGACATTTCAGGGCGTCTGGGGTCATGGGGTGCAAGAAAGATCAGTTCATTCTTTATTTCCTGATCAGTAGGGTTGGGGGAAAAGGCTTCAGCAAAGTCAAGGCCTGTGGCTTTGATGAATGCTGAGTAGTCAAAGGAGAGGGTTCTGCTCCCATTCATCACCGTGAAGGTGATGATTGACTCTTTGGTGTCTTTGGGGCTGGTTGCCACAGCCGTACACCAGAATTCCCTCAAATAGTCATGATAGATGACTGAGGGGGTATGGGTGAAAGCCTTTGCAAGAAAACAATTACGAAGATATTTCATAACGTTCTTGTAGGCTGGGTACATTTGTGGATATGAGAAATTTCCCACCACATTATTTTTGGTTAGGTCTACACCCTCCATTGTGAAATCCACGTTGGGGGCATATTTCACAGCTTTAGAAGAAGCCATTTATGGGTAAGTCTGGGTTTGACTAGGGTTAAAGGGGTTCTAAAGCTTAAGAATGCACACACAATTTGTTTTTGAGAAAAGAAAATGGCAGAGTTTTGCTTAAAAATTCTATAAAAAACGTGTGTGTGAATTCTTCTGGTTGGGGTATTTATAGGAAAGAGGAGATGGGGGTGTTTTGGTCATTTGAGCAAATCGTTATTTATTCAAAAAAATTATTTGGAAATTGATTTGAATAATAAGTTTTGGGATCCGCATTTAATGCCAACACTCCACTTTCCAGGTTTAGCGCAACAGTCGAGGTGAACAGTTGAGCAGTTCTGCAAAAGTGCAACTTGCAGAGATGAGTCATCACATATTTGAAATGTGATTGGAGAGGCATTTAATGCCAAGTGGGAATGTGGTGGCCCATAGGTGGAAGCCAGAAAGGCTAAAAGGAACAAATATTCTTGAATTAAATATGTGTTCAGTTACCAACCTCGGACATTTACTAACTAGATACTTAGAGCATTTAAGTTAGTATTTAATGTCCTTTTCAGGGTCCTGAATGACTTTTCATTCAGTGATTGGTTTTCAGGGACTTGGGTTTAGTCACTGAGGATGATGATTCAGTGAGATGTTTTCACTGATATACATATTGAGTCAGGGACCTGAGATGTTTAAGAATTTACACTTTGGTTGGAAGAGAAAATAATTAGTCAGTGGACTGATTCTCTATATCCAACATTCCTAATTCAGCTTTCAGTCTTGTGAAAGTTGGTTCATCCAAAGGTTTGGTGAAGATATCAGCCAACTGATATTCAGTAGGAATGAAGTGTAATTCAATGTCACCATTTATGACATGGTCCCTGATGAAGTGATATCTGATATCAATATGTTTTGTTCTCTGATGAAGAACAGGGTTGTTAGAGATTGCAATTGCACTTGTGTTATCACAAAAGATGGGTACCATCTTGTACTGAATTCCATAGTCACTGAGTTGACTTTTCATCCAGAGTACATTTGCACAACAACTAGCTGCAGCAACATATTCAGCCTCAGCTGAGGATAGGGCAACGGATTGTTGCTTCTTAGCACTCCAACAGACTAATTTCCCACCAAGAATTTGGCAAGAGCCTGAGGTGCTTTTTCTATCCATGTTGCATCCAGCATAGTCAGAATCTGAGTATCCTTTGAGATCAAGTCCTGAGCACTTTGGATAGTATAATCCAAGGTTAGGAGTGCCCTTCAGGTACCTGAATATCCTTTTCACAGCAGTGACATGAGATTCTCTTGGGTCAGATTGATATCTGGCACATAGACATACTGAGAATTGGATATCAGGCCTTGATGCAAGTAGATACATCAGTGATCCTATCATTCCTCTAAAGAGAGTTTGATTGACTGGTTTACCAGTTAGGTCAGGACCAAGGTTGTTTGGGGGAGCCATGGGAGTTTTGACTGAGGCACAGTCACTGAGATCATACTTCTTCAGTAGATTCTTTACATACTTCTCTTGACTGATAGTGGTTCCTCTATCAGTCTGCTTGATCTGAAGACCAAGAAAGTATGTCAGTTCCCCCATCATGCTCATTTCAAACTTCTTTGCCATTAGTTTTTCAAATTGTTTACAAAGTTTGAAGCTTGTTGAGCCAAAGATGATGTCATCAACATACACTTGTACTAGTATGACATCATTATTTGTCTTATAGATAAACAATGTGTTGTCTATCTTGCCTCTGACAAATTTATTTTGGATTAAGAAGGCTGAGAGAGTCTCATACCATGCCCTAGGAGCTTGCTTCAGTCCATAAAGGGCTTTGTTAAGCTTATAGACATGATCAGGGGACTCATGGCTTTCAAATCCAGGAGGTTGCTCAACATAAACTTCTTCTTTCAGTGAACCATTTAAGAATGCACTTTTAACATCCATTTGGTACACCTTGAAGTTCATGTATGTAGCAAAAGCAAGGAAGATCCTGATGGCTTCCATCCTTGCTACTGGTGCAAATGTTTCTTCATAGTCAATGCCTTCTAGTTGATTATAGCCTTTGGCTACAAGTCTGGCTTTGTTTTTAATGACTATGCCATTCTCATCAGTTTTGTTTTTGAATACCCATTTCATGCCAATGACTGAGACATTCTCAGGACATTTGACCAAGGTCATTACCTTGTTTCTGTCAAATTGTTCTAGTTCATCATGCATGGCCTGAACCCAACTTGGATGTTTAAGTGCTTCTTTAACACTTTTGGGTTCAATTGTGGAAATGAAGTCCACAAATAGGCATTCATTGGATGAGGCTGCTCTCAGTTCAGCAGCCATGCTTCTTGTAAGCATGCCTTCAGAAGGTTCACCAATGATATTGACAAGTTCTATATCCTGAGATCTGGTCCAACTATCCTGAGGTCTTGGGAGTGGGTTAGAACTTGTAGAAGCCTGATGGGTATTGTCAGGATTAGACACAGGATTACTATTTCCTTGTGTGTCCAAGTGGGTTGAGTCATCACTGAGATTGTTTGGGTCCTGAGTATTTTGTTCAGACTGAAGGATATCATCAGTACTTGTATGTGCTTCAACAAACTCAGTGATGGTTGGGTTTGGTAGGTTGTGAGGGATAATGTAGTAGGAGAGGTTAGCATCATCTTGATACTGAGTAGAAGGATTGTTCTCAGACAGATATTCATCAGGAGGATATCTTGGAGAATTGTCAATTCCTATCTCTTCTACTGAGACAGTTGAGAACCTGATTGCATCAGTACTCTCATCAAAGGTAACATGAAATGTTTCCTCAGTCTGCTGTCTCCTTGTGTTGAACACTTTGAAGGCTTTTGAGACAAGTGAGTATCCCAGGAAGTATCCATCATCAGCTTTTGCATCAAATTTCCCTAGGTGATCCTTGTGATTATGAATAAACACAGGACACCCAAAGACATGGAAGTAGCTGATGTCAGGGATTCTTCCTTTGAATAACTCATATGGGGTTTTCCCATGTCTCTTGACAATTATGGATCTGTTTTGTGTGTAACAGGCAGTTTTGACTGCATCAGTCCAAAAATGGTTGGAGAGGACTGATCCACATAGCATTGTCCTGGCAGCTTCAATGAGTGTTCTGTTTTTCCTCTCAGCAACACCATTTTGTTCAGGTGTGTATGGAGAGGAAAAGTTTTGGGAGATACCTTTCTCATCACAGAAACTTTCAAGTTCATTATTTTTGAACTCAGTCCCATTGTCAGTTCTAATTTGTTTGACTTTAATGTCATTTTGATTTTCAATGTTCCTGACAAAGGACATGATTGTTTCAGCTGCCTGACTCTTTTTGATCAGGAAGAATACCCAGGTGTATCTTGAGTATTCATCCACTATGACCAGAGTATACTTCTCATGGTTAACAGACCTTGGACTGACGGGTCCAAATAGATCCATATGGAGAAGATGTAGGCAGTTCCTGATGGAAAAGTTGGTTTTGGTTTTAAAGGATGCTCTGTGATGTTTTCCTTTTTCACAAGCTGAGCATGGTTTATCCTTAGAAAACACAAGTGATGGTAAGCCAAGGACCTTGTTTTGTTTTACAAGATTGTTAATGTTCTTGAAGTTCAGGTGGGTTAGTCTCTTGTGCCAAAGCCAGTTGAGTGCATCAGTGGCCTTAGCAAAGAGACATGTTCCATCCTGAGTTAGACTTGACATGTCTAGTACATAAACATCTTGTCTCCTAGGTGCAATGAGGACAATTTCCTTATTTGCATTAAAGATGGTTCCTTGCTTATCATCAAACTGAACTATGTACTTTGCATCACATAGTTGACTGACGCTGATCAGATTATACTTAAGACCATTTACATATGCTATCCTAGTAAAGACAATACCATTGCAGTTGACTGAACCATAACCTTCAGTGAGACATGATGAATTGTCAGCAAATATCACTTTGGGTCCTGGTTCTTCTACATATTTGTGCAGACACTCCTTAACACCAGTCATGCTCCTTGAACATCCACTATCTAGATGCCAAACAGGATCCCTAGCATGTTTCTGCACAAATAGTAAACTAGGTCAGTTCTTTCTAGGACTCCATTTCATGGAGGGTTTGGTATTGTAGGTCCTTATGAAAGTATTAATTGATTCATGGTCAGTGGTTGAGTGGACTGAGCTACCACAGTTTTTGCATATGGTAGTAGGGGTAGCCTCAGTAGTCTGAGAGGATTGCTTTATTCCTCTTTTTGACTGAATGACCTTGTCTTTTCCTGAGGATTTCTGAGTGGAGCTTCCACTAGATTCACCATGTTTGTCATATTGACAATCGTCAGGATGGTGGTCATTAAATCCACACAAAGGGCAGGGAGGAAAAGGCTTGGCCTTTTGCTTCTGTTTCTGCTTAGAATCAGAAGGGTAGTTCAGGCACTGAGCCTTGAGTCCTGAAAAGTTTGACATGACTGAGCATTGTTTATGATCAGAGGTCCTGTGATCTTCCTTTTTGCAAATCATGCAATAAAGGACTCTATAGCAATCATCAGTGAGGTGATTTGTATAGTTGCATAGCTCACATCTTTTCAGGGGTTTGGTGGATTTGGGTTTGGTCTTTGAGGAAGTTGGTTTTTGTTCCTTCTTGGATTGAGAAGATTTCTCAGAAGATTCAATCTTCTCTCCTAGCTTCCTGACCATTTCAGCCAACTGATCAATTTTTGAGTCAGGGCTTTGGGTTGTTTCTTCAGAAGGGACTGAAGTTGATGAGTCATCAGTATTTACTGAGACATCAAGGTTTGCTCTCTTCAGGATGGTTGTTCCCCTTCCTGATCTCTCCTTAGGAGAGTGTGGTGAGAAGACCATAGGTGGGAGGCCTAGGTTAGGTGTAGCACCCTGAAGGGTATTCAGTGGAGGAAGTGGAGGATATGATTCTGATTCAGACTCATCCAAGGACTCAGTGAGTGGTTCAGTGAGTTCAAGCTTACTGAGTTTATCAGTGAGTCCTAGCATATTTTTCAAGGCCTGACTTTCAGGAAGCAAGATCTTTCCAGTCTCAAAGTTTGGTAACTTACTGACTGGGTTGTCCCTGACAATCCAGTCATTTGACTTGGGAAGTAATTCTTGCTCAAAAGATATGCCAGCTGGAACAAAGTTCATTTCATTTTGACACACAGTTGGATCAACCATAAGAGGGTTAATACCAATGGTTTTCTGAGAGATTAATCCCACAGTGTCAAAAACCTTGGGGTTCTTCCTGGTCCAGCTTTGAATAATGGCTTTTTCTTTGTTGAGTTCAGTTTGAAGGACTTGGTTTTGTTTCAAAATCTCAGTGTTCTGAATCTGTAGAGTTATTGTTTCTAGTTTGGCTTGCTTAAGTACAAGCAATTCATCTCTACATTTGTTTAATTCAGACACAATATTGTTATATTTTGAAAGCAAGTTAAGCCTTTGTTCTTCAACAAACTTTAGATCAACACAAATATAATTCATGTAAGATTGCCAATCAGAATCATTATCCATAGAAAGTAAAGTAGTTACCTTCTTCATGGTGATGTTGACCCACTCTCCATTTCTAGCATGACTTTTTCCCACAGCCACCTGATCCTCTTCTGAAAGTGCCATCAGTGCACTAACTCTTATTTCCTCATCTGAGGAAACCTCTTCATCATCCCAATCATATGCTTCAGCTAATAAAACCTTGTTCTTTGTCTGAATAGGTTTAGATGTTTGAGGAGCCTGAGACAATATGGGGTTAGTTTCAAGAAGTGCAAGTTTAGCTTTTATATTCCTATATTTTGTTTCAAAATCCTTTTGACCCTTGTTTTGGAATTGTTGGGTGGACTGAAACATTTTAGGTTGAAACTTGTTAATTCCTGAAAATTTGTAAGAGGGTTCTGAGATATTTTTAGAATAACAGTCCCTAGCAAAATGACCCTTTTTACCACATTTAAAACATTCAGTGGTCTCATTTGCTTTTGATTTTGTAAAGTTGGACTGATTCCTTTTGATGAAACGTTTTGAACTAGCAAGGAGTGCCCTTTCTTGGAATTCCAAGTTTAGATCATTCAGGTATTCCTCATCAGTTCTTTCATCAATTTCTTCTTCAGAATCCTCTTGAGTATCCTGCACAACACCATTAGAATAGAAAGCAGTTGATATGGGTGTGGAGGTTAAGGCCTTTTTGGACTCAAAAGCTTTTGAGTCAGGATATCTCCTTGAGATCAAGTTGTCTTCATAGACAAACTTCCCATAAATTTCAGGGAGCTCAAGGTTCTGAATGTGGTTAGCATTCCTCAGGCCTTGTGAGAAGTTGAGCCACTTCTCAGGGAGACTGTTGACAAAGCCAACATTTGTCTCATGTTTGGTCAGTACAACACCATCATTTGATAATTCATTTATCAAAGTTTTGTATCTGGTGTAGGTCTGTGAGAGACTTTCAGAGTCTTTTGACCTGAAAGTATTATACTCAAGTTTAAGGTCCATGACCCTATTTTCCTTGGTATCTGAGGGACCCTCAAAGCTGTTTACCAAGTCATCCCAAGTTTGCTTGGCTGTAAGACAGTTGATGACTGATTCCATTATATCGTCAGGAAGACATGATATAAGGATGCTTTTCAGGCGTTGGTCTTGATTGACCACCCTCCTCTCATCAATGGTCCATTGAGCCTCAGGCTTGTTAAGCCCTGCGGCAGTCTTTGGGACAAATGGGCCATCCCTGATACAGGTGATGTAGTAGGGTTCCATACCAGTAAGATAGCAAATCATACGCTTCTTCCATTTGCTAAATTTCCCAGCTTCAAGTCTGGGTGCAACAGCTGAGTAGCTGCCACCCTTTTTGTCGACTAGCTGGGGTACATTGCTATCAGCCATAGTAGGATCTTGGTTTTAAAAACCTAGAGCACTCTTGGTTACTTTAAAAGATTTTATAAACCAGAGGCTCTGATACCACTTGTTGGTCCCTTTACACGATTAGAATTAACTAGAAAGTTAATCTATTAGTGTTAATGACTAATACAATGTTTAAGGATTATTCTAACAGTTATAAAACGTGAATGTAAAAACAACAATATTTTTCAACGTTTAAATTCTTATTAGAAATAATTCCAAGAATCTATACCCAAGTGTTTTGCGGAACAAACACTTGGGATTGAATAGACAAGGGTATGGGGTGTCTCCTATCGAAACTCAAGCTTTGCTTGAGTGGTAACAATATACCCACTGAGCTATCTCAGTGAGTTGTATACTCTTTGTAGGAGAGAAGTTTCTTTGTAAAAGTTCAAGACTTTAATTATACAAAGCACACCTTAACTTCTCTCACAGTTGATCTATTTATACACAAGTATTCTAAGTATAAGTGATTAAATATAATACAAGTTGTTGAGGTTGCGTGTCTGACAATTACAAATAGTAATTGTCATTTCCAAGAACCAATAGGAAAGGGCTAAATAAGTCTTTGGGAGTTGTTGGCTGACACTCCATGACTTTTAGCCGCAATAGGGAAGGTAGAGTCTGACAAGAGAAGAGTGTTGGGTTTACACTCTTATCTTCTCAGATCTTTTCCCTATTGTTCCCGCCTTTTCTTCAGGCGTTGGTTCCTCAGTCATTCAATCACTTTGTTGGTTGAGGAGACTGGGGTTCAGTGAGCTCTTATCCAATACTCACTGAAACCATCATCTTCTTCTTTGGCTTAAGTCCTACTCAGGGAGTACCGCCTTCCTGAGTAGTGAATCCTTCTTCTTGAATTCGCCTTAAGCATCCTGAAGATGACTCAATGAGAGGCTGTTCTCTCAGTGACTTGAATTGTTCTCGGTTTAAGTTAACACTTAGTTAATTTGTGTCCAAATCATGTTCGAAGCATTCTTGGGTTTTACAAGACCCAACACTATTGCATGTGTAGAAATTTATAACCAAATCGTGAAACAACACAGATTCTTTCAAGTGAACCCAGCCAACCACCCCTTTGGCTCACTTCTTTTATTAAAACTAATAAGCTAAAGAATAGCAGTTATGTTTACAATACAGAAAACTGGAAAGAAACAATACACAAACTAGGGTTTCTATCAAATTCAGAGAACAACAAGTTAGAGAGATAACACATAGAAAAATGATAGATTCAAATAAGCTGAGATGACTAATAAGTAAATTTATAGGTGCCTTGAATAATCTTTCATATTAGTCCCTTCAAGTCTTCATAAAGTTGTTGATAAGACCTCCAAGAATTCGGCGGGAACATTTTAGGCTTTATCTTTAGAAGTATGACATTCAGACTCATGTGTTTGAGCAGCTAAAGCTTGACCAGCTAACACTCCCCCATAAGCTTTAGCTCCTATAAACTCCCCCATCAGCTTTTAGCTGAAAAAACATTCAACAAACCAAGACTTTTGCAAAATTTGTTATGGTCAGTAATACTAAGCCCTTTGGTTAGTAAATCTGCAATGTTATCTTCAGATTTGACCTTTTTTGTTTTAATAAATCCTGCAACAACTTTTTCTCTTAAAAAATATAGATCTATCTCAAAATGTTTGCTTCTCTCATGTAAAACAGGATTAACAGCAATCTGCATAGCAGAACTGTTATCACAATACGTATCTACAGGTAGATTCACATCAACCTGCAAATCTGTCAAAACTTTGGTGATCCATATCACCTCACAACAAACATTACACATGGCTCTAAACTCAGCCTCAGTAGAGGATCTAGCCACCACAGCTTGTTTCTTACTTTTCCAGGAAACCAAACTGTTACCCAGAAACACTG
The DNA here is from genome assembly GCA_021014915.2 of Artemisia tridentata subsp. tridentata. Classification (NCBI taxonomy): domain Eukaryota; kingdom Viridiplantae; phylum Streptophyta; class Magnoliopsida; order Asterales; family Asteraceae; genus Artemisia; species Artemisia tridentata. The sequence continues at coordinate 8,499,793 of CP139504.1, forward strand.
CATAACCAGTAACAGACCTCCTGGTCACTTTACACTTAGCCCAATCTGAGTCAACAAAAACCTTTAGACTAGTATCATTACTCTCATTAAAAGTAATACCTAGCCCAGGTTCATTTTTTAAGTATCTTAAGACTCTGAATGCAAGTCTTAAATGAGATTTCATAGGTTTGTGCATCACTTGACTTAAACAATGCACAACATATGAAATGTCTAGCCTTGTTAAAGTCAAGTAGATCAATTTCCCAACCAATTTTTGATAATGAGTTATACTAGAAAATGGCTCATCATCACCAAATTTAGAGACAAGTTTTTTATTATCAAGATTTGTCTCAATAGGTGTAATGCATGGTTTACAATCAAGCATACCAAACTCTATTAAGAGTTCAGTGCAGTACTTCCTTTGAGTTAAACAGATACCTTTCTCAATATCTAAGACTTCAATGCCCAAAAAATATCTGAGTTTACCCAAGTCTTTTATTAAAAACTTAGAATTCAAAAACTTTTTAAACTTGTCTATTTCATCAATGTTATTTCCATTGATAATGATATCATCAACATAAACCAACAGAACCAACAAAACACCATTATCACTTTTAATGAATAAAAAGAAATCATTTGCACTTTGTACAAAACCATTCTCTTTAAGCACAGAAGTTAACTTTTCATTCTATTTTCTAGGTGTTTGTTTTAAATCATATAAAGACTTAACCAACTTGCACACTCTTTTATCATCTTTATCAGAAAACCCTTCTGGTAAAAACATATACACATCCTCTTCCAATTCACCATATAAAAAGCATTGTTAATATCAAGTTGGAACAAAGGCCATTTTTTATTAACAGCAATGCTTAAAACACATCTTATGGTAACAATTTTAACAACAGGAGAATGTCTCCTCATAATCTATCCCTTCTCTTTGGTTAAACCCTTTAGCAACCAACCTAGCCTTAAACCTTTCTACCTCACCATTAGCCTTATATTTAGCTTTGAATACCCACTTATATCCAATGGCTTTTCTACCAGCAGGTAGTTCAACTATAACCCAAGTTTCATTTCTGTTTAATGCCTCAATTTCTTGATTCATGGCCTCTACCCATCTGCTTTCTTTAGTAGCTTCTTCATAGGTAGTAGGCTCATGTATCTTATTAAGACTAGCAGTAAACACAAAGTTGTCAAAACTTAAGTTGGAATATTTAACCACTTTGTCAATTCCATACTTATGATTCTTATTAAGTACAAAGTCTTTGTATTTAGAGGGTAATGCAGTCATTCTAATAGTCATTCTAACAGTTTGACCTATTGCTGGTTCTGGTGACTCAAACATTTTACCAAACATATCCAAGTCCTCACCCTTAGATGCATATTCATCATCATTAAGATTAGTATTCTGTATACCATCAGAAACAGTAGTTTCTGTTGCATACTCTTTACTCCTAGTGTCCCTCTTACTAGAAGTACTACCAGTGTTATCTGCATCAGCTGTATCAGCAGTTTCTGCTATTTCAGCTCGCAAACTAACATCCACATCAGCTGTATCAGCAGTTTCTGCTGTTTCAGCCTGCAGTGTTTCATTAACACTGGCAGCTCCATCTACAGTGCTGACATTAGGTTTAGAAGTACTAACATCTGGTATAGATTTGTTGTTACTATCTATACTATCTCCTTTATTATCATTGGGCTCATTGGATCTAAGATTGCCCTGACTGCTATCATTTTCTTGATCAAAAAAGTTCAAAACATTTATATCATTTTCTTCAAACACAAAATCTTTAGTAAAAGAACTATTTTTAAAAGGAAACACAGTTTCATAAAACTTAACATCCTTAGAAAAAAGAATTTCTTTTGATCAAGATTAAACAATTTATACCCTTTTTTATCAAAATCATATCCAACAAACACACATTTGTTAGACCTAGACCCAAACTTATCAGATTCATTTAAAATAGTTGAAAAATATAAGCAGCCAAAACATCTTAGACTTAGGAGATTATGTTCAACTTTATACACTATTTCATAGGGACTTTTACCAGATAACACAGCAGTAGGTAACCTATTAATTAAGTAAGTAGCAGTTAGAATAGATTCAGTCCACATGTTTAAAGGTAAGCCCCCCTGAAACATGAGGACTCTAGCTGTATTTAAGAAATGTCTATGCTTTCTTTCTGCTACACCATTCTGTTAGGGTGTATAAGGACAAGTAGTTTGATGTAAAATACCATTGGTTAATAAAAAACTTTCAAACTTTTTGTTTACAAACTCTGTTCCATTATCACTTCTGAACACCTTAATAGTTTTTTCAAACTAATTTTTAATCAAGTTATAAAAACGTACAAGATGATCATAAACCTCACTTTTGTTTTTCATTAAGAACACCCAAATAGCTCTAGTGTAATCATCAACCACAATAAGAAAGAACCTAAACCCATCTCTACTGGTCACCTTAAGGCCCCCATACATCTAGATGAACAAGTTCACCCAGATTTTTAGTTTTATGTTCACTTAATGAGAATGGTTCTCTAGTCTGTTTAGCTTTATGACATATATCACAAGGTCCATAACTAGTAGTCTTAAGGTCTTTTATTTTATCTTTTAGCACAGTTAGAACATGGTCAGAGGGGTGTCCAAGTCTATTATGCCAAATACAATTTGACATAACACAACTCTTAATATTGCTATTACTAACCCTCTTACCTTCATCAAGAAAGTAAAGACCTCCTTTCTCACTACCAGTCCCCATCAGGAATTTTTGAGCTAAATCCTGAATTTTACACATTTTATCATTAAAACTAACAATCACATTATTATCTTTAGAAAGCTTATGAACAGTCAACAAACTGACATGATAACCATGAACTACCAACACATCTTTAAGAATCAAGTTATTTCCAAATTTATAACTTCCAATTTGTTTAACTTGTTCAACAGTCCTATTGGGATGTGCAACAGTAAGATTTAAGTAAGAAACATCCATTATATCAAAAAGAATAGTTGCACAAAAGGTGATGTGTTGACTAGGTTCTGAATCAATAACCCAACCAATACAAGTACTATAAGTACTTATATTAGAGTTGAAGTTAAGGAATCTACTAGTAAAAAAACTAATGACGCAATTAGAGGTCATAACAGTGCCTGCAACACTAGCATGAGTCTTGCTAGCATCACCTGTACCACTAAGTAAAGACATTAACCTCTGATACTGATCACTAGTAAGAGTATGAGTGGTACTCTTACTAGTGTCAGCCTTATTATCAGTCACATTATTAGCATTGTTTTGACTCACATTTCCTTTTTTAACAAAACCAGGTGGATATCCCACCAATTCAAAGCACCTATCAATTCCATTCATATTATAATGCTTACAAACAAGATTAGACACTCTTCCAAATCTTCCATTATTATTATTATTGTTTCTATTAGAGTTCCAATTATTATTTTAAATATTACCAGTATTAGGCCTGGTTGCAAAAGCAGCAGTCCCACTCTTAACAGCTTTAGAAGCCACATGACTCTTTCTGTGAGATTCATCTCTAGACAATGTGGCAAAAGCATATTTAACATCTGGTAAAGGATCAGTAGTAAGAATAAGACTTCTCATAGAACTGAAACCATCTTCAAGTCCCATTTGAAATTGCATTAGCCTAAGAAGGTCAGAATGCTTTTTCAATTTAGGGGCAGTGTCACAAACACATGTGGGCAGATCAACAAGTGAGTCAAACTGTCTCCACAATGCATTAAACTCATGATAGTATTCAGATAGACTCATACCAGATTGTGTTAATGTATGAATTTTATGATGTAGGCTACAAATCACAGAACCATCTTATTTATTATATGTTTCATCTAATTCATCCCAAACAGCCTTAGCATTTTTAGAAAACACTTGACCTTTATAAAGATCTTGTAAAATACATCCTAAGATCCAAGACAACACAACTGAATTACATCTGTCCCACTGAGACTGATAAAGACCATCAGCAGGATCCCTAACACATTTACCAATCACAAAACCAAGTTTATTCCTTGTATGCAATGCCAACTGCACAACAGCATCCCAGACTTTATAATTCTCAGTTCCTTCAAGTTTGAAGGAAATCAACTGAGAACCAATGTCTTGAGGATGCAAGTACAAAGGATCATAAATGTCAAGTTTTAATTCACTACTGCCACCTTCATGACTCTTATCTTTATTCTTATCTTTATCACTCTCAGACATTTTTCAAGATTAAAATAACCAGGACAAAAACACACAAGAACATAACAGACAAAACAAGAATAAGCAAAACAAAGCAAACAAAACCAACACAGAAACACCTTATAACTCCACAAGCACATATAACCACCAACAATCTCAACACCACAAACACAAATATCCCTTAACCTACACTTCGTCACATGCAATTCTACAAAACCTAATAAAAACAACCTAGAGAGGGCGTGAGTAGTATTACAGTGCATGCATGCTTCCAAGAAATGCCAAGGATCAAGAAGATCCACCAACAACCAACAGCACAGCGGAAAAACACCTGAAACAAACAAATTAAAGTCAGAAACAAACCAATTGAACAAGAACAGACTGACACTAGAAACCCTAAAAATTATTTTTAGGGTTTTTGATTTTAATTTCAAGAATCTTGAAATTAGAATCAATACAGTGAGACTTAACCAATTTAAACAAATAACAACCTGAAATTAAGGTTTGATATAGTGAAATTAAGGTTTGATATAGTAAACCCTAATTTTGACCAATTTGATCAAGAATCAAATTAACTAACTCCGACACACAGTTAGACCACAAGAACACTAAATCAAGGTCTAATTGCAACAAGAACCACCAGGATCAAGAAACCCCAAAAAATTGGAAAACCCTAATTATTAGGAAAAATCAATTAACATTTAGATCTACAAGATCTAACAACAATAACACTATATTCACCCTCAGAACAACCAGATCTAAACGTATAGACCAAAACCCCCAAATTAAGAGAAACCCTAATTTTTCGAAAACCTTTAAAATCTTTTAAAACGCTTTGGTATAGAGCAACCTGGCTCTGATACCATGTAGAAATTTATAATCAAAGCATGGAACAACACAAATTCTTTCAAATAAACCCAGCCAACCACCCCTTTGGCTCACTTATTTTGTTAAAACTAATAAGCTAAAGAATAGCAGTTATGTTTATAATACAGAAAACTGGAAAGAATCAATACACAAACTAGGGTTTCTCTCAAACTCAGAGAACAACAAGTGAGAGAGATAACACACAAAAAAATGAGAGATTCAAATAAGCAAAGATGACTAATAAGTCTATTTATAGCTGCCTTGAATAATCTTTCATATTAGTCCCTTCAAGTCTTCATAAAGTTGTTGATAAGACCTCCAAGAATTTGGCGGGAACATTTTAGGCTTTATCTTTAGATGTATGACATTCAGACCCATGTGTTTGAGCAGCTAAAGCTTGACCAGCTAACAGCATGCAAGAAATGATAGTAGTAGTATTATAGATTGGGCAACGTCATGGAAGTCGTCACAACTTATAAACATTTCGGTAGTTAGTGAAAACTAAATTGATTTGTAGCATATCATCCACGTAATAACCAAAGTCCTTTGGGTCAGGTGGTCCTCACTTTCGAAAAACCCATATGCTCACAGGATAAATATAATTTTGTGGATAAAAAGTTACGGGTTTGAGTTTCGGCACATGCTCATTTCAGTTGGTGCCCTACTAAGCCAGTAGAGTTATCGGAGGTAGACATGCAATAGCTGGTGAAAAAAGCACCCGAGGTCAGGATGTCCCTGTAAATTCACATTTTATAATTTTGTTTTATATCATCCACGTAATATTATAGTTTAAAGAAAAATGTCTTGTAGTATGACGAACGCATGCATACTATCCGGGATGTAGCGTCTTCTTTGAATACGATATATGAACAACCAAAACTCAAGTCGACTTTTATATGTTCAATGTAATAGTCAATGAAATCCATTCAGATTTTAATACACATGTATCTCGTAAAATAAAGTTATACACGTTTAAAACAATGATAATTAACTAGTATACTCGGGTTAGATGCATAAACGTAGTTATGACTTATAAATCGTAACGTATAGTACGTCGTGTTTTCTGGATCTATACTTGACTGTTGCGCGGTAGATCGAATATCAGATGAATGAACACGTACGTACAAAAGATATCCAGTGATCGATTACAAAGTCTCTTGGTGTATATCGACTTTTAACTTATTATAATTTCCAAGAGTACGTCGTAAGAATGATATTTTTCTAGCTTACAATTGCAAAATACGCAACGTATCCACTATCTTCGAATTGAAGTAAAGTTTTCAAACAATAGTCTTCGAAAGTACCACCTTATATGGAAATTGGTTTCAAATGATTGAGACTTAATTGAGACTTATACTCTACGAAAATGAATTATATTTGTATCGAAAAACATCTTCATGTTACTGTATTATCATGAATATATGTACCTCCATTATTACACGATGAGATTTATGATGGTATATAATTTATTTTCCACATCATACAACATGGGTGTGTTTGGCCAAAGTAGTGATAATAGAGAAGCAACAACGGAAAGCAGTAGCAAGAAACAGTAACGTTTATATTTCAGCGCTTGCTTGAGTATATTTGTAAAACTAACGTTTAAACAAAATCTAAAACGATACATGTTACTTGTTAGTTGTGCTAGTTGCTTCACAACGTTTCAAAATGTCACGCACCAAAGATACCTAATGTAGTAAAATTAGAAGCTAAACCCGTTAGACAATCGTATACTCGTATGATTTATATTCAAAATACCCACAAGATATAAAGGTCCCCTATATATTCTTTTTGTCTTTGTTTTTATAAGCTAATTCGTATCACACTATGACCCGACAAATGTCACATGGCAATCATATTTATATGAGTTGGACATTGATTCCAAAAACATGATAAACTTATTATAATCCAACACAAGATATAAAGGATTCGACGATTTTGTAGGTGTACAAAACAAGTTGTCAACTTGTCATATTCGTATTTGAATTTGAAGACATTGAATAATACACTATTTTACATTATTATAAGTTTTAAATCTTGTATAGTAACACTTATTCTTATTCTTCTAACATTCTTGGGAGAAATAATAATCAAATTTAGAGAACCAATTTGCTATAAGCAAAACTTTTTTGACTATTGATTCGATCATATGGGTTGTGTTTGACAAAAATAGCAGTAACGGTAAGTAGTAGCTGTAAGTGTAATCATAACATGAAAAACATCTTTTAAATGTTCAACGATCATTAATACTACTTCATGGAGCGTTGAAAAATGAGCATTTCGAAAAACTAGATAAAGCTACTTGGTGCTTTCCAAAGATCACAACGCTCAACGCCCACCGCTCCTAAATGTTTGTAAAAGTTCGCGCCAAACACACCTTGGTCTTTTGAAATCACTGATTTAACTGATATGATACATATGGAGTAAAACAAGCTAAATAACACAGATGCATTTCAGTGATACTCAGCAAGATCGAATAAGTAATTCCGAATGTAGTTCAATTATACAAATGATTTAAACTTTGTTATGATCATGCAAAACCGATGCCTTAAAATTTATTTCGGTTTTAGTTGAACTGAGTTCAAGTTTTCATTTCGTTTCGAATTTCTAAATAAAAACCTATTAACCATACATAACCCCAAAACCTCAATAAAAGAACATGACAACTTTAAATTCCATAATTACCATATATTTTACATGTTTACGGAAGAACAAAATGAATGAAAAACTTGCCAGATCACTCTTGTAACAAATCCGGCTAGCACGCTGCTGGTCATCGTTGGAACGTATTGAACGAAAGTCCCAACACAGGCACCGCGAACGATGTTTCCAGCATAAGTCTTTGTTGAAACGTCTCAAACGAACCACCCGCTTCAATAACATCTTTCAAAACCGAATAATAGTACTCTTTAAGCTTCTTCAAAGTGCATGCTTGTTTCATCTTCATCCATTTTATTCGTATCTTTCTAAACATTCTCACGAATATTTGTCGTCTCCCGCCTAGTCTAACAGTTTGCACCTTCTTCTTTCTCCTCCGCAACGGCCATATCCTCGGACGACTAGTTGTCCGAGATATGATAACCGTTGCGTTATCCATAACTCCGGTGTATGTATGTTTTAATCAAATGTGAAAATTTGGTTAGTATGGATTTCACAATATAACCTAATGTTTTTCTCACATGGGGACCAGTTAACTTGCGTTATTGTGGGCCCATGTACATCTGTTTTATTTTAAACCATTGTTTTTTGGAATATAATTTCCACACAAGTTACATCAATATGTTTGGAGAACAAGTTAAGATGTCATATATATATATAAAGCCGACCATGAAATATAATAACCTGATCCCTGATGTCTTTCGGCACAAGCCATTGTTTATCCTACAAGGAATAGTTCTGTCATCTCTCATAACCTAGTGAGCCATCAACTGAAGTGAGCACGAACCGAGACTTGAACACATGATCTTTTATCCATCTTTTCAGTGAGCCTATAGATTTTTTTAGAGATATGTACCAACTGAACTAAAGCCTTTTGGTCGTCCATGAAATATAATAATATGGTTAATTTGTGATGGCCTACGTGTTTTGTACCAAAGATGTTCACGACAAATTTAGTTAGTAATGGAATATTGGAATGTAGTAACGGTATTGTAACGGAATATATATGCGTTTGGCATTTTCATATGTCGAAAAGTGAGTAACGATAAAAGATCATCGACATAAGAAACAAGCCTGATCAGCTGATCTTATCAGTTTTGAACACATGATATACACATGTATTTTACGAGTAATTTAGGTTAACGAGCTAGGACTACACATCGTTTTTCATAAAAAAACATGTGCTAGCAGACAACGGTTATTGAACTAAGCCTAGAAATTATCAATTTAACATTGTTTATAGAGTAGATAATATAAACAATACTACTCGATCTTCAAAGTTAGCAAAACAAGAAATTATCAAAAGTAAGCTGAATAGTTGATAAAATCATAAAATCATTGGCAAAGAAATATTTCGGTTCAGTTTTCGGGTTTTTCGTTTTATTGGGTTTGGTTAATTTTTTATTCTTTGATTAAACCGAATTGAATCGAATTTAAAATGGATTGAACCAAACCGAAACCGAAGCTTGAATTCGGTTTGATTTTCGTGTTGACCCGAATAACCCTATATATTTTCATTGAATATATAGATTTTCAACATCAAAACAATATATAGATCTTCAAAGCCGAATCTATATTTTCTTTATCTACTCGACAGATGGCGTTATGGAAATCGCAAATGGAGGACTACACTTCGGACTGGCTTAGGGTAGTTCCGATATCTGGGTTGGGACAGACTATGAACGCTAGGACCTATCGTTGCGTGTTATGTTATCGGCTTGGTGTCCCCCTATTTTCTGTTCAGATGTCGTGCTCAGCCTATTTCAGGGTCTTTGCTGGTGATATTTATGGGGACCATGCTGTATCTTGTGCTGGTATTATTGGTATTAAACATCGGCATAACATGGTACGTAATGTTCTTGTTGACATATGTTCTCGATCTGGGGTTTCGGCTCGTAAAGAGGTTGACATTGGTCATTGTGGTGAAAGGGACAAATCTTTACGTCCTGCTGATGTGTTGCTCTACTCGTGGGATGGAGGACTTGACGTATGTGTTGATTTGACTGGATCATCGCCCTTGACGCAAACTGGTATGATTGATTTCGTGCCGGGTCGTGTGGTGATTGAAGCTGCACAACGTAAACGCGTCAAGTATGAGGCTAAGTGCGCAGGTATGGGGTGGGTTCCTCCCCTTCTCTTTCTCTTCTTTTGGAGAACTTGAAAAGGACGTTGTGACTTTATTGAAGCGTATTCGAAAGTTTTCGATGACTCAAGACATTGGAGCACGGGCTGCTGCTCATATTTTTAGTAGGATTAGCTTTTCTATAGCTAGAGGAGTGAGAGCCCAATTAGTATCTCGGCTCCCTACTAACTTCTTGTAAATCCTATATGTTTCTAATAATAATAATAATAATAATAATAATAATAATAATAAATAAATAAATAAAAATAAATATAATAATAATAATAATAATAATAATAATAATAATAATAATAATAATAATAATAATAATAATAATAATAATAATAATAATAATAATAATAATAAATAAATAAATAAATAAATAAAATAAAATAAATTAAAACTTAAAATTTGTTATACTTATACTAGGAATATGAAAGATTTTACCCTACACTCTCTCTCTCTCTCCACTAACCACCTAACAAACTTTCCCGCCAACATTTCACCCATTTTCGCACGAAAATCCTTCATTTCAAGTTCTTTCTCTACCAATTCTAAAAATCTAAACCGTTAAATCAGTTCCAAATTCCATTCTACACATTTCTATCGGTTTGAATTTTTCAAATTGGATATGTTTTGACCTAATTTTGTTGATTTGGGGTTTTTTTAGGCTCTTGATGTTTTTGTTAGGGTTTATTCATAAAAATCAAAAAAAATAGTATAGCTTCTATTGAATTGATTGATTGTAAAACAAAAAAAGGTAGTCAAAAAGAGAAATTAGGGTTCCGGCGAAATTTGGGTTTATGTTAATGCTTTAGCAAAACGGAATAATGATCGGAATAATGAATTAGGGGAAAGTCAAAAGCAAAGTAAGGGAGATGATAAGGAAAATAATGGGGGAAAGAAAAGGATGGATGAGGCTAAGAGTAATGGCAAAAAGGAGGTTTTTGATGGTGACTTGAATGGTGTTAGTTTTCCTGCCCTTAATCAGGTAGCCAAAACTCCTAAAAATGCGAATATTGTTAATACTGTCAATGAATTGTATAGTGTTGCTGATGAATTGAATACAGTTGATAGCATGAATAATTCTTATGTTTTGAATAATGATGTTGGTGTAAATGATAGTTGTAAGAATGTTAATGAGTGTGCTAGTAAGGATGTGCAGAGTGCTGAGAGGAGTAATGAGATAGCAATGAATAAGTGTGCTAGTGATGTTAGGGATTCTAATGTGATTGTTAATAAGGATAAGAATACTGAAAATGAGCAAACATCAAAGATTGAAAATGTGGTTAATGATAGGAAGATGGAGACTATGGTAGATATCATCAATTCTAATAAACTTGATAACAAGTTGATGTTAATCCCTGCTGAGTTAACTGAGAATGGGAATGAAGTAGCAATTTTTGATGAGGAAACAGTTGAAATTGGGAGTGTGAAATGGAATAAGACAGTTTGTGGTCAATTTCTAGGTTGTAGCATGAGTCTGAATGACGCTATATATCATTTAAGGAGGATGTGGTATAGATATGTGTTATAAGCAATGATCACCACTTAATCACACAAACTATATTACAAATCGAATGGTACTCAACACAAGAACAAGATGAGAAGAGTGTAACACCCCAACCCGACAAGGGTAAAGATGTCACACTAATGGTTTCATATCAGATCAAAACAAAGCATACATTACAGTAATACAAGGAATCTCAAAGGTTACAAATAAAATACTGAAATTACAAGGTTACAAATGCGAATACAATTTCTAACAATATAATAACTTCTAATCATCTCTAGGCCAAAATAACTATCAAGTCTTCTAAGTCCAAAAGTCTCTTCACTCATACCCATCTTCCAACTAAAACCTGCCGCAGGAAAAGAAATGCGGCTGAGCTTAAAAAGCCCAGTGAACAGATATATATATAAACGAAAACGAAAGCAAAAGAAAACGAACATGTATGATATAGTGCAATGGAATAACATAAGGTATAGATAAAGGTACAAAGTAAGAAAAGAAAATGATAAGTCAGTAATCCACCACGAGCCCAGAACCAAACCAAATCATATCATCTCAAATGTAACCAAATGGAGTAGCTAGCTCCCAGATATGTGAAAGACGTGTATCGCACACACCACCAGTCACCAGATGAATATAACAATTAACAAATAACTATTAAACATAAACAGATCAAATCTAGGATGCACCCATACGCCCCCGCAGACAAATCAATAATCATAATTATAATGGCCATAGCAGATAATAAATAAGGGACGGAACAGGTCATCACTCTCCTGCCCTAGAGTCATGTCAGAGGTGCGTCAATGACATGGACATGAAACCCTCATGCCTAGTGATTGGCTCGGATATCAAACTGTAGGTCAAAGGTCAGATGTACTATCAAAATAATCAAAAGTCATATCTTAAGGGTACATGGCAAAAGGTTCATGTCAAACAGTCCAGAAATAACTATCAAAGGTTCAAATCAGAGTTTATCAAATTAAGTTTTATCTCAAAGTTAATTCAGATTATAAGGACTATATCAAATGGTTTAGAAAAGAATTTCACAGGTTCATAATTAATGTTCGTAGCAAAAGTTCATTTTAGAGGTTCCTGTCAAAAGTTCATTGAAAGCATTCCTTTAATAACGGTTTTCAATAAAATGATCTTTCAGAATAGTTTTCATAAAATATTCTTTCAAAACGGTTTTTCATAAAAACATTCTTTAAAACTAGTATCCACAAAAGTTAACAAATGTCATATAAAAATAGTATCATATCACCACCCATAATCATTCTTTTAAAATAACTGATTTTTTTCTCAAAACATTTCTAGGTCATAATTAAAAAGGTTTTCACATTTCTTTACCAAAATCAATGAACCTTCGAAGTATCAAGTGATACGAAAATTAATATCACACGGTCACGAACGAATATCAAATGGATCATTATAGAGGCTCAAAGCAAAAGGATCATATCGAACATCAAAGTCAAAACGAATCAAACAAACGAACCAAAGTGTAGGGAACATAGCAATGGCTTAGGGAAATCCTAAACGAGTCAATACAAGAGATCAAGAGAACGAAGGCACCTTACAAGAAGGGCAGAATATCTGTACCTTATTCGATAGCAAAACAAACCAAAGACAGATCACAAGACACCGGATTACTCCCGCCTCAGCGAATCTACACGAATTATAATTGTACTTATAAGTTTCATAGCTTTATGATTTCATAGTTTCATAGTTTCTAAATCATAAGGTTTCATTTTAGTTTCTCTCCATCTTAGGTAACTTTACATATTCAGTAACTTTAGTTATTATCATTCCCGTTTATCAACTTAAAGTATTAAAGATGACCATGTTAGTAGGTTAAGGTTCATAATGCCCTTTACATAAGTTCAAGGTTCATAATGTAGTTTTTTTCATAATTTTAGGGTTCATTATGCAATTATCACAAGTTTAGGATTCATAATGTCATTAAGATAAGATTAGGGTAAATAATGTAAATATTCTAAAGTTACAGGTTTACACAAGTTAAGTCCTTTAGTTTTAGCAAATAACAATTTAAACCCTTTAGTTTATAAAATAAACACAAAACACCTTTCACTTTCCTTTTTAACCTTTTTATAATTTCTAACAGTTCTATATATATACGAATTTGTTAGGTTTTCTATAAATTGTAAACCGCATGAGAACTCACTAATAAAATTCCCAAAAATTCCCAGAGATGCATAAATGTCTTTATTATTTTACCTAATTTTTCTATATTTTATTAAGAAGTAAAACTATGGATTGAAATTCACTTAAACCAACTTGTCCAGATTTCTGATTAATTTTACTATACGAAAAGTTATTAATTAGAAACCTTTTAAGAAAAATTCAAAAAAATCTACAAAAATTCCAGGAAGTAATAGACATCCTAAATATTACCCAGTTCAAAGTTCACCTCCTAATTCGACACGGTTTGGAAATTAAAATTTAAAAACCCGGACTGATTTTCCAGACTCACAAATCCGATCAGACACGTAATTTTCCAAAAATCCAAAAGTTAGCCTTCCAGGCCTCCAAAAATTACAAAATTAATTTTCCCAGGTAGCAATTTCATTGAACTTAGTTTTAGACTCTTAAGGCACCAAAATATACATTCACATCATTTATTTACAGCCGGTTAAAGTCGAACAAAATTCCAGATCAGTAGCAGTTTTCACAGATTCATGTATAACTTAGGGTTTTATCATTTTATCTCTTTAATTCTTAACACATAATGATTATAGGTTAATCCAAAACATATTTAGGTCGATTATCACAGGTCTTAACATAATCAAATCGAATAATTCATCACCTATACTCCTGGTCCGATTCATACATAAGATTTTAGGGTTTTCTTTTATGATTTTATGTGTCATATAATTCGAATAAAAATACAATAACATGAACAAGGATCGAACAAGGTAAGTGATACAATACCCTCGTAGATCACACGAAGAACACGGATAACGAGATATCAAAAACACCACACGAACGTATTCCTTTTCCTCCTTCTTCTTCAGATCGTACAGCAGCAGTACAAGAGAAAAAAAAAGAACAATTGCTCGATTTAGGGCTTGTATTCAATTCGTATGGATCAATGGGAACAAGAACTAAATTACCTTGATTCGTATGAGCAAGGATTAGACCTTTTTTAGGCTTGTTTGGATCGTAGCAGCAGAAACAAGAGGAGCAGCCGAGTTTGGAGAGAGTTAGGGTTTTCTCCTTTTTCTTTGTACGTATAATAGGATGGGAAGGAGGTAAGGTTCGGTTATACAAAAGAAAAAGAATGAGCCGTGTAGTTTGATGGGCCAAAATAGAGAATGGGTGGGTTATCTTGGGCTAGGCTTAAACAAGTTCAATATCTTCTTATTTAGCAATTTGGGCCGAAAGTTTGGAGATCACAAGTGCATAAAAAAAATTATTCGCCTAATCTTTAGATGTAGGATTTTATTTATGCGTTACTTCTTATTTACATAATGTAAGGTTTACACGCAACTTAAATACTTAGGTAAATTAAGGTTATGTTCACAAGGATTACTTATATATTTTATAGATTCTTAAAAGTTCAAATTCGGAGGGTATTTTTGTCATTTCGGATTATGTTAATTTTGGGGTTTTACAACTCTTCCCCTCTTAAAAAGAAATTTTCGTCCTCGAAAATTGAAGTCGCAAAGTTAAACGAAGTCGTAGCAAGTCGCAAAAGATAATCCCAACATCCTCACGCCCGAGGAGGTTCTTCAAAAGATCTTCGGACCAAATAGTTTTTTTTTTCATGACTCAAATCGGAATGAGGTGGGTTCAAATTTCTCAGAATAAGACAAAATGAGTTGATTTTGATCAAAAGGTCCATGCAACACAAAATAGACAATAGGCGAATCTTCTAGAAAGCTCATATGGAATACGAACAAGATTTCAATTCGAATTAACTGTTTCACAGTAGAGAGCTCTACAAAGAGTTTAAGATTTATGACTGAGGTCAACGGAATGCAAAACGAAAGTCCAAAGTCATCCCAATATCTAACGAACGAAAACAGAGCATACGCATAGGTAGAATGAACCTAACGTCTCACTAATCACGGGTAATCTAGCGGATATCAAATTTTAAACTTCTTAGGTACTCCCCCAAGATATCCTATGGCCACAATGAGTGCACGTTATATGGTATAAGTATTATCACGTTGATCAGGCGTCATAATACTAGCACCACCTAATTATGCCTTCATGATGATCATACTTTATCTCAAGTCATAATCAACCACCTATCTTAATCCACCTAGTACTTCTATAGTCATCAAAGGTTACAAGATCAAATGTCATAGTCAAGAGGGAAAACAAAACTATTCGCAAGAGTATCAAAGTCCCAGATTGCCTAGCAGAAGTGAGGTACGCCGTCACAAGCATCATATCTTCCACAACTCGCCAAAATCTCTCAAAACAAAGCCATCATCGAACATATGAAAAATAAACACAAACCGAAATGCTTCTAGGGAACTTAAATCATAAGAGGATTTTATTACTTTATAACGAAACTTAAGAGGGTCAACGGAAATGAAAGTTAGTCGTCAATAACTTCGGTGTTCACAGAATCAATTCTTCCAAACATAAAAAGGTCTGCTTTCAAAAATCCGTTCGTTCAAAAACATCCAATCTCTTCAAGTCCGGTTAATCTAACTTCGTTGGTCCGTCAATCTGGAAGTGAAACAGAATCGTGTACTTTTGTCTGGTTCATCAAGCCTCCTGCAGTTCTTCTTGGAATGTAATGGAGTAATGTAAATTTCTGGCACGATCTTCAAATCCTTTATCATCCAGTCTGCTTCCGCTCTCAATTCATCTTGGTACAACCAAGATGAATAAGGAAGTTAGGCTGCATGTCTTCATCAAATCCAGGTTCGCCGTCTTGACTAGATTTTCTTCTTCTGCATCGCCCACACTTCTGATTTGTAAGGAATGTCTTCACTCTTTAGGGTAGCCACCGTTGTTGCCAACTCCAGGTCAGGTATTAAAGTAATTCTTCTGATATGATTCTAGTTGTCTTGATGCATACGAAAAACTTTCTGTGCAACAAGGGAGTATAACCGATTCTCTTTCTGAAATATCCCAAAATTATTTCGCCCGAGGTATGGAAGCTAATTTCTATTTCAGCTTTTCCAAAACTCCATTCTCCATCAGACTAAGCTGTTTCTCTCCGTTCCCGAAATTTCTCAATGGTAACCCAAGTTGTAAACATCTTCCAGAATTCTACTGCAAGGTTCAAAAAGGTTTCAGTTCTCCATTCTATTATCGGTCTTGACCACTTGGTGATGGTTTTCAAAACTTGCGGGATTTAAAGAGATATCCTCAATTAAGAACATCATTGTCTCAACAAATATCAACCTCTCAGAATGCACAATGATCGACGAATTTCCTAACAAAGTGCAAAGATATTTTCATGCTCTTCCTCGTCTTCGAACGTACTATTAAGTCATACAATGACCATTTGCCCAAGTACTCACGAGAAAACATTAATTATCAATCTCATGAACAGTCAGAGCTTTAGCTAATACCATTAGCGTCACTAACCGTCATAGTAATCGTTTACGAATATGGGGGTCGATTCCAAGAATAGACTCAATTCATCAGAAGGAAACTTCGCGCTCTGAATTTAAACAACCACATAGTCGTTTCAGGGTGGAGGAATATTGGTTCCTAACAGTATTACGGTTCAGCTTCCTGTAGTCGATACATGTCTCCAGTCATCATTCTTCTTCATCGCGAACGGAACTAAAACACGCCCAGGAATACACTTAAGTAAACTCACTTCTTGGTCTTCGGTTGCTGCTCTTCCCGGTTGCTCAATCCAACAGGTATGATTCCGGACACATCTGAAAGACACATTCGCTTGGTGACTAGACAATATTTCGATATCACGTCAAATCTTACTTCACACTCCGGTGGAAAGCTTGGTGGTTCAACCAGGAATCATATTCAAGAAATTCAGGGTGCCAAATAACGTTCAAGATAAGGTTCATTCATTAGTGTACGAAATGGCTTCAAGGAAAACTTTGTAATCATGAAAGCAACACACGAGTCTCCAGAGTAATGGTGATAGCAAAGGGTTTAACAATCGGTAATCATAGTAAGGAGTTCAAAATTGTTGCAAACGCCAAAGGTGAGACATGAAAGGGTAGTTATCAATATTTGAGTGATCAATCAACCAATCCCTTGTCAGAATAAAATCAAAGTTAACTGTCCAAAGAAAGACAGGTCGTCATAGCAAAACTTATCGTTCAAGAGGGAGAGGGAAACTTTCTTATGCTCGTGGTTAAACACCACAAGATTTCTCATTGGGACGGGGATGGATGAAACGAAATCAAATAGTGTTGGAAGATTTATAGACGTTTACCAAGGCAAAAGACAAATAACAAAATGCATCAAGTACGTCATCGCCACGGAGGTTCTCAGGATGCCCGAAGAGGTATCAAAATGATTAACGAAAGGATCAAGGATCAGGGTCAAAATCTGAAGAGGAGGATCAAATAGTGTTAGGCAATTATTATGAAATTCTCAATGCCTTCAAGATTTAATCAGGTTCAAATCTTTGGTGGTGCAAAACATAAGCTTTCGCTTTCCAAAAGTAATATCAACAGGATCTTAAACGCAAGGCACGAATCAGAGTGATGCGGAAGCAAAGATACTTAAACGAATGCCTTATAGTCTACCCATTCCTCACTGGTCAAAGCTTACGTTCCTATAGGGAAATCTTAAAGCAATTTTCAAAGGTTGTCTTACGAGCGCCTACAGGGAAAACTTAGTGGTCCTAACTTACACAGGTCAAGGGTAAATGTATTACGAATCGCAGCCTGTCTCTCTGATACCATAATTGTAACACCCCAACCCGACAAGGGTAAAGATGTCACACTAATGGTTTCATATCAGATCAAAACAAAGCATACATTACAGTAATACAAGGAATCTCAAAGGTTACAAATGAAATACTGAAATTACAAGGTTACAAATGCGAATACAATTTCTAACAATATAATAACTTCTAATCATCTCTAGGCCAAAATAACTATCAAGTCTTCTAAGTCCAAAAGTCTCTTCACTCATACCCATCTTCCAACTAAAACCTGCCGCAGGAAAAGAAATGCGGCTGAGCTTAAAAAGCCCAGTGAACAGATATATATATAAACGAAAACGAAAGCAAAAGAAAACGAACATGTATGATATAGTGCAATGGAATAACATAAGGTATAGATAAAGGTACAAAGTAAGAAAAGAAAATGATAAGTCAGTAATCCACCACGAGCCCAGAACCAAACCAAATCATATCATCTCAAATGTAACCAAATGGAGTAGCTAGCTCCCAGATATGTGAAAGACGTGTATCGCACACACCACCAGTCACCAGATGAATATAACAATTAACAAATAACTATTAAACATAAACAGATCAAATCTAGGATGCACCCATACGCCCCCGCAGACAAATCAATAATCATAATTATAATGGCCATAGCAGATAATAAATAAGGGACGGAACAGGTCATCACTCTCCTGCCCTAGAGTCATGTCAGAGGTGCGTCAATGACATGGACATGAAACCCTCATGCCTAGTGATTGGCTCGGATATCAAACTGTAGGTCAAAGGTCAGATGTACTATCAAAATAATCAAAAGTCATATCTTAAGGGTACATGGCAAAAGGTTCATGTCAAACAGTCCAGAAATAACTATCAAAGGTTCAAATCAGAGTTTATCAAATTAAGTTTTATCTCAAAGTTAAGTTCAGATTATAAGGACTATATCAAATGGTTTAGAAAAGAATTTCACAGGTTCATAATTAATGTTCGTAGCAAAAGTTCATTTTAGAGGTTCGTGTCAAAAGTTCAATGAAAGCATTCCTTTAATAACGGTTTTCAATAAAATGATCTTTCAGAATAGTTTTCATAAAATATTCTTTCAAAACGGTTTTTCATAAAAACATTCTTTAAAACTAGTATCCACAAAAGTTAACAAATGTCATATAAAAATAGTATCATATCACCACCCATAATCATTCTTTTAAAATAACTGATTTTTCTCAAAACATTTCCAGGTCATAATTAAAAAGGTTTTCACATTTCTTTACCAAAATCAATGAACCTTCGAAGTATCAAGTGATACGAAAATTAATATCACACGGTCACGAACGAATATCAAATGGATCATTATAGAGGCTCAAAGCAAAAGGATCATATCGAACATCAATGTCAAAACGAATCAAACAAACGAACCAAAGTGTAGGGAACATAGCAATGGCTTAGGGAAATCCTAAACGAGTCAATACAAGAGATCAAGAGAACGAAGGCACCTTACAAGAAGGGCAGAATATCTGTACCTTATTTGATAGCAAAACAAACCAAAGACAGATCACAGGACACCGGATTACTCCCGCCTCAGCGAATCTACACGAATTATAAGTGTACTTATAAGTTTCATAGCTTTATGATTTCATAGTTTCATAGTTTCTAAATCATAAGGTTTCATTTTAGTTTCTCTCCATCTTAGGTAACTTTACATATTCAGTAACTTTAGTTATTATCATTCCCGTTTATCAACTTAAAGTATTAAAGATGACCATGTTAGTAGGTTAAGGTTCATAATGCCCTTTACATAAGTTCAAGGTTCATAACGTAGTTTTTTTCATAATTTTAGGGTTCATTATGCAATTATCACAAGTTTAGGGTTCATAATGTCATTAAGATAAGATTAGGGTAAATAATGTAAATATTCTAAAGTTACAGGTTTACACAAGTTAAGTCCTTTAGTTTTAGCAAATAACAATTTAAACCCTTTAGTTTATAAAATAAACACAAAACACCTTTCACTTTCCTTTTTAACCTTTTTATAATTTCTAACAGTTCTATATATATACGAATTTGTTAGGTTTTCTATAAATTGTAAACCGCATGAGAACTCAGTAATAAAATTCCCAAAAATTCCCAAAGATGCATAAATTTCTTTATTATTTTACCTAATTTTTCTAGATTTTATTAAGTAGCACAACTATGGATTAAAATTCACTTAAACCAACTTGTCCAAATTTCTGATTAATTTTACTATACGAAAAGTTATTAATTATAAACCTTTTAAGAAAAATTCACAAAAATCTACAAAAATTCCAGGAAGTAATATACATCCTAGAGATTACCCAGTTCAAAGTTCACCTCCTAATTCGACACGGTTTGGAAATTAAAATTCAAAAATCCGGATTGATTTTCCAGACTCACAAATCCGATCAGACACATAATTTTCCAAAAATCCAAAAGTTAGCCTTCCAGGCCACCAAAAATTACAAAATTAATTTTCCCAGGTAGCCATTTCATTGAACTTAGTTTTAGACTCTTAAGACACCAAAATATGTTGGAATATGTGAACTAATAAAATCATAAACACATAAAACATCACAAAGCACGCAGCGGAATAGATCTACAAGAACATGTAATTAATTAAATTAAACAAGATACGTACCTTAATGATTCCTAGCAATAATAAGGAATTTCTTGAACTAAGACAAATGTGAGAATTGGTAGAATGAACTGTAAGGTTGAGACACCAATGTCACATGATATTCAATATTGGATAAATTGAATATAGGACTTATCCCAAAATACATGATTATACTTTATGGATCATAGTCATTAAGTATATCATGAATATTTATCCTTAGACTTGAGATGACAGATAATTGCCGAGGATGTAGCTTATTTTCTGTAAGGTGGTCTAACGCTAACCGTAAAAGGTAGTTATAAGGGCTATTTTCAGAAATGATGTGAAGTTCAAGGGTTATGCTCGCAGTCAATAAGGGATTTGTTCCTTCAATTTTGTGTTGAAGTTTAATACTGCTTGGCCACTCGTAGGATTGACAAGATGTTTGCGTGCGCACGCCCAAAGTCTATCTGGAAGACGTTCAGATGTTTTGGTAATCTTGTTCAATTATGTATAAACGAGAAACTAAGTTAATTATGGAATGACAAAGATCCATATCCAAATTAACGCGGTATTAGTAACAAAAGGATAAGTATGATGATTAATTTCATCACACGTGGTTTCTACCAGGAGAACCACAACTCGGATCGAGCTGGGGGCATTGGGAAGGTTAAGCTAGGCTGACCCATGTCATTGTTATATTAATGTTTATCCAAGTGGGAGCTGTTAGTTTTTGTGTATAAATATTAATATATGCATGTCCGGTTTCGAACCCGAGGCTCGGGATTGAACACATTAGCGTGAAAGTTTCAATGATGAATAATTAAATAATTATATATTTAATGTATTCATTTATTTATTCATTTCACCAATGAAAACACTTAACAATGGTTAGTATTTAACGGGGTTTTAACTAACGACCGTTAAAGGACTAAACGTAAAAAAAAGGAAAGAAGGATCTAGAATCCCTTGTGGGATGGTAAAGTCGGCCGAACCCTCCCCTTTGGGGTTTAGGGCCGATCGGTTTGGAGTGGGCACCAAGCAAAGAAAAACTAAAACACAAGTGAATTGTATTTATAGTTTTTCTTTGCTTGGTGCCCACTCCAAACCGATCCGCCCTAAACCCCAAAGGGGAGGGTTCGGCCGACTTTACCATCCCACAAAGGATTCTAGATCCTTCTTTCCTTTTTTTCACGTTTAGTCCTTTAACGGTCGTTAGTTAAAACCCCGTTAAATACTAACAGTCGTTAAGTGTTTTAATTGGTGAAATGAATAAATAAATGAATACATTAAATATATAATTATTTAATTATTCATCATTGAAACTTTCACGCTAATGTGTGCAATCCCGAGCCTCGGGTTCGAAACCGGACATGCATATATTAATATTTATACACAAAAACTAACAGCTCCCACTTGGATAAACATTAATATAACAATGACATGGGTCAGCCTAGCTTAACCTTCCCAATGCCCCCAGCTCGATCCGAGTTGTGGTTCTCCTGGTAGAAACCACGTGTGATGAAATTAATCATCATACTTATCCTTTTGTTACTAATACCGCGTTAATTTGGATATGGATCTTTGTCATTCCATAATTAACTTAGTTTCTCGTTTATACATAATTGAAAAGATTACCAAAACATCTGAACGTCTTCCAGATAGACTTTGGGCGTGCGCACGCAAACATCTTGTCAATCCTACGAGTGGCCAAGCAGTATTAAACTTCAACACAAAGTTGAAGGAACAAATCCCTTATTGACTGCGAGCATAACCCTTGAACTTCACATCATTTCTGAAAATAGCCCTTATAACTACCTTTTACGGTTAGCGTTAGACCACCTTACAGAAAATAAGCTACATCCTCGGCAATTATCTGTCATCTCAAGTCTAAGGATAAATATTCATGATATACTTAATGACTATGATCCATAAAGTATAATCATGTATTTTGGGATAAGTCCTATATTCAATTTTATCCAATATTGAATATCATGTGACATTGGTGTCTCAACCTTACAGTTCATTCTACCAATCCTCACATTTGTCTTAGTTCAATAATATTCCCATATTATTGATTGACAACGGACTATTTAGAATAATTAAATTATTCACGGATTTAAACATGCAAATATAGGACACAAATATCAATAATGATAATAAACGTTATCCGCACTTTATTTCATTAAAATAATAATTGTTTACACGTCCCTATCGAAATACTAATCCAACAGATTTACATGAAACTATCTGCTAAACGAAGACCAATACCCTGAGCATGCCGATTAAACGTATCTTTAGGTAATGCCTTCGTGAAAGGATCAGCCAGATTGTCATCTGTGTGAACTTTGAGTACTTTGATTTCACCTAGTTCGACTTGTTCACGAACATAGTGCATCTTTCTTTTAAAGTGTCTGGCGCCTTTCATAACTCCAGGTTCATTGGCGAATGTGATTGCAGCAGAGTTGTCACAATACACATTTATAGGTAATTCAATAGACGGCATCACTCCAAGATCCGTAATGAAATTCCTTATCCAAACAGCTTCTTGTGCAGCATCCGATGCAGCTTGTACTCAGCTTCTGTAGCAGACATGGCCGTTGTGCTCTGCTTTTTACTCTTCCAGTCTACTGCTCCTCCATTTATGACAAAGACATAACCCGTTTGCGACTTCGTATCATCTTTATCAGTTTGCCAGGACGCATCGCAGAAACCTGTAACATTCAGTTCTGCGTCTGGATTTCCCCCGAAAACTAAAAACATATCTTTGGTATTCCTTAAATACTTAAGAATGTTTTTAACAGCATGCCAGTGATCTCTCCCTGGATTTTGCTGATATCGACTCGTCAAATTTTGAGCGAATGCCACATCAGGCCTTGTGCATCTAACAGCATACATGATAGATCCCACAGCCGAAGCATACGGAACTTTCTGCATGTATGCCACCTCTTCAGGTGTAGAAGCACACACTTCGCTACTTAAGCCATGATCCACTTGCATGGGCAAAAATCCCTTCTTGGAATTTTGCATATTGAATCTCTTCAATATTTTATCCATGTAAGCACTTTGGCTTAATCCGATTAACCGTTTAGATCTGTCTCGATAGATCTTGATTCCAAGGATATACGCTGCTTCTCCTAAATCCTTCATGGCAAAACAATTACCAAGATATTCCTTAACTTCATTAAGGCTTGGTATGTGATTTCCCATGATTAATATGTCATCGACATACAGGACAAGAAAAGTAGTGTTACTCCCACTAACTTTGTGGTATACACATGGCTCATTGAAATTTTGAGTAAATCCAAACTTCTTGATTTCCTCATCAAATTTCTTATTCCATTGCCTGGATGCTTGCTTCAATCCATAAATGGATCTTTGAAGTTTGCATACACGCTCAGGAAATTCTGGATTTACAAAACCTTCAGGTTGCGCCATATAGATGTCTTCATCTAGGCGACCATTCAGAAACGCGGTTTTGACATCCATTTGCCAAATCTCATAGTCATAGTAGGCAGCTATAGCTATAAGAATCCTAATAGCTCTAATATCGGCTACAGGAGAAAAGGTCTCCTCATAGTCAACACCATATGTTTGAGTGAATCCCTTGGCCACCAAACGAGCTTTATAGGTGTGTACTTTGCCATCCATATCAGTCTTTTTCTTGAAGAGCCACTTACACCCAACTACCTTAGCATTGGGTGGAAGATCCACTTCAATCCAGACTTTATTGTCTTTCATGGATTGCATTTCCCCATCCATGGCTGCTTGCCATTTGTCCTTTTCAGGATTATTTACGGCAGCCTTATAACTAGTTGGTTCATCAATGTGATCCAATAGAAAAGTTTCCTCATCGTCTATGCTTAAACATAGGCGTTCAGGAGCTTTTATAGATCTTGAAGATCTACGGATGGGTACCACTTCTACTTCAGGTGGAGGACCTAAACTTTCAGGTTCCACAGGAAGTGTGTTAGTGTTCTCAGAAGGTGACACATCTTCTTGATCATTTTCAAGATCATATACTCTCCCACTGAATTCTTGAGTCAAGAAACTCTCCTCAAGAAATTCACCATATCTAGCCACAATGACTTTATTTTCTGGTGGGAAGTAAAAGTAGTAACCCCTTGTTTCCTTAGGGTATCCTACGAAGATGCACTTAACAGATCTTTGTTGGAGCTTATCAGGTGAGTCACGTTTAACAAACGCCTTACAACCCCAGATCTTTAAGTAAGACAAGTTGGGAGCTTTTCCAGTCCATAATTCATATGGAGTCTTATCAACCTTCTTAGTTGGAACCATATTTAATATGCGAACAGCACTTTCAAGAGCATAGTCCCAAAAGGATAAAGGAAGAGTCGTAAGATTAAACATAGACCGTACCATGTCAAGCAAAGTACGATTTCTCCTTTCAGATACACCATTTTGTTGTGGAGTATAAGGAGAAGTGAGTTGTTGGACAATGCCACACTCAGCTAAATAATCTTTGAACTCTTGGCTCAAATACTCACCACCACGATCGGATCGAAGGGCCTTAATCTTCTTTCCGAGTTGTAATTCTACTTCATTTTTAAAAACCTTGAATGTCTCAAAGACTTCATGTTTGTGTTTAAGTAAATAAACACAACCATAACGACTATAGTCATCCGTAAAGGTTAGGAAGTAGGTAGCACCACGTTTTGACACATGTCTAAGTGGACCACACACATCCGTGTGTATCAATCCAAGTAGATCCGAAGCCTTCTCCATATTGCTATGGAAAGGTTTCTTTGTCATCTTCCCAGATATGCAAGATTCACATTTATCAACTGAATCATCATTGATATTAGGTAAAAGCCCATCACTTAGCAGCTTTTCCATGCGTTTCTTGCCTATGTGGGCAAGGCGACAATGCCATAAATAAGATGAGTCCAAGTTAGACTTGACTCTCTTATTCCCGATGCTATACATAGAATTATTTTTATTGGATACATGGTTTTCCATGTCAATTTCAAACACACCATTTAATGGAATAGCATTAAAGTAAAAAACTGAATTTAAAGAAACATAAATTCCATTATTATTAAACGTATGCTTAAAACCCAAATCCAATAACAAAGAAACTGAAACGACACCTCTAACAATAGAAGGTGCGTAATGACAATTGTTCAAAACTAATATTAAACCAGAAGGTAAAACTAGCTCAAAAGTCCCTATGGCTTCTACTGCTGCACGTATTCCATTTCCCACGTACAAGTAGCATTCCCCATAGTTCAGCTTCTTTGCTCCTCTAAGCCCCTGCGATGTATTACAAATGTGAGTACCACATCCTGTATCATATATCCAGGCATTTTGCTTACGAGGAAAAGAAAATAATTCAACCTTAAAAATACCTGAAGTGCTGGCGCCCTGCCCAGCCTTGGCATTCTTATTTTTTGCGACACTCCTCAAGCAACAATGGACAGTCACGCTTCCAGTGTCCAGGAGTGTTACAGTGGTGACAAGCAGCCGCATCCTTCTTGGGATAATCCTTCTTGGGAGGAGGATTCTGCTTCTTCGGCTTTTGCTGATAGGTCACAATCTGCTTGCCCTTGTCAGCTTTGCCTTTTCCTTTCTTGTTCACATGTTTCGGTTTACCGGGCTTAGCTACTCTACCACCTCTTATTGCCATAACAGCAGGTGTAGGAGCTTTCTTTGTGAGGGACTTCTCATGCTCAATAAGCATTGCATGCAATTCAGAAAATGTCTTCCCCTTGCAATGCATGTTAAAGTTGCGCACAAAATCACCATATAATTCCTCATTGAGGGATTTGTTGATGAGGCCAACTTTAACGTCTTCCACAAACCCGCAATTAAGTTCATCTAGTTGGTCTAGATAACCTTTCACTTTAAGTGCATGATCACTTACGGGTGTTGTGGCATCCTGCTTACACTTGCCCAAGTTGTCAAGTATATCATACAATTCAGCCATTGGTGATTTCTGAAACATACGTGTCAGTTCATCAATCATGTTTTTCGGGCTATAATTCTCAAACTGTTTGACCAGTTGATCATCCATCCCCGATAGCATGAGACAAGCCGCATCATTGTACCTGTCATAGGTTTCATTGTACTTTCTAAGTATTTCATTAGAAGAGTTTGCAGGAGGAGCTTCTTCAAGAACCTCAGTGAGACATTCATAACGTTTGGCAATCCTAAGAACAAGCCTTAGATTGCGATACCAAGCGTTAAAATTCTTAGTCCCAGTCAGTTTTTCCTTTTCAAGCATCATCTTGAAACAGGAAGTCATGTTTGACGAGTTTCCGGGTTGGGCCATTTCTACAGAAAAAGTTCAAAAGTTAGTACTTTCGATAATTAAACATTTCAAGAAAATTAAACACCCATTGGTTAAAACCATTTAATTTTCACTGAAAACTAGGATCCTAATTGACGTCGTTTCATTACATCAGCTGAGGCTGCTAGCAATGAAAGTACTCAACAAGGTACGGGATCACCCAATTGCCAATTTCAAATTGCAATTCCTAGAAATCTTGGGACTTACAATATTTATATATTGCCAACTCCAGTTGCAAATTGTAAGCATGTTTCATCCCCAATTCTTTTATGCCTTGACGCCGTTTTATTACATCAGCTGAGGCTGCTAGTAATAAAAGTGCTCAATTAAGTTAACCAATTTAGAAACTTGTAAATTGACGCCGTTCCATCACATCAGCTGAGGCTGCTAGTAATGGAAGTGCTCAATTTTCCCCTATTGACTTCATTCTTTGAATCATCACATCAGCTGAGGCTGCTAGTAATGATAGAATGTCATCTTAGGTGTTTCCTTGTTAATTGGTCGGCATATAACTTAAATTTTAGGGTAATAAAATTTTGATGTGTTAAATCAAAAAATATGTACAAAGATGTCATGCATTCATCTTTGTATCATATATGTTTTCAAAACCATAACTTTTACTTATTCGTAGCTCAAATTATCAAAAACTTTTAATTGAGGCGTTGAATAAATTACAACATTGCCTTAAGATGCTTCGTATTAGTTGTGGTGTACTTGGTAAGTCTAAAATTGACGCACAGGCGGGCGTAGGGACGACAGCCGCCGAAGCTGGTTAAAACCGTGCCCCTCTAAGGTCACAATTTAATGCGTACCAACTAGAACCCACTTTTTAGTTTGTCAATTTTAGGTCCGCCGCTTCGACCACTTAATACAGTCGCAATCAATCAACTAAAAGAATATAATTTTCTTGCTAAAACAATTAATGTAGTAAATTTATTATTGCTAGTCTCGCCTGGGAGCAAATTACCGTGCGAAGCGAACCACTGTCGGCACATAAGACTTGGCAATAAATAAAATTACTACAAAGGTTTCATAGTTATTAGTCTTATTTATTTTTATTATGAAAAATTACCCTCTTTTGTAGTTTACAATCCATCATAATATAAAACACAAAAGATCAAGTAATTCACAAAATAAATAAACACATAATAACAAATATATGATCATCCATGATATCATATAGCCACATGCAAACCTTTTCAATAAATCCTATTATTAATTCTATGTGTAATTTTAAATGTATGTAACTAACAAAACTCCCATTGGTTTTCGAGCTCATTGTACCCAATGGACCACAGCACCAAATAAATTTGGCCGCGTAAGTTTTAGTTAGTTAGATACCACATTGCACATAACCTTTTAATTAATATATTGAGGTCTTCCCCAATTTTAGATTTATTTAAAAACATGTAGCATACAAATTCAAACAAAACATACAAATCACTCCATGACAAATATGCAAG
This sequence comes from Artemisia tridentata subsp. tridentata, assembly GCA_021014915.2. Lineage (NCBI taxonomy): Eukaryota > Viridiplantae > Streptophyta > Magnoliopsida > Asterales > Asteraceae > Artemisia > Artemisia tridentata. The sequence continues at coordinate 8,528,379 of CP139504.1, forward strand.
ATTTGTCAAGGATACCATATTGATCACATAATCATGCAACACATATTATTATGTCAATATTAATTGTACGTATCTAATTAATTAGTAACATCACATACGGTACTTACTAATTAATTCCTAAAAATTTTCATGCAATCCTAGGGTTTCTCAAGTTTTAATAAAACAATTAAAACCCTAATTTTTAATTAATGTGGATCGTCCCATATTAGGGTTAAAAAAAACAAACCCTAATTATTAATTAATGCATGTAATCTCTACAAGATCCAATTTTTAGGTTTAAGTAATTAATTACAAGTTCTAAACCTGGCTCTGATACCACTGTTGGAATATGTGAACTATTAAAATCATAAACACATAAAACATCACAAAGCACGCAGCGGAATAGATCTACAAGAACATGTAATTAATTAAATTAAACAAGATACGTACCTTAATGATTCCTAGCAAGAACAAGGAATCTCTTGAACAAGAACAAATTATAAACCCTAATAGGATTTATGTATGGATCGATCACACCAAGATCACAAGCTAAAGGAAGCTTGTCACTCGTTCTTGTACACACGTAATTATAGCGTTTCAATGAGAAAAGCTAGTTTCTTGATCACCAACAAACCAAACACTAGTATGTTAAAAGCTCAAGCCGAATTCCCTAGTGGGAATAGAAAAAGTCGACTAGCCTTAACAAGAGGGAAGAAGAAGAGAAGTTAGGCTTGTAGGAGAATCAAGATTAGAGAAAACTAAAACACAAGTGAATTGTATTTATAGTTTTTCTTTGCTTGGTGCCCACTCCAAACCGATCGGCCCTAAACCCCAAAGGGGAGGGTTCGGCCGACTTTACCATCCCACAAGGGATTCTAGATCCTTCTTTCCTTTTTTTCACGTTTAGTCCTTTAACGGTCGTTAGTTAAAACCCCGTTAAATACTAACCGTCGTTAAGTGTTTTAATTGGTGAAATGAATAAATAAATAAATACATTAAATATATAATTATTTAATTATTCATCATTGAAACTTTCACGCTAATGTGTGCAATCCCGAGCCTCGGGTTCAAAACCGGACATGCATATATTAATATTTATACACAAAAACTAACAAAATATACGTTCACATCATTTATTTACAGCCGGTTAAAGTCGAACAAAATTCCAGATCAGTAGCAGTTTTCACAGATTCATGTATAACTTAGGGTTTTATCATTTTATCTCTTTAATTCTTAACACATAATGATTATAGGTTAATCCAAAACATATTTAGGTCGATTATCACAGGTCTTAACATAATCAAATCGAATAATTCATCACCTATACTCCTAGTCCGATTCATACATAAGATTTTAGGGTTTTCTTTTATGATTTTATGTGTCATATAATTCGAATAAAAATACAATAACATGAACAAGGATCGAACAAGGTAAGTGATACAATACCCTCGTAGATCACACGAAGAACACGGATAATGAGATATCAAAAACACCACACGAACGTATTCCTTTTCCTCCTTCTCCTTCAGATCGTACAGCAGCAGTACAAGAGAAAAAAAAAAGAACAATTGCTCGATTTAGGGCTTGTATTCAATTCGTATGGATCAATGGGAACAAGAACTAAATTACCTTGATTCGTATGAGCAAGGATTAGACCTTTTTGAGGCTTGTTTGGATCGTAGCAGCAGAAACAAGAGGAGCAGCCGAGTTTGGAGAGAGTTAGGGTTTTCTCCTTTTTCTTTGTACGTATAATAGGATGGGAAGGAGGTAAGGTTCGGTTATACAAAAGAAAAAGAATGGGCCATGTAGTTTGATGGGCCAAAATAGAGAATGGGTGGGTTATCTTGGGCTAGGCTTAAACAAGTTCAATATCTTCTTATTTAGCACTTTGGGCCGAAAGTTTGGAGATCACAAGTGCATAAAAAAAAATTTATTCGCCTAGTCTTTAGATGTAGGATTTTATTTATGCGTTACTTCTTATTTACATAATGTAAGGTTTACACGCAACTTAAATACTTAGGTAACTTAAGGTTATGTTCACAAGGTTTACTTATATATTTTATAGATTCTTACAAGTTCAAATTCGGAGGGTATTTTTGTCATTTCGAATTATGTTAATTTTGGGGTTTTACAAAGAGTGTGGATCATATACATTAACTTGATGTTTATTAGCTTCAAGAAAAAGGAAACAAACAACAAACATTAAGCTCACACACTCCCACCTTTGCTATCTTCTTATGGCTGTGTTTCAGTCACACACACTTACACACAGTTAACACCCACCATCCAAATAAGGATAAGGTGGGTTTATATTTGTTTGAATTGGATGGGCTTGGACTTGGGTGGGCTTATACATGGATCAAAATTTTACTAACAACCTTAGGTCCAAGCCCGTTAAATAAACTAACTTATTCAACGACACATTTAAAACAAAAATAATAATGACGATGACCATCACTTTTTATAAATCCTAACAATCTCCCCTTAAGGGATGGTCATTCAAATGATGTTCGAAGTGAGTTAGTCTTTCGTCTTCATTGTCTTGTGCCTTTGTGTGTCGTTGCATAGTAGTCTTTGTTCTTGTTCCTTCATGCTATGTGATCTTCAAATAATCGTCTTTTGGTCGTTCTTGCCTTGATCTACTTCTTCTGTCCAGACGCGTCGTTGTTGTAGATGATGATGATAACTGGACTTTCGTCGATACCTGCATACGATAGTTAGCAATAAATCGTCCATCGCTTATAGGTTCAGATTTCGAGATCGTTATCAGCATAGTGTGAGAACTTTCTCTAATCTTTGCCAAGGCCGTTGAGAGCCTCTGAAGTATACCGAAGTATCACTTCAAGACTGTAGACCGTTTGAAGCATGTAACCATCATGACATAAGGCAAGATCTGAAGATCTCATTAAGACTCATACAACTTGTATCCTTTTTGGTGAACACAAGTGTATTGCATAGGAAGTGTTCCTAAGAGATCTTTGATGAATCTCATGTCTCTAGACTCGATAATGTGCGTTTTGATTTTAGTCGTCGGAGGCATGGAGCAGAGTGCCACTTTTTCAATATCAACACATCTCGGAGTGAGAGGTCGATAGATTATGTAGTGTTCTCCGTGAGAAATGAAACAAATATCTTTTAAGAGATATCTGAGTGGATAGGAGGGGTGGTGCAGCGCGTCACTGGATCCATGACGTCTTGTCTTCAATATCAGTATCACCTTAGTGAGTACCGATAGCAGATTTATTGACCCGGTTTCTATCCTAAGTTTTCATGGAGGGCTATTTCTTTTCACCCTTTCATTAAACTTTTCTTTTTCATTCTTCAACCCCTTCTTTCTCCTTTCTCATTTTGCTCCTTTTTTCAATCTTACCTAAGGACTTCTAATTCTAATCTATTGGAATTGTCCTTAGGAAGATCCCCCCGGTTCTGGCGGATCATTGGACATATCCTAACCATAATCACCTTATTACTCCATGATTATCCTAGATTATTGATCACATGCCATAAAACCTTGTGAAAATCTCTCAACATGTTTATGTGAAAACACATTTTGTTAACACATTGAGAGTTTTGCATTTTTGAAACACTTCCCCTTCACATGTGCTCATGTATTTTTGAAATAAATTGCACATGTTGGGTAGAGTTCGCACATTTTTAAATGATCGATTTTCAATGAACATGACCTTCGCGAGACACGCTTACATCACTAGTTGGACTAGCTTGAAATCATTAGCCGTCCCGGTCATATTCAAAGATTATCTCTCGAATTGGTACATTCTACTCAGACAAGTCCTTTGCGAGACACGCTTACATCACTGGTAAACCAACTTGAAATTATTACCCGTCCCGGACAAGTCTTTTCGATAACGGACATTTAGTTTCGTCAATTCGAGGGTTGTTCTGAGTCTTTTTGAAGAGCTCGTTTGAGATTCAAACCACAAAAACTTTTTGATCACATTTTAATCACGTCATCTCCCCCTTATACCAAATTGCCACTTAATCTCCCCCTCAAAAATAGCATGAAGTGATATTTTTGAAAACAGTTGATTAAAATGAAACATTTTGGATAGACGAACTGATTTTAGCATGAAATCGGAACATTTTCTTTTTGAACTCCCCCTTAAACAGAGCATATACTTAAACGGTTGAGTTTAAAAGCATTTAAGGGTCTTAGAGGGAGTTATTGTGAGCACAAAATTTATAGAAAGACTTTGAAAAATCTTTTTGAAACAATTTTGATTAAGTGCTCACGTTTTTTTCTTTTTGCCATTAACATTGCGAGTCCTAATCGGAAATAATCAGTAGTCTTCAACGTAGTGTTTGTTTGAAATCTTTTTGAGTTGGCATACCCGTGCTACAATAAAAGATTTCACGTTTAAGAACGGGTTTCGTACTGAAATATACGAAACCCTTTATGAAGAAAATTTTGAGAAACGACATGTTTTGGAAAAAATTTAAATGAACTCCCGCTCAAGCATCTGTACATGCCCGTATCATTGTTGAATGACATTTCTAGATACGTACAGAATATTAATTATACGAGATACATGTCGTGAGAAGAATATTTTTGGTTTTTATGTTTTATATTTTTTATGTCTTTTTGAAATTTTCTATTTTTATATTTTGTTTTTTGAAAAATATTTACATGCGAAGCTTCATAAGATAATTCACAAAGATTCGAGAAGACTTTCTAACTCTTCGGGAGTTAGGCTTCGCATTCCAATTCGACGAACTAAGTTTTCAAACCGCTCTTTTGGGAGGGCTTTAGTAAATAGATCGGCGAGTTGATATTCAGTCTTCACGAAAAACAATTCAACAGTACCCTCTTCAACGTGCTCTTTTATGAAGTGATAGCGGACTCTAATATGCTTGATCTTGGAGTGTTGCATCGGATTGCACGAGATGGCTATGGCACTTTTGGAGTCACAATACAAAGGTATGCGGTCGAAAGAGAAACCATAATCTGTGAGTTGTGTCCTCATCTATAGAACTTGGGCACAACACGCAGATAGAGACACATACTTGGCTTCAGCGGTTGATAGTACAGTACAATCTTGTTTCCTTGATGACCAGCCTACTAGCTTTTCTCCCAAAAATTATGCTCCGCCTGATGTACTCTTTGCTGTAACTTGGCAACCGGCATGGTCTGCATCTGAAAATGCGATTAGTGTAAACTCCGAATCCTTCGGATACCAAAGTCCCATGTTAATGGTTCTTCGTAGGTATCGAAAGATCCGTTAACCTCTTGGAGGTGAAGTTCGGCAGGCCTTGCCTGAAACTATGCTAATAAACAAACAACAAAATGTATATCGGGTCGACTAGCAGTTAAGTACATGAGAGAACTAATCATGCTCCGATATTTCTTCGGATCCATGGGTTTCCCAAATAAATCAGCACCTATTTTGGGTGAAGTGACCATTGGAGTACCAACAGAGTCACAATTGTCCATTCCATGTTTTTTCAAAATCTCAATTGTATATTTAGCTTGATTAAGAAAAATACCACGTGGGGATTCATGAATTTGTAAACCAAAAAAGAATTTTAATTCACCCATCATGGACATTTCGAATTTTCTTTTCATGAGATTTTCAAAATATTTTGAATGTTGCGGATTAGTGGACCCAAATATTATGTCGTCCACGTAAATCTGAACAATCAAAATGTCATTTTTGTATTTTCTTGTAAACAAGGTTGGATCAATTGTTCCTTTGGTGAAATTAATTGACAACAAGAAAGATGATAACTCGTCATACCACGCCCTTGGGGCTTGTTTCAAACCATAGATAGCTTTCTTCAACTTGTAGACATAGTCTGGATGATCTTTGTCGACGAAACCGTCTAGCTGACTCACGTACACTTCTTCTTTCAGAGTTCCATTCAAGAAAGCTGTCTTGATGTCCATCTGATAAACTGTGATGTTCTTGTGAGCTGCATAAGCTAAGAAAATCCTGATTGCCTCAAGCCTTGCTACTGGCGCGAATGACTCTTCAAAATCTATTCCTTCTTCCTGTCTGTATCCCTTTGCCACCAGACGAACTTTGTTGCGAATTACATTCATTTCTTCATCCTTTTTGTTTTTCCATAACCACTTAAGATCAATGACTAGTTTGTCAATTGGTCTTGGAACTAAATCCCAGGTGTCATGTATTTGAAATTGAAGAAATTCTTCCTGCATCGCTTCAATCCAGGCATTATCTGCCATTGCTTCCCGAATGTTCTTAGGTTCTATGAGACTGACTGAGCAGACATATATGCACATGTCGCAATCGGTGTTTAATTGTTTTCTCGTCTGAATTGGCCTTGAGGGTTCACCAATAACCTGTTCTATTGGATGGTCTTTTGTCCACTGTAACGTAGAAGGGTACCTTGGACTGAACGAATGCGTGTTAGACGGTTCTAGTAATCTTGAAGAAGATTCAGCAGATTCCGTTCCAAACGGGTTTTCAAATGGTTCTTCATCTAACACCGCATTATTTTGTTCTTGCTCATCAATTCTTGGTAGAACAATTTCAATTACTGGAGTTAGTGGAGTAGATGTTGATGATGTGGAGGGAGTTGGTGCGCCAGCTTCGAATGTTGTGGATGCATCTGGATTTGGTGGTGGTGGTGGTGGTGGTTGTTGATTTTGAGTGGGTGCAGCGGAACGTTGGTTAGATGCATTTTTCGAAGCGCCACCATAGTATTCATCATACATAAACTCGAAGAAATTATCCAGTTCCTGATTTATGGGTTGTTCGTTATGAATTAATTGAGCTCCTTGGGGTGCGAGTCCTGAACTGATATGTCCAGAAGTCATCGGGTTAAGCGCGGGTTCTAGAGCGAGTCTCTCAGAAGCCATTTGTGAAATTTCATCAAACTTCACATTCATCATCTCCATGATCTTTTTCGTTCTCCTGTTATACACCCTGAATGCCCTCGAGTTTTCTGAATAACCAATGAAGATTCCAATATCGCCCTTAGCTTTCAACTTCCCCAGATCTTCCCTGTCATTCGTTGGATAGCACAAAGCGCCAAATACATGAAGATAAGAAATATCCGGTTTTCTGTTGTTGACAAGTTCATATGGGGTTTTATTGAATCTTGGATGGATTAGGGATCGGTTTTGAGTGAAACTGGCAGTGGTAACAGCATCAGCCCATAAAAATAATGGTGCACTGGAATAAATCAGCATTGTGCGAGCAGCTTCCACAAGAGTTCGATTTCTTCTTTCAACTACCCCATTCTGTTGTGGAGTTCTAACAGCTGATGTCTGGTGTGTAATACCAGTTTCTTCAAAAAATGATCTTAACACCTGATTTGTGAATTCCGTGCCATTATCAGTTCTTACTATCCTTACTGGAGCTTGAAGTAGAACTTGAATCCGCTTCAGAAAGGTGATGATGATGCCTGTTGTTTCGTCTTTCGACCTCAGAAACTTTACCCATGTATATCTTGAATAGTCATCGACGATTACAAGAATATACTTTTCCCATTTATGCTTTGAACTCTCATTGGGCCACATAAGTCCATATGCAACAAATGTAACCTATCAACCGAACTAGGTACGGGTTTAGGTTTGTATGTTGCTCTTTTGCTCTTTCCTTGCTCACAGGATGGACATAAGTGTTCTTTGGTGTATTTAAACTTTGGGAGACCGTTGACGATGTTGTCTTTGGCAAGCTTGTTGATGGTGTCAAAGTTAAGATGGGACAAACGTCTATGCCACAACCAGGATTTTGTTTCGCCTGCCCTGGTCATGAGACAAATTGGTGATGAAGAGGCCATTTGGTTTATGTCAATTGCATAGAGATTGGTGCCACGATTCCCAATTAAGAGATCATTTCCAACCAAATTTCTAACAAAGCAAGTGTTTCTCCTAAAAGCAACCTCTAAATCTGCATCACAAAACTGCCCGACTGAGAACAGATTACAAATCGAATGGTACTCAATACAAGAACAAGATGAGAAGAGTGTGGATCATATACATTAACTTGATGTTTATTAGCTTCAAGAAAAAGGAAACAAACAACAAACATTAAGCTCACACACTCCCACCTTTGCTATCTTCTTATGGCTGTGTTTCAGTCACACACACTTACACACAGTTAACACCCACCATCCAAATGAGGATAAGGTGGGTTTATATTTGTTTGAGTTGGATGGGCTTGGACTTGGGTGGGCTTATACATGGATCAACATTTTACTAACAACCTTAGGTCCAAGCCCATTAAATAAACTAACTTATTCAACGACACATTTAAAACAAAAATAATAATGACGATGACCATCACTTTTTATAAATCCTAACAATATGGGCTTGAGGATGTTACAACAAATGATAAGGGGGTGTTCTTTTTCAAATTTCAAGATGAGCAGGGCATTCTTGAGGTTATTAGTAATGGACCATGGATGGTTAATAACAAGCCTAAGTTTGTGCAAAGGTGGAGTATTGATGTTTGTTTGGACACATCAGAACCTAGGAAGTTACCTGTTTGGATCAAATTGCTAAATGTTCCTTTAGAGGCTTGGAGTGTGAAGGGGATAAGCACTTTAGCAAGTTGTCTAGGTAAGCCTATCATTATGGATGAGATTACAACTAAGATGTGTAAGACAGGAGTTGGGAGATTAGGATTTGCTAGGGTGCTAGTTGAAATCAGTGCTGAAAAAGATTTGAAGGATGTTATTGAGGTAGTATATAGGAAAAAAGATGCTAGCACTGTTATGACTAAGTATGTAGCAGTGGAATATGCATGGAAACCTTCCAAATGTGGACCTTGTTGTGTGTTTGGGCATGAAGAAAGCAAATGTAGAATGGTGCCTAAATAAAATGAGAAAGATAAAGAGGAAATGAATAAGGAGAATAATGATGGTTTTCAACAAGTGCAGAACAGGAAGATGAGAAATGAAAAAGACAGTAAGAATAATAGTAGGATTCCTGAGCAAAAGCAATACAATAATAGGGTTGAATACAGGAAGAAACAAAATGTTGGAGGCATAAATGAGAAAATGAATGGAAAAGGAAAAGAGGTTGAGGGTTCTAAGATTGTGGTAAATAAAGAAAGTGGGAAATTGAAAGAACCCAATGGAGAAATAGGGAGTAGTAGCAAGGTTTTGATGAGAACTATCAAGTACAGAATGATAAAGTGAACACTAATGAGAAACATAAGGATAAGAATAACAGATTTTCCTTATTGGATTCTTTAGTTAATGAAGAGGAATTGGTGCCACCAAAAAAGGATAGGGAAAGGATAAATGAGTTGATAGCTAAAAAGATGGTTCTAACTGAAGATGACATGAAAGAATGGGATGCAGATCAAAAGAGATACTATAAAGACAAAAAAGAATTGGTTGAGGCTGCTGATGAATTAGAAAAGGAAGAAGATGTTGTTGAATTGAATGAAGAAAAAGAGAATTGTATTGTCAGGAATGAGGTGGATGGAGTGGGTAGTAATACCCTTGTATAGTTTCACTAGGCTTCTCTTGCTTTGTGATTAACTGAATTGGTTGTATAGAATTGAAATTTGTTTTTCATTGATATTTTGTTTGGTATTTGTAGTTCAGTTAGTTTTTGTGTTAAAAATAGATAGAGTGTATTGGGAGCAAAAAAGAATTGAGATATTTTTTTGAGCCAAAAACAGAATAGAGAAGTGTGTAAAAATAGACAGAGTGAATTGGGAGCAAAAAGAATTGAGATATAGTAAGGAAAAACAGAAAAGAGAGAAATTGTGTGGCTGTGTGTATTGTGTGAAAAATAGATAGAGTGTTTCTGGGAGATAAAAGAATTGAGAGAATTGGGAGCCAAAAACAGAAAGAGAGTATTTGATAAAAACAGACAGAGTGTTGGTAAGCCAAAAAGAATTGAGAGAATAAAGTGAGTTTAAAAATAGAAAAGAGAGTATTATTATAAAAATAGATAGAGTGATTGGAGAGCTAAAAGAATTGAAAGATATTAGTGAGCAAAAAATAGAAAGAGAGTTATTTTTTTTTTTTTTTTTTTAAGATGGATCTAAAAGCTGCAGTGTGGAATATTAGAGGGTTGAGCACTTCTGATAAAAAAAAAAAGGAGGTGAGGAATCTTATAAAGAATGAAAGTCTACAACTATGTGGCATTATTGAAACACATGTAAAATAAAACAAGATTTAGAAAGTTGGTCAAAAGATTTTTGGTAATTGGGAATTTATTTCAAATGGTGAAGACAATGGTACTGGTTGTAGAATAATGGTGGGAAGGAATCAGAATAAGCTGAAAGTATGGATGATTGCTAGGACAAAGCAGAGTATGTTTTTACTTGCTGAGACTATAAGTCAAAAAACCAAATTTTTTTGTACTATAGTATATGCTAGTAACTCTGCAAATGAGAGGAAAAGATTATGGAAAGATTTAGGGGCTCAGAGAAGTATTGTTGATAACATTTCATGGGTGATCATGGGGGACTTTAATGTTACCTTGAAAGTAAGTGAACATTCAAATGGCAGCTCAAATCCTTCTAATGAGATGATTGAATTTCAAATTTGTGTTGATGATATTGAGGTTGAAGATATTCTCAGTTCAGGTCTGCATTTCACTTGGACTAAAAGTCTTAAAAATCCAAACTGCATAACTCTAAAAAAGCTAGATAGGGTTATGATCAATGAACAGTTTTTGGAGAAATTCAGCTCAGCTCATGGGAAGTTTCTGCCTTACATCATTTCTGATCATTCACCTGCAGTCCTTACAATTCCAGGAGGTATGCCTAAAACAAGGAAAGCATTTAGGTTCTCAAATTTTATAACTGATAAAAATGAATTTCTTCCTATTGTTCAAGAGATTTGGAATGAAAAAATTGAGGGGTTTAGTATGTTGATGCGGTGATGTGTCGTTGCGGTTTAGCAGTTTTAATGCCTACTCAAGTTTTAAATTTATATTTAGCCGACTTATCAATAACACACACACTTAACGAGCAGTGTACCCGGTCAGTATGAATATAATGGTAAGTAGAGTGTCGATCACTAAGAGTGGAACGTATTATCTCGTTATTCTAATCAGTATTTTAATATCCTAACGCAAGGGGGTTTCAGCCTGAGAGACTGGCACGATTTTGTTTGCAATTAAATAATAAACTAAACTAATAGGCACGAATCAGCAAGTAGCACACACGTACACAGATAAATACTCGAGACAATAAGAGGGCTGTCCTTATAATTAAGTAGTTTGTCACTTGTTTTATTGATAGCTTTATATGAAGTGTATGTAGTTAATCCTTTCTCGTTGGTCCTAAGCTTATCGGTGAGTAAACCCTTAATGATGACTTATGTCTAAAAGTTATTCCTAAGTGATCAATTTAGTAATAACCGTGGGAGTGCAACCTTTCCGTTGCCACATTACACAAGCCACTAATAAACACAGAGGTGATCAATGCACTAATAAGTAGTAACCAAAGACATCAACATATAAACTTTAATCGATGGGAAAGCAATTTTAAGGGGAGTTGAAGTGAATGATAACATAACACAAGCCCATCAATCCTGATGAATTAAAGTTTGCTAACACAATAAAACAAAACTACTTAATGAATTAAACACATGCAGCACCTTCTTACAGCTCTTGTATCTTCTTTTGGTGTGTCTTGTGCTGCCTTCTTGACTGAATTCGTCCTAGGGTTTTTCTGCTTCGGTCTTCGAAACTCTGATAATGCACACGAAATTCGTCTGGCCTTGGGGTATTTATAGTTTCTGTCTGAGGGAAGATGCGGCGCATCTAGTAAGTAGATGCGGCGCATTGACTTAACTTCGCGTGGGGTCCAAGATTATAATATTCAGGAATATTCGTACACCGCCAGAAGATGCGGCGTAACTCCATGATTAGATGCGGCGCATGTCCTCTTGTATCTTGGATCGTATCTGGTGGAATCTTGATAGCGATGCGGCGCATGTCATGAGTGAGATGCGGCGCATCTGGAGCAGATTTAACTTGATCTTGTCCATTTCAGTAGACTCTTCACTTTACGCATGTTTTGCTCCATAATCAGTCCAAAATCGCCAAGTTTCACCAAATGCTTGTTTTTACCTGAGAATTACAAAAGTAAACGATTAAGTATCAATCCTCATACATAATATAGTAAAACAAGTCAAATTAATAGGATAAATGATAGTAATAAAATGTACTTATTTGAGTTCATCAAATATCCCCCCACTTGAACTTTACTTGTCCCCAAGTAAACCTTAGAATTTCTCTTATGAAAATGTATCCTAAAAGATGTTAGGATTTATTTTTATATTTAAGCATGTATTCGTTTAATTCATAATCACACAACTAAACACTTTAACGAATTAGAAGTATAATAAAATAATTTGATAAAAGCAAATCTAATCGTTTAACTGTCCAGTCGCGACGAATATTCTATCATAAGCTTGGCAAGTATACACATCTCCCCCACTAAAGCTAAGGAATAACAAGTCTAAAGCGGTAAAAAGGGTTTTTAGGCTTAAGGGTTAATTATTCTCTTTTCACTATCGATCTCAAATTCCAGAAAAGGAGACAAAATCACAAATACATGATCGAATCCACGAACACGATACTTGCAATTGCTCAAATCCTTAACTCGAATAGGCTAAAGATAGGTCGAAACTTCACCAATAATAATATATCAAAAAGGGCGACAAAATCATAAATACATAGCCGAATCCACGACTACGATACTTAAGATTGCTCAAATCCCTAATCTCAATAAATCAAAGGTTTGGTTGGATAAAGAATAATGAAGGGTATGGTAACATTTGGGATATAAATTGGTGTAAAAATAAAAATAAACAAAACAAATAAATTAAAATCCTAAGTGTGGTTAATCACTATCCCAACCATCCCATGAATAAGACTCATATCATCGAATAACTCACGCTTTAACACTTGAAACACACGCTTTAGGTAGACACGAATTATACTCAACAAGATCTTAATCAAAGAATAAACCTTAATTGGCGTTCCCATAACTGCCAATTCCCATTCAATCCATAGATATAGTACAACAAATAATGGCCATATGAACCACTTACATAACTTTACATCGTTGGTTTAAAAACAAACATCCAACTCTTTTTTTTTTTTTTTTTTTTCTTTTTTTTTTTTTTTTTTTTTTTTTTTTTTTAACTTTAGCTAAAGATGTGTAAAATTTCACCACATCACTATAATGATAATTCTGGATAATTTTTTCATACTTTTCATACTTCAGAAATAACGGTAATAGTGAAAGTAGTAAACACACGAAAAATAAACTCCAAAATATACAATATTTACTTTCACTCCAATTGCATTGTGCAATTTCCCGACCTAACCAAAGATAATGAATTACGCACGCGAACACAGGTAATGTAAGGAAACACACTTTGCCTATAGCAATTAACCAACCACGGATTCTAATCTACAGGGTAGGCTAAGGTGTATGGGTGTAACGAAACATTTTAAACATAGGTGTAAGAAACGAAAGGAATGGCTCTGAGTGTTTTTCTAGGGGTATCTTACTCTAAAAATGAGAGTAACAAAAGGGTTTATACGGGGGTTAACTAACCAGTGTAGTTAGCTAATAACACATAACATATAAAGGCTATTTGGGTGTAATCCTAGAATTTTACCAATTTAGACAAGTCATTCCAATTATATAAATAATACTCATTATGGTGGTCTCGAATAGTATACAAGCCAAGTTCTAAAGTTTACAAGTCACCGGCACACTCATAGATTTGTGAATTTTGAAAAATCACAATTTTTGAAAATAACGTCATTTGTGCAGCTATGCAACTTAGATCTTAAACAAAAACATGCTAAAAAAAATTTTTAAGTTTGATATATTAAGCACATTTTAAGCATAATTTTTGAAAAAGTTTAGGACAAGTAATTGTTAAGTGTTCTAATTCTCCAATCCCCCCACTTAAGTTAAACAACGTCCTCGTTGTTTGTATAAAAGGTTAAAAATTGGAAAATAAAAGAATTAGAACAGAAAAACTCCCCTGAGATTTGCTCGGTATGATCCTCCATTTGTATTAGAGCAAAAATCAACTTCTTGTGGATTAGAACGTTAAAGCTTCATACTTGATGTATCCACAGGAAATCCAGGAAACTATAATACCACCAACACTTTAAAACACACCTAAGATAAGAAAGGTTCAAGCTTGCATAATACATTAGTAGTTAGATAAAAATAAAACTTAAAAATTAAAACTGAAAATCATCAGGTCAGTCGATGCGCCGTATCTTATTGAAGAAGATACGCCGTATCGAGCCTGGAATAAATACGGATCAGAATAAAGATGCGCCGCATCCTTAACCAGGGATGCGCCGCATTGAAAATAAACTGATAAATAGTTTTAAAGTCGGAAATAAAAATGCAGAAAATTAAAATAAGATATGACCATTGCAGGAGATGCGTCGCATCTCAGGATGGAGATGCGCCGTATCTTCATGCGGGCCTGACTGACTCGACACAGAAAACAGAATAATAGAAATTCTCCGGGTTGTCTCCCGGCCAGCACTTGTCTTTATTCCAGAGTCTTCAAGTTAGACTCACGTTCAGCTCATTATTCAGTCCTTGTCACGGTCCATCCTTCTTCCTTCATCCGAAAGATTTTCCCGTATATCTCTGCGACGTTTTCTTCCGTTCGACTTAATCTAGTATAACTCTTTGTCTTCACCGCAGTATATTCTTCATCAGGACCCAAAGAGTATTTGATGATTTTAAATTTTTCAGAAATAATCATGGGTGGCTCATTGTAAGGAATCCCAAGTAGTTGACACTTTCTTTTGGTGAACTCTTCCTCGTCTTTATCAACAAACTTAAAATAAGGATCCTTAATCAAATAATCATCTAGTTCTTCAATTAATGACTTATCGTCTTGAATCGCCTCCCACTCTCTTTCCAAATCATATTGTAACCGTCGACTAAGCTTCGTGAAATCATCAAATTGTTTATGCACCCATTCCCAGAAAGTAGTACCCGATGTTCCCTTAAGTCCTTTCAAGCGTTCAATTCTGCCCTTTTCTTGTAAAGCCTCCGCCTTTTGTGGGCAGTCTTCAACATTATCGTACCACTCATAGTCTTCAAAGGTCACATCGTTTCCAACCCGTTTCATCCCAATTATACTTCTCCCATTACAGGTTCCGTCATTTTTATAATCACAGGTCGGCCAAACACTACTCCCGTCCTTGAAAACGAAGGGTGTACAGGTGTGATTAATGTGTTCAAATTCCCATGGTTTATCCCAAACCCATGGTACTTGGTCATTCCATTCATAGTACCAGGTGTTTTTGAAATCGTCATAAGTCTTAAATCCTGGTAGATCTCCAGTAAGCACATCATCGTCGACTTGAAGAAGGTAGTTAAATTCCTTGAACTACTTGCACAAGGGTGTCTCATAATCGAACACATCAATGTCAATTCTGAAAAGTTCTTCAATGCCCTCATTGATTGTTGAATAATGAAGTGACGGCCCATAATCACTTTCTACTTCTTCGTCTTCTCCTCTCATCCAATATACCCATAATGCATCCTTAGTAGCACGATCTATGCTCTTATGGTTATTAAACTTACTAGCCAACCATTCTGAAAAATCAACATCGTTAGGATCGTGGTTAACGTCAAAGCAAGCCTTTCCAATCATATTCTTTTTTATCTCCATGAACTCGTTAAATTGCTTCTTAAAACTCCGAGTCAACCATGAAGTCATAATCTCCTTGACTTCATTTGTAGGGGCAAATTCCGGACTACCATATTTGAGTTCTAGCCAATCATTGAGGGAGAGGTCTATCAATCTTACCAATCTGCCATGAAATAGTAACTCCGCCAAAGCATAATTCATGTCATTATCCAGATAGTTCTCATTTAATCCCCAGTACTGTTCGGAATAAGGCATGTAAGAGTTTTGGGTATTGCCTCCACCACAGCTTTCATTGCTTGAATCCATGTATGCAAGATAGAATTTCCCATCATCTTCTTCTATAGTAGTCCAGTTCAATCCTTCGGCTTCAATGATAGGCCATAAGAGCGACAATTCTTCTCCAGTGTACCTCACAAATACATCATAAGAGAATACCTCTTTGTCAATGTTGCATAAACGCATGAATTCCTTAAAAGCAGCTTCAAGAGGAGTCTCCCAAGAGAATAAATCTGCATCGATCATGAGTACATTGAATGAATCTGAAAACAAGCATTCCTTAGCAAGATATCCGTTAACTGACATGTCTTCCATAGCAAAATCTGTCATCCAAGGTAAAATCATCAGTAGGATTTGTTCGCTAGAAGAGAAATTAATGAATATAGAAACGGATATATGAATACAAATAGCTGATATCTGCAGACGATGCGCCGTATCCAAATAGTTGGATACGCCGTATCTTATAATCGTTAAAATTTAATCAGACTTTATCCAGAAAATAGATACGCCGCGTAGAATTTATGAATGCGCCGTATCGAATTAATTAATCAAAAATCGATATTTATTTAAAATTAAATACGTCGTATTAACGAAAGTTAATGCGCCGTATTTTCGTTACGTTTAAAAATACAAGATTTTTGATTCAGAGGATACGCCGTATCGATAGAGATCGATGCGTCGTATCTGTTTAATAATTCGCAAACTGTTTTTAATTAAAATAATAGATACGCCGTATCTGCAAAGGCAGATGCGTCGTATGGCGTTAACGTTTAGAAAAAAAAAATTTATTATTTTTTTTTAAACAAAAACAGATACGCCGTATCTGCTAAAGCAGATGCGTCGTATTACTTTATCGCTTAGAAAAAAAATTTCTTATTAAAAACAGATACGCCGTATCTTGGGGAAAAGATGCGTCGTATCGAATTAATTAAACGCGTTGTATTTTATAAAATTTAAACGCAATACGCCGTATCTGATAAATCAGATGCGCCGTATCGTTTGATTTAGCACAGTACAACGATAGCAGAACAAAAAAAAAAAAAAAAAAAAAAAAAAAAAAAAAAAAAAAAAAAACAAAAACAAAAATTAAACACACAAACAAAAATAAACACACAAAATAAAAGAAAACAATTAACACACAATACAACAAATATGCAAAATAATACAATGATGCAATTAATCTAATAAAAAGAAAAACCTAATTAAAATACTAATCAAATTAACAGATAATAACAATTCACTCCCCGGCAGCGGCGCCAAAAACTTGATGCGCGTGATGTGTCGTTGCGGTTTAGCAGTTTTAATGCCTACTCAAGTTTTAAATTTATATTTAGCCGACTTATCAATAACACATACACTTAACGAGCAGTGTACCCGGTCAGTATGAATATAATGGTAAGTAGAGTGTCGATCACTAAGAGTGGAACGTATTATCTCGTTATTCTAATCAGTATTTTAATATCCTAACGCAAGGGGGTTTCAGCCTGAGAGACTGGCACGATTTTGTTTGCAATTAAATAATAAACTAAACTAATAGGCACGAATCAGCAAGTAGCACACACGTACACAGATAAATACTCGAGACAATAAGAGGGCTGTCCTTATAATTAAGTAGTTTGTCACTTGTTTTATTGATAGCTTTATATGAAGTGTATGTAGTTAATCCTTTCTCGTTGGTCCTAAGCTTATCGGCGAGTAAACCCTTAATGATGACTTATGTCTAAAAGTTATTCCTAAGTGATCAATTTAGTAATAACCGTGGGAGTGCAACCTTTCCGTTGCCACATTACACAAGCCACTAATAAACACAGAGGTGATCAATGCACTAATAAGTAGTAACCAAAGACATCAACATATAAACTTTAATCGATGGGAAAGCAATTTTAAGGGGAGTTGAAGTGAATGATAACATAACACAAGCCCATCAATCCTGATGAATTAAAGTTTGCTAACACAATAAAACAAAACTACTTAATGAATTAAACACATGCAGCACCTTCTTACAGCTCTTGTATCTTCGTTTGGTGTGTCTTGTGCTGCCTTCTTGACTGAATTCGTCTTAGGGTTTTTCTGCTTCGGTCTTCGAAACTCTAATAATGCACACGAAATTCGTCTGGCCTTGGGGTATTTATAGTTTCTGTCTGAGGGAAGATGCGGCGCATCTAGTAAGTAGATGCGGCGCATTGACTTAACTTCGCGTGGGGTCCAAGATTATAATATTCAGGAATATTCGTACATCGCCAGAAGATGCGGCGTAACTCCATGATTAGATGCGGCGCATGTCCTCTTGTATCTTGGATCGTATCTGGTGGAATCTTGATAGCGATGCGGCGCATGTCATGAGTGAGATGCGGCGCATCTGGAGCAGATTTAACTTGATCTTGTCCATTTCAGTAGACTCTTCACTTTACGCATGTTTTGCTCCATAATCAGTCCAAAATCGCCAAGTTTCACCAAATGCTTGTTTTTACCTGAGAATTACAAAAGTAAACGATTAAGTATCAATCCTCATACATAATATAGTAAAACAAGTCAAATTAATAGGATAAATGATAGTAATAAAATGTACTTATTTGAGTTCATCATATGTATAAAGTGGTGAAAAAGATGAAAATGATGAAGTCTAAATTGAATCAACTGAGTTGGCAAAATGGTAATGTTTTTGATAGGGTTGTACAACTTAGAAGTAAATTGGAAGATATTCAAAGGAGAATGGATATTAATCCACACAATGTTGAAATTAAAAAAGAAAGTTGTAAGATTTTGGAAGAATATAATGAAGCTTGCAGAGATGGAAACAATTTGTTGTTTCAAAAAGCAAAGGTAGAATGGCTTAAAGAAGGAGATATGAACACTAAGTTTTTCCACAAGATAATAAAAGGCATAATGCATAAAGGGAGGGTAATGTCAGTGTGTAACGAAAAAGTTGAAAGGTTTGAAAATGAGAAAGTTGCAGAGCAGTTTGTGAAGCATTTCCAAGAGTTCCTAGGTGAGCAAGATGTTGTGACAGAATTTCCTTGTGACAATTTTGAGTTTTCCAACAAGTTAACAAATGAAGAAGCTTTGGAGATGGTTAGACCTGTAAGTTATGCAGAGATTAAAAATGCAATGTTTGATATAGAAGACTCAAAAGCACCTGGCCCAGATGGTTTTACATCTAGATTTTACAAGTCTGCTTGGAGTATAATTAGGAAAGATATATGCAGGGTTGTGCAAGAGTTTTTTGAAAATGGGAAGCTGCTTGGTGAGGTAAATGCTACTCTTATATCACTTGTTCCTAAACTAGCAACCCCTAATAAAGTGTCAGACTTTAGACCTATTGCATGTTGTAATGTAATATACAAATGCATTAGTAAAGTCATGACTAATAGACTTAAGAAAGTGCTTGGAAAGCTTGTAGATTTAAATCAGAGTGCATTCATAGCTGGTAGGC
>CP139504.1:8547772-8750474 GCA_021014915.2 Artemisia tridentata subsp. tridentata
CTGTATCTACCCACCATCCCATCTATGCATCTACAAATACTTTTCTGTATCTACAAATACTTTTCTGTATCTACAAATACCCGCCATCAAATATATTGGTCAAGTTTTGTAGATGCATAGCTTTTATTTCTTTTTACCCACCATCAATGCATCTACAAATACTTGAATGTTGGATATTAATGAAATCATCACAACCATGTCTTTCTTCTGCGATCTTTTCTGTTTGATGGCGACATTTCCATCTCTTTGGCATTGTGATTTCAATGTTGATGAAGCCTCCCCATTACCTTTCTCTTGTTCCTGGCGAGGATGCAATATTAATATAGGACAAGTGGGACCCGTTTTTATTGTATTGCTGCTAGGTGAACAGACCACCTTATTTGTGTTTCGGTTTGTGTGTTAGCGCGTAACTGGAGGTGGGAGGCAAGGGAGGGTCGCGCGTGATTTTTGCCATATGGTGAAACCATCACAACCTTGCCGACCGGCCTAACAAAAAAACAACAATAAGTAATACTAGTAATAAATAAATGAGACATTATGTTTATTTTTAAACACAAAACACAAAAAAAAAAAAAAAAAAAAAAAAAAAAAAAAATCTATTTAAAATATAAGCTTTGTTTGATACACACAACCTTATAAGAGATTTACTGTAAAAAAAATTATATATTTCATAATTTCTTAAAAATCAAATGATACTTCATGTAGCTTATAAAGCTAATCTCAATTTTAAATCTTCCACTCCATCTCTATTTACAGCTACATCTCTAGTTTCAAAAACAGTTACTTGCAATCAAGGACGAAAATACAAAGGGCCCGTTTCGTTGGGTTGTTAGACTATGACTTTCAAAGTCATTAAAGTTGTTTGTTTTGTGGGCCCAGTAATGAAATGGGTATATCATAGTCATACATTCATTACCCACCAATTTGATATTTATGAAATCCATTCCGTGAGTCCCTCTCTTTTCCACTATAAAATTCAAATATCTATACACTTTTTCATACCATATTTTGTCATCCAAACAAAAACAATCGGTAATAATGCACTTTTTCATATCCATTCTCATTCTACCCCATACCAAATCCAATACCAAACGGACCCAAAATAAACATCACCAAAGGACTAAATACATAAGCTCCCAATACTTGAGGAACCACACTAAAAAAAACCCCAACTCTCTCTCTCTCTCTCTCTTATATATATATATATATATATATATATATATATATATATATATATATATATATATATATATATATATATATATATATATATATATGAGTAAATTACACGGATGGTCCCTGTGGTTTGTCGAAAGTTTCACCTATCATCCCTCAAACTTAAAAGTTGCATGTATCGTCCCTATCGCTGCCAAAGAATAACATGAATGGGGGAATGTAGCATATTATAAGAGAGAGATGAGATCAATATAGATCTCATATTTGCCATAGAACCAATGGACCAATCATAGCCACCCATTTTTATTTTCCATCTTTTTTTTAAAACAACATATCTTGCAAACGGTAAATCTTCAAGCTACAAAAAAAAATACCATCGCGACGAGAATTAAATGATCTTTCTATAGATATGCATTGTTATATACTTTCGACGACTTTTTTTCCATTGGTTCTATGGCAAATATGAGATCTATATTGATCTCATCTCTCTCTTATAATATGCTACATTCCCCCATTCATGTTATTCTTTGGCAGCGATAGGGACGATACATGCAACTTTTAAGTTTGAGGGATGATAGGTGAAATTTTCGACAAACCACAGGGACCATCCGTGTAATTTACTCATATATATATATATATATATATATATATATATATATATATATATATATATATATATATATATATATATATATATATATATATATATATATATATATATATATATATAGGGGGACTTTCAAACGAGAACCATTTTATCCGCAAGAACTGAGAGAACCACCAAAAACATACATGCACGCCTTTTAAAATAAAATAAAAATACATGCAAATCATCAATAATCGTAAACATCCACCTATGTTCTTCAATATCATTATAAACTCATCCTCTTTTTTCATAAAAACCTTACACGCGGCCGCAATATTGTCGTTGCACGTCTTATAAGAACATACATGCACACCTTCAAAGAAAATTTTTGTATTTCGAATTTCTTATCAAATTCTTTAGAACAACTATGTTTTTTTTAAAACATATGTGTTGTTTTGAAAACATATGTGCAAAAATACAATTATTGAAGACGTGCATGTATGTTTTTGGTAGTTCTCTCAGTTCTTGCGGATAAAATGGTTCTCGTTTGAAAGTTACACTATATATATATATATATATATATATATATATATATATATATATATATATATATATATATATATATATATATATATATATATATATATATATATATGAGTAAATTACACGGATGGTCCCTGTGGTTTGTCGAAAGTTTCACCTATCATCCCTCAAACTTAAAAGTTGCATGTATCGTCCCTATCGCTGCCAAAGAATAACATGAATGGGGGAATGTAGCATATTATAAGAGAGAGATGAGATCAATATAGATCTCATATTTGCCATAGAACCAATGGACCAATCATAGCCACCCATTTTTATTTTCCATCTTTTTTTTAAAACAACATATCTTGCAAACGGTAAATCTTCAAGCTACAAAAAAAAATACCATCGCGACGAGAATTAAATGATCTTTCTATAGATATGCATTGTTATATACTTTCGACGACTTTTTTTTTTCGACGAATTTTCTTTTTTTTTTTTAATTTCCGCCCAGAAAGAATCATATATGATTCGTAAAAATCATATATGATTCCGTACGAATCATATATGATTCGATTTTTACGAATCATATATGATTTGTAAGAATCATATATGATTCGTAAAAATCATATATGATTCGTACGGAATCATATATGATTTGTTAAAATCGAATCATATATGATTCTTACGAATCATATATGATTTTTCTGGACGGAAATTTTGGAAAAAAAAAAGTTCATCGAAAAAAAAGTTCGTCGAAAATATATAACAATGCATGTCTATAGAAAGATAATTTAATTCTCGTCGCGATTGTATTTTTTTGTAGCTTGACGATTTACGGTTTGCGAGATATTTAAGTTTTAAAAAAAGGGTGGAAATTAATTTTTTTATTTTGATAAGAAAAATGAGTGGCTAAGATTGCTTGATGGGTTCTATGGTAAAAGTTGAATCTATAAAGAACTTTTGCCTTATAAGAGAATGTCAAAAAGTGGAGGAAGAGATTTTGACCATTTATTAAACAATGGGCCAACACAAGTTATGGTTGTCAACCCGGTGAAATCAAAAGATTGGCTACATGGGTCAAATGGGTCAAAAGTCACCTAAGCTTATTATTAATGCATATTGCCTCGTAAATCACTGGTAAACAACCTAGCATGTTGTTAAAATAGCTTTAGGTTTTGTAGAGTATTATTACTATTTTCTATTAGACCCACTATTATTTAAAGAAAGTAAAAAAGAAAGGAAAAAAAACGATTAGGTCAACCCAACCTACCCGTTTGAACCCACAGTAGAAAGTAACCTGTTTTCACTTGTTACCCAACCTGCCCATTTTTACGCCTCTATCGAAAAGCATCCACCATTTACCGTAAGTAGAATTAAAAAAAAAAAACTAGGGATATCTTCGGATGTGAGTAGCAATTTTCTTTTAAGTGCTTGCTATGTATAGAATATAGATCTACAGCCAGGTATTATTGTAAAGATGAAAACGGTGTTAATTAACATTGAATAATACACTATTTTTAACATTATTATAAGTTTTAAATCTTGTATAGTAACACTTATTCTTATTCTTCTAATATTCTTGGGAGAAATAATAATCAAATTTAGAGAACCAATTTGCTATAAGTAAAACTTTGTTGACTATTGATTCAATCATATGGGGTGTGTTTGACAAAAATAGCAGTAACAGTAAGTAGTACCCGTAAGCAGCAGCTGTGACTTTTTTTTTGTTCCTATAAAACCGTTTAGTAACCTAGTTGTAAGTGTAATCATAATGTGAAAAACATCTCTTAAATGCTCAACGCTCATAAATACTACTTCATGGAGCGTTGAAAAATGAGCATTTCGAAAAACTAGATAAAGCTACTTGGTGCTTTCCAAAGATCACAACGCCCAACGCCCACCGCTCCTAAATGTTTGTAAAAGTTCGCGCCAAACACACCTTGGTCTTTTGAAATCACTGATTTAACTGATATGATACATATGGAGTAAAACAAGCTAAATAACACAAATGCATTTCAGTGATACTCAGCAAGATCGAATAAGTAATTCCGTATGTAGTTCAATTGTACAAATGATTTGAACCTTGTTACGATCATGTAAAACCGATGCCTTAAAAAAAATTTCGGTTTTAGTTGAACTGAGTTCAAGTTTTCGTTTCGAATTTCTACTTGCATATATAATAACAACCTATTAACCATACATAACCCCAAAACCTCAATAAAAGAACATGACAACTTTAAATTCCATAATTACCATATATTTTACATGTTTAAGGAAGAACAAAATGAATGAAAAACTTGCCAGATCACTCTTGTAACAAATCCGGCTAGCTGCTGGTCATCGTTGGAACGTATTGAACGAAAGTCCCAACACAGGTACTGCGAACGATGTTTCCAGCATAAGCCTTTGTTGAAACGTCTCAAACGAACCACCCGCTTCAATAACATCTTTCAAAACCGAATAATAGTACTCTTTAAGCTTCTTCAAAGTGCATGCTTGTTTCATCTTCATCCATTTTATTCGTATCTTTCTAAACATTCTCACGAATATTTGTCGTCTCCCGCCTAGTCTAACAGTTTGCACCTTCTTGATCTTTCTCCTCCGTAACGGCCATATCCTCGGACGACTAGTTGTCCGAGATATGATAACCGTTGCGTTATCCATAACTAGTCCGGTGTATGTATGTTTTAATCAAACGTGAAAATTTGGTTAGTATGGATTTCATAATATAACCTAATGTTTTTCTCACATGGGGACCAGTTAACTTGCGTTATTGTGGGCCCATGTACGCCTGTTTTATTTTAAACCACTGTTTTTTGGAATATAATTTCCACACAAGTTACATCAATATGTTTGAGAATAAGTTAAGATGTCATATATAAAGCCGTCCATGAAATATAATCCACGTAAAGGTGTGAATTCACGGGAATACGCTAATTTCAGGTGTCTTTGTTCACCTTACAAGAAATAACTCCGACGACTTTCTAGTCTAGTGAGACATCAACTGAAGTGAGCACGAACTGAGACTCGAACTATAATCTTTTATCCATAAAATCTTTCCGGTGAGCCTACGGGGTTTTCATATATGGGTACCAATTGATAATTTCTAGACGGAGTAATATGGTTAATTTGTGATGACCTACGTGTTCACGACAAATTTAGTTAGTAATGGAATATTGGAATGTAGCGACGGTATTGTAACGGAATATATACGTGTTTGGCATTTTCATATGTCGAAAAGTGAGTAACGATAAAAGATCATCGACATAAGAAACAAGCCTGATCAGCTGATCTCATCAGTTTTGAACACATGATATACACATGTATTTTACGAGTAATCTTTAGGTTAACGAGTTAGGACTACACATCGTTTTTCATAAAAAAAACATGTTCAGTTTTCGGGTTTTTCGTTTTATTGGGTTTGGTTAATTTTTTTTCTTTGATTAAACCAAATTGAATCGAATTTAAAATGGATTGAACCAAACCGAAACCGAAACTTGAATTCGGTTCGATTTTCGGGTTGACCCGAATAACCCGATATATTTTCATTTAATATATAGATTTTCAACATTAAAAAAAAATAATAAATAAATAAATAATTAAAACTTAAAAAATTTAATATTTATACTAGGAATAGGGAAGATTTTTGATTATTTTTTTATATAAATATATAAAATATATATATTTATGTGAATTCGGTTTTCGGTTCGGTTCGGTTCGGTTTTCAATTTACCAAAACTATATCCAAACCGAAAGTTGAATATTTAATTCGGTTCAATTCGATTTTGAAAAATTCGATTCGGTTACAAATTTAGTTAAATTCGTTTTCAATTTTTGATTCATGTGAGTATTACCCGATTTGTGAACACCCCTGTAAATATTGGGTGACTAATCTTGCTAAATGGACTTAAACCACTGGATAATAAAGTAACTAATTATTGGGCTGGTATACTTTAATGGGTTGGGAGTGTTGGGCCTGTAAACTATTCGACTATCAAATCATCTACTATTTTTTTATTTTTGGCTAACTAGATTAATACGAAGTTACTTTTGTAAATTTATAAACATAGTTAAATTGGATTATTATATACCCTTTTACAAACAAGGCCAGTCTTGATTAAAAGTTATACTTGTAATTTGCAACTTTGATCTTTCTAGTAATTAGGCATAGTTACTAGTTTAATCCATGCTCCTCTAAAGTAATATCGATCTTTCTAGTAATTCACATGCTTTAATTTTACAACTTGAACTTTTAATCAAAGTTAGTTAGTTATTTTAACATTAACCAAGCTCACTTATTCACTTTTTTGCAGTTTAATACTGTAATAGTCATGACACTGGTTAAGTGAAAATAATCTAAGTCCTTAGCAACAACAACGACCATGGACAGATCATGAGGTTCTCATAAATCACATAAATTTTTTCAGTAAATATTTGTCAAAAATCCTGATTTTTTCGAATCGAACTCAATTTCACATTTTTGTGTTACATGTCTTATTTAGTTAATCCATTTAGTTAATCCATTATCTATGCAATACAAAATTTGTGTAGCTAATCATAGTTTGCTCCTGATCCACGACTAACAAAAAAACAACAAGTAATAATAAATAAATGAGACATTATGTATATTTTTACAAAAAAAAAAAAAAAAAAAAAAAAAAAAAAAAAAAATTGAATAAATAAATAAAATAAAAATAAAATCTATTTAAAATATAAGCTTTGTTTGACAGACACAACTTATAAGAGATTTAGTGTAAAAAAAATATATTTCATAATTTTTTAAAAATCAAATGATACTTCATGTAGCTTATAAAGCTAATCTCAATTTTAAATCTTCCACTCCATCTCTATTTACAGCTACATTTTCAGTTTCAAAAACAGTTAGGTGTCATTTGTTTTTTCAGAGTTTTTACCTCTTCATCTGCAAACAGAGGCACATCTAAAGTCTTCATCTGCATGGAAGAAGACTGTTTGTTTTTTGTGCTATTGAAGTACTTATTTCTTTTCTTTTCTTTTCTTTTTTTCTTTTTTTTTTTCTTTTTTTTTTAACTAATGTTTTGTGATACGGAGTATAAAAACAAGTTTTCGTCCGTTTTATACGTTATCATCCGTTTTATACGTTTTTAACTTTTTGTCTATTTTTCTTCATTTTTTTATGTTTTCGTTTGTTTTTTTACATTTTCAACCGTTATTTTACGTTTTCATCGGTTTTTTAAGCTAAACTTCACTAACCATTGCTAATCAATCACAATTAACCCCCAACTCTATAAATAAAATATAAAAAAATATCTAATCAATCACAATTAACCCTTAACCAACAAGACAACAATGGATTCCGACGTAGCAATGGTTGACACGTCAGCATCTTCATCTTCCTCATCAAAGAAAGGAGGAAAACGATTCGAGATAAAAAAGTGGAACGCTGTTTCTCTTTGGGCCTGGGGTCACTTTTTAACCTTTAATTTTATAAAATTTGATGATGATGACGTCACTCTAATTGAATTGAATTGATTTTGATTTGATGCAGATATTGTAGTTGATAACTGTGCGATTTGTAGGAATCACATCATGGATCTCTGTTAGTACTTTTTTTTTTTTTTTTTTTTTTTTTTTTTTTTTTTTTATTTTTAAATTATTTTTTTAATTTTTAGAATTAAATTTAATTTGATTAGGTATCGAGTGTCAAGCGAATCAGGCGAGTGCTACTAGTGAGGAGTGTACCGTTGCTTGGGGTACGTTAACGATAATTATTCGCTACTAGTGAATTCTGTTATAAATATCGTTGATTGTGTATAGGTGTTAGTATCTAGCGCCTTAAGTGCGGATTCTATTTGCGGATAAGTTTTGATTTAACACGAGGTTGTTGATGAATTGTGTTATAAATATTGTTGTAGTGTCGTCATGTAAGGTAGGATTGTTGTTGCCTGTAGTTAAGTTAGTTTTTGGAGACTGAGTTTATGTATGAACATGTTAGTTAGTAAATAGGTGTATTTTAGTTATATGATTGCGTATAGGTGTTAGTAGCCTTAGTGTCGTTAGTTACTTAGTTTCTCAAGACGAATTCTATTAGCAGATGGTTTGTCTATAGTATATCGTTGATGAATTGTTTTATAAATATTGTTGTAGTGTCGTCATGTAAGGTAGGATTTTTGTTTTTTTTTTTTTTTTTTTTTTTTTTTGGGGTGAAAAAGTGAACTATATATTAACTTTCCAAAATATTACATCAAATAGGAAAATGGACTTGGACATCACCCGATCCATGTAAAACATCTGAGACATACAACACGAAATACAACTAATGAACAAACTAAATCCACCCAATATTAGATACAAGGGGCCATTATCTCAGATGACAAAGAGCTAAAATATCTCTGCTATAGGGCTCAGCATATCAGTCAATACAACAGAGTTCACTTAAGTTTTTTCACCTATACCATAACCTCATGATTACATCCACTTTGAGATAAGCATTCAACCAGCATTCCCAACACCATATATGATCATCTCAAAGGGCAGTTTCATGTAGGTTACAGCGCCCATTGCTCATCAAAAAGGGGCTCTGCCCATATTGGCTACATTTCCTAATCCAGTGTGGTTGCAGCTAAACTAGCAGCAGCCACCTCACTAGTCTAACCAACCACCAACTGAACTAGGCATCACCAACTGAGGAACACACACCCTTAATGAGACTACCCATTACCTCCTTTGATAGCATAATGTAAGAACCAAGTAGGATCATCTTTCACTCCTCACTATTCGTCACAACTTATGCTATCCACCATGTTCATTCTACCCTTCTCACACAGGAAACCTACTTTATGACCCAACATCCACTTAGAATCCAATATCAATTTGAGATGCAAATTATTACCTAACAAAGGCCAAATAATAAGCACCACATTTTGATAATAGATTGTAAGTAGAGAAGGTCAAGGTACAAGGCCATCTGTATGTGAATGAACAAAATAATTTCCTCTGTTTCAATGTGAACCAAAGGAAATAAGGATAAAACCTTAATTTGCAGTTTTACCATTCAGCTCTGCTGTTAAAGCTAAAATAGCCTTTAACTGATGATAATCAGTGTTTTGGTATCATAACACTTAATTTCCAAGCAAGAAACTACATTATGGCAATCTTTAGCAGAATCTAAGGAAAATCAGTATGCAGTACTGTTACATCCAATTTCACAGTATAGCATAGTGATCATCCAGAGAAACTGTTCAAAACTACCAAGGTACTAGCCATCTGCCCAGTACTCTTACTGTGCCAAACACCCCTTATAGCCATTTAAACACAAACACAGTACAAAGGGATGTTCCACTTGTTTAGAATTCTTCTGACATTAGTAGAATTCTTCATTCTCAGACTCATAAGTTTCCATTTTAGTTCATCCTTTATGGTGTTGATTAGGGTCTCCTCAGATCTTTGAGCATTTTGAAATAGTCTCAGGTTTCTTTCTCTCCAAAGGTTATAAACACAAGCAGCAACTCCAATCTTCCCCAAAACACTTGTAATGCTATTATTATCCATAGTTCTTATCATGAATTGAATCAAATGCTCCCAATCATCAGGTGCAGACTGCATTTCCAACTCACTTTTTACCTGGAAGAATAGATGATGTATAGAGTCACAACAACTTGAGCAAAAAGGACATAGGAGGATTGCATTATTGCACCACTTACTCATCCTCTCCTGAGTTTGTAGTCTATCATGGAGAGCCAGCCACATAATGAATGTATGCTTTGGGGTGCACTGAGAGAACCAGATTATCTTATGCCATTCAATAACAGGATATTCAGTCTTCATACACTTCCACACATCCTTGACATTGAAATGAGAGCATTGTCTATTCTTATCCAACCACATAACAGAATCAGGTTTGTTACTCAGGGTGGGCACATGGACAGAATTCAAAATGGGAAACTTATCTCTCCAATCAGATGGCCAGATCCACTCCCCATCTTGAATCATATCAGCAATTGTAGCAAAGTTGTTAAGTCTAGCATCATAAATGTCCCTTCTAGTTATGTGCTTTGCTAGAGGTTCATTATTATACCAAGGATCATACCAGACAGAAGTTGACTTGCCATCCCCAATTACAACATTAACAAAAGGTTTAATTTTGTCTCTAAGTTCTAGCATGATTTTCCAATACCAACTATCACCCTTATCAGCACTTATATCCCAGAAATAGGTAGGATTGTTGTTGCCTGTAGTTAAGTTAGTTTTCGGAGATTGAGTTTATGTATGAACATGTTAGTTAGTAAATAGGTGTATTTTAGTTATATGATTGTGTATAGGTGTTAGTAGCCTTAGTGTCGTTAGTTACTTAGTATCTCTAAAGACGGATTCTATTAGCAGATAAATTGTGTTATGAAAATGTCATTATGTAAGGTAGGATTGTTGTTGCATGTAGCTAAATTAGTTTTCAGTTAGGTAAGATTGCGATTTCCTGTGGTTGTTGCTGTACATAGTTTGCGGAGATTGAGTTTACCTTTAGATAAGTTAGTTTGTACAGATTGAGTATGTAGCTGATCGTGTATAGGTGTTAGTATCTAGCTGTTGTAGGCTGATCATTAGTGTCGTACATGATGAATACTATTAGTGGATAGGTTTTGAGTTAACAAGAGGCTGTGGATAAAGCACTAGTCGACTAGTCGTTGTATCTGTGATTGCCTAATGGTAAGGAGGTGAGAGTTTATAAGCAAGTTGTTGATACAAGTGTGAGCAGCACCTACTCTGCTTTGTAGGCATTATGCTCTATAACTTACTGTCATTGCTGCGTCTAGATACGCTTGTTTACGGTAATTGAGTTCTATGGATGATTGTTAGTCGAGTTTATGATCTATTGCCGGTCGCGTTTTAGATTACCTGAATTGTGCTAGGGATAATAGATATTGCTGTATTTTCGGTTTGTTTACGATGTAACCTAAGGATTGTTGTGGATGATTTGCTAGACTGTCTTGCAATGTGTCATGGTTGTTGGCTTGTTGCTAGTAAATAAGCTAGTTTGCGGAAACTGAGTTTATGTATGAACGTTAGACGTGTTTAGTTTTTAGTGGTTAGTTGTGGTAGCCTGATAGTTGGTGTCGTGGTACTGGTTTTGTGAGGGTGGATTCTATAGGATAAGATTTGGTGGATGGAACTACTAAGCACTGATGCTGTAACAAGTCCCTTTGTGCTTGATAGCCTAATATTAAGGAGGTGAAAGTTCACAAGTAAGGTGTCCGTTAAAGCCTGGGTGTCACCTGCCTTGCTTTGGAAACATTGAGATTTACTTGTGGCCTGCAAATGTGTTGCGTTTACCTTATATTCATCTTGTGGCTGTGAATTACCACTGCTACTCCTAGTAGTATATTGACAAACTTGTATGACACAATCTGTGCACCTCCTCTGCTCGAATTCCTTATTCACTGGCAGGGATTTACATCCATGCTTGGTTGCGTATGCCACTCTTAAGTGCATCTGTTCTGTGTAAATTATTATTGGGTCCGTTTGCCAACCTGAATCTTTGTTAATGATTAATGTTACACTCTCACAGGTGTCTGCAACCATGCGTTCCATTTCCATTGCATTAGCCGCTGGTTGAAAACACGTCAAGTTTGCCCTCTTGGTACATAACTACTCTTTAATCATCATGGTTTCTTTATAATTATCTTTGAAACCTGGTGTTAACTGGTTGTGCCTTCTGTTTCTGCAGATAACAGTGAATGGGAGTTCCAGAAGTATGGCCACTAAAGAATGGTACAATTGTGGAGCATGGGAGACGTTTGTTGATTTTTCTATACGCTTGTGCTGTCGTTCTTAGGTTTTGAAAATTGATGCCGAAAGATTGTGGGATTTTGTGTATTCTTAGATTTGTACTGAAAGATCATGGAGTCGTGCATTGATTGTGTTGATGAATATGAAAGTATATTTTCTGCGTAGATTAGTAAATACACTTCTCGTTTCATGTTTGGTTGAAATAAGTTGCTTTCACATAAAACGTCGTTATTGAATGCTCTCTTAGATTATTGTTATTATACAATGAACTAAAATCTGCTAGCAATCAAATAAATAACAATCTACAGGCGCTTTTTGGTGCCACGAAAGTGTTATATCATGCATTTAAAAGCATGAGCATGGGTTACAACAGCAACAGATTGAACATTTAGGACATGACGGATTGCAGCTGCAACGACATGAAATCTCGGGACACTTGCAGCATCCTGAGGTACATGTTTTCCCTTGGTTGTCACTGCAACAGCAGTCTTTTGCTGGCGGACAGCATGAGCAACATACGTTTGTGTTGCAACAACCACAACAGCAACAACAGCATAACATCGAACCGATCTTTCTCCTGTAAAAACAAGAAATTAGGATAGACGGCGGGATTGCTGGTAATGAAATCATGCATTGTTCTAAAAAGATTGTACAAAAGTCTACCGAAAGTTCTTCCAGAAGCCTCTTGATTTACCATGTGGCTTATTTCTGCTCCAAAAAGAAGACTTAAAACAGTTAACTTACTTAAATCCTGAAAGTGGATAAATCTAGGCTGAAGAAATCATACAGTGCTATGAGCGGATCTGGTGTAGCTTCCACATAATCGTCAAGCCTGTACGCAAATATCGTTTGTCAACAGAAGTGGAAATACACTATTTAGGCTATGTTTGGCACGGATCTTTTTGGAGATTTTTTGGGCGATGAGCGGTGAGCAATGAGCTTTTTGATTTTTATTGTTTGTTTGGCAAAGGAGCGGTGAGCTTTGCGATTTTTTAGGAATGCTCATTTTTCCAATGCTTTTTTAAGAAGTTGTGAGCGGTGGGCTGTGAGCTGTGGCTACTGCTCACCGCTCACTGCTACTTCTCACTGCTACTTTTACAAAAAAACGTAAAAAAAGATATGATTGTGGCATGATCATATATATTATTTAGTCAAAGCAAGAGTAAAGATTGGCATACTCTTTGCAACATCTTGATGCAAGTTCAAGCTCTGCAAGTGATTTAATCTCATCCTGTTAACAATAAGCTTATGCTCATTAGCTTGAAAAACTCAATAAAGGCTTATATAAAACAGCTTATTTGAGCCAAATAAGCTGTTGGGGGTAATCGAAACAGCTTGTTAGTGTATATTGGGAATGAAATCAACTAATAAGGTGCTTAAACAAGCTTACACATGTGTTTTAAGCATTGATTACCCAAACTAATTAAATTGTAAACCCTAGATAACTAATCATTAATAATAATGCATTACAACAACAAACCTGAAGTAGTCCAATCTATCGTTCGAGAACCTGAACCTTAGCAATCTGACGACGTTTACCATACAAATCGACAAAAACAAAAGATGAAGAAGAATTAGGAGATAATGAAACAGGTGACATTGAAGATGAATATGATTCATTTGAAGTACTTCCATCCATCACTTCACTAGCTCAAAATAACAATACAGTTTGGCGAAATGAGCTGAAGCCAGATTATACTACCTAGCTAGCTACTAGTACAACAACAACATTGTTTGGTAAGTTGTTAAAAATATGTTTGTTAAAATATAAATGCAAAGTGAAGGTGGTAGTGAATCTATGTCAGAAAATTAAAAATAAAAATTGATGAGACGTATGAGAGCATGTGGTGTGATGCTTTGATGGTCAGAGAGTGAGAAAGCTTCTATGCATTGTCACGTGTGTACTTCTTGTCTTGTTTGTCTATCTTTGTCTATTTTGTACTTTACTTTTATTGTTTTTCCTGTACTATGGTATAAAAGAGTGCACTGGGTTAATCATTTGGCTTTTGAAAACATTGATTTGCTTATGTGTCAAGTTATTTGGACCCTTTCATATGGAGGGTTCCCAATTATTGCACGCATCGTCGGTTTATACGATGTTTGTATGATTTGACCAAACACCTCTGATATGACAATATAGAGAGAGTTTGTATAACACAACCCTTTACTTATACATTCTTGTTTTTTCATAGCTCACTTACAAATTTCAATCAACATTGATAAGGGTGGACGGTGAGTTGATTGTTTTCATACATCATCAAAAAGCACTCCTTTTATTATTTTCTTCAACTTTTCTTCAAACATTTCAACACTTGCCCTCCTTTCCATTAATTTTATTTTATATTTTATCCTTTAAAAATAACCCTACTAAAAACACATACACTCACAACAACCAATGAAATATGTTCTCTCTCTTTCAAAATATTGTTTCTTTCTCCTCAATACTTCGGGACTAAAGTACCGCTAGGGAAGTTTTTTGTGTTTTGTTTTGTTTTCCCGAAAGTTGTGTAGTCGGCTTCCTGCAGGAAAAAAGGGAATCTTGAAGCTTTTCCCGTAGCACACCCTACACTCTTAAGATTTACTAGTATTAGACTGAGCGTAGTAACTAAATTCAAGCGAATTTCATCTTCTCTGTCATTTTAGCTTTCTTTTTCTCCTAGACCACTTCGTGACCAATTTAGTGTAACAAAGAGACCAACACCGCAAAAAACATACCCCACAAAAATACATTTTAAATAAAAACTCACACATACAAACATGCACACCAGTCGGTCGGGAGACCGACCTTCTTCTCCATTTTTTGCTTATGAGACGCGTTGCATGGGGAGAGGTCTAATAGAGGGACGCGTCGGCCTTTGTAGACCGATCGAGGTTGACCGACTCTAATACGCCCAACCTTAATTCTTTCTTAATGAGAGTAGCTGACTACAATTATATTGCATTATGGTTCTAAGTTGAATCGGGAAGTTGCTCGATTAATCTACTGTTTTTTGGCTTGTAGAGCGTTACATGTTTTTGTGTAAAAACATTGAAAATCGACAAAGTTGAGCAGCTTACACATTGATAATATATGGAAGACGATATGGAGCTCATCCTTTATATGACTTGTTAGCCTACTTAAAAGAGTGTCCATCCATACTTAAAAGAGTTTTGCTAGAATCATACAAAAACTCCCACAAAAACTTTTACAAAATGACGTCAGGCAGTGAGTGGCTCAATCAGAGGGAAGAGAGAGAAACTATAATAAAATCCACCAAATACTGTCTGACACGTCATTTTGTAGAGGATTTTATGGATGTTTTTATGTGGTTGCATCATTCCTTTGCTTAAAAAACGTAATTATTTTTTGCGCAAATTTCATTCTTATAAGAAGAAAACTTAGCTACTTATCCAAGGATTTGCACCAAGGTTATAGCCTGGAAGGGTCCAACTTGCTACTCAATTGAAGATTTGAAGGATCTCAAGTCCACACCAATAATCTATACAATTGTTTAGTGTAGCCTTAGGTACTTTATATCAATTACTAGTATCAATTAAATTTGTTTCATTTCATTTACACCTCTAAATTGAATAATATGAAAGTAAGCACAAAAGCTTTGATTTTCACAATTCATTAAGTGAATGATCATATATTTTCTCTTATAACTGCATCAATAAATGATCGATCAATTATTCATTGTAACTTGTAGATTTGAGTACTTACCAGCAGAGCCGTATACGAGGGTGTGTGAGATGTGCTACGGCACATGCCTCTAAAATGGCTTCAAAATATATAGCTCTTGATATAGTTGTGGCGTCAAAATCATTTTCAACATAAAAATGTTGACGATATATGAAATTTTCATCTAAATACTTGTTAAACTTTCCTTTAAGTGGCAACGGTGATAAAAAAAAAAAAAAAAAAAAAAAAAAAAAAAAAAACTCATATAAATTAAAGCTAATCGTTACAATATATTTTAATCGTCATGTTTAGTTATCATATAAACGGTTTTGCACAGGGTCTTCGTTAGCCTAGCTACGACACTGCTAACTAGTTGCTACTTGTTAGAAATTGGGTTAGGGTGTAATGATAATCTTGGATAATCTTCTTAAATCGTGTATGTTCACTTTTCGAATAAAATATTTTGACCCTGTACTGGCTGGATATTACGAAATCATTATAGGGATAAATTAAGAAGAACAGTTAGTTTATAGGCAAAAAAAAAAAAAAAAAAAAAAAAAAAAAAAAAAAAAAAAAAAAAACTAAGCAAAACAAAGTGATAATGTTAAGTTTTTCGTATGTTCAAATGAGACTTATAATTTGTTATAAACAATTAAAAATTAACAGTTACAAGACGGTTAAAAACAGTTGGTTCCAATAGTCATGAGGTTTGCCAAAACTTATATCGGTTGGGTTTTGGTGGGAAAATGAGTGACATACATGAAACACCAAATATAACATTTGAGCAACAAGGGGCAACCGCCCCTTGAACGCATCATCCTTTTTTGGGTAAAGGGGAGACAAAAAAATAATAATAAATAAATAAAAAATCTTAGCATGATATAAAATCTCATTAGCCTCTAATAAAACCTAATGACCTAAAATACTTGATTACACTATAATCACCGACACTACTATCATGTATTCATGTTTATCATTTATCAATAACAAGTAGTTGAGGGAACTTTGAAAATGGGCTCAGAGAATTGACAAAACCAAACTAAAAAAGCCCAACCAATAAACATACATGATACAACATTTAAAAAATCAAATAAAAGCTATTCTTTCATATTGGCATGTTCACATGTATTTTATCCGATCATCCATCTATATTCAAACTGTGCCTACTCAACAAATTGTTGGTTTCACGTATGATGTAAATAGATCAGATGAAGTTGTATCCATATCGATAACCATCTAATTTTTCATCATCGATGTTCATAATGGCATAATCATATGCATTTTATCCACTCGTCCATTGTTGGCGTATGTGTCCGGACGGCCTGTCTTGACCGGCCGTCCGGACGACATAGAGCCGTCCGGATATACCGAAAGGCATATAGGTCGTTCGGATAAACCAGCTGTCAACAACAGGACAAGTGGCAATATCCTTTGACAGATGGCAGCTGCAGACACCGCCGCCGCCGCCCCGGGATTTACGGGATTATGTCTGGGACATGTTTCCTGAAAACCCGGCGCCGCCATTTCAGGTACCAAGGCTGGGCACTATAAATACCCAGCTCATTTACTACTCTCAACTAACTAATTTATTAGCATTTACTTCATACCACTGTTCATAGCCCCTCAGAATATCAAATACTTACTCTCACGCCGGAGGTGGGTCCTGGGATAACACCCGGGGCGAGCCTAACGCGTGTTGTTGTGTGCAGATACCCGAAGGACCCTTAGAAGCCGAAGGGATTGACACACAAACCTCTCGGAAGAACATTCAGTTAGTTCAACCGAAAGGCCTCTTTATTTGTCTGAAGTGATTGCAAGAAATTACTTCAACAAATTGGCGCCATCCGTGGGACCTTCCGCTCGATCTACCTGAGGTTCGGAATGACAGGTCCTACACCAACTTTCGAGATGACGGGTTCAGGCCCTACACCAACGTTTGAAATGGCGGGTTCTACACCCCTCTTCACCCCTGTCCGGAACGCGGGGGGAGCCGGGGGATCCGGAGGAGACCAAGATCCTCCGGATGTCCAAACCCTAATCGCAGGTCATCTTTCAGCCTTGAAAGAGTTGTTCAAACAACCGAGCAATCGCAACTTGGTGAGCCCCAGAATGCTGAGGCTCGGCGACGAGTATGAACATTCGGAGGAAGAAGATGTTGAAGGGTCGCCATACGGAAAGGGGAAAAAGGCGGATGATGACTTGAGCAAACCATTTAAGGAAGTAATTAAGTGCCCATTCACGAAAAGGATCATAGAATTCTCGTCTCCCAAACACAAGATACCGACGAACCTAAAACTATACCAAGGAACCACTGATCCAAATGACCACATCAATCGTTTTACCGGAGCAGGAAATCACGAAGAATGGCCGATGCCCGTATGGTGTCGAATGTTCCAACAAACCTTGGACGGGAAAGCCAGGGGATGGTTTGATAAGCTCCCAACGGGAAGCATTGATAGTTGGGACGAGCTTCAAAAGAGGTTTTTGAATAGGTTTAGTATGTTAAGAGTAAGCACTAAAGACCTCACGGAGATCAACAAGATTCACCGGAAGGCTAATGAGAGCCTCGCGGACTTCAAGGAGAGATGGGTGTGCGAGGTCAATTACTTCCCAGACGCTCCCGAAGTTATGCAAATCGGTTCGTTTCTGAACGGTCACCACTACCCAGAATTAGCAAAAAAGTTCTCTGACAAGATCCCTAAGACTGTCGAGGAGATGTTGGAAAGAATTGATGATTTCATCCGAGCCGAAGAGGCGTACCGGACAACAGAACTGCCGAAAGGAGAGAAAGTGGAATCCCGGCCTAACCCATACCACAGCAGAAATGACCAACAACCAAGGCCCCTCTTCGGAGGAGATCGCCGCCGGAATAACCTCAAGGTTGATTTCAAAGGACGCAGGGGTGACTACTATGCTCCTTATGTTCCCCCGAGGCATGACAGCTCTAGCCGAATCGATCCCCGCCGCATGGATCATCGCCGAAACGAGACAAGGCCGATAGATCTGAGCGCCCTGACGAAAACACCAAAAGAGATATTAGCAACTGAGCACCAACTAAAGTTACCACAACCTCCTCCCACAAAGGGGAAAATAGCAAAGGATTTTGCGGACCGGTATTGCGACTATCACGGTGAGAAAGGACATTATACCGATGATTGTTTTCAACTCAAAGAGGAAATAAAAGCCGCACTAAATACAGGGAAGTTAGACCATTTGTTGAAAGGTCTCAGAGGAAGGGGAAGAGCCACACAAGGGGACAATCACCAGGGGAACAAAGGAAAAATTATTAACATGATTCAAAGCTCAACAACCTATCAAAGGGAAGGAAAGGCGGACTCAGAAGAATGGATGAACCTTCCGATAAGTTTCCCGCCCATCTTTACGAATGAGATGTCGGACGAGCCGCTTGTGATCGAAGCCGAGGTGGAAGGGATGGCAATACAAGGAGTCTACGTGGATCCTGGCGCTTCTACGGAGATAATGTATGAACACCAATTTGAACGGTTGAGCCCTTCTACTAAGGCCCGGATGAAAGAATCCAGCACTACTTTGGTAGGGTTCACAGGGAAGCCCGTTAAGCCGCAGGGATCGATAGATTTAGAAATCTGCTTCGGAAGTCAAGGCCAATCCCGGAAAGTTTGGATGGAATTCGCCGTGATTGATTCGCCCTCCTCCTACAACATCATATTAGGATGCATCGGTCTAAGGAAATTACGAGCCATCCCCTCAACCATTCACTCAATGGTCAAATTCCCTACTCCAGGCGGAATAGCAACACTGACCGCACGACCAATGATTCAAGAGCACCACGAGTCAAGGGAGGAACGGATGAAGAAAAAAGGGGTAAAGGGAGAAGCTTGGAACTCTGAAGTGACAAAGGGGAATGCCGGAAGAAATGTACGTCATCCGGAAGACTCACCGCAGGAACATGGGAAGAAACCCGCGGTCGGAGAGGTTATCCGATGCTACAACAGAAGGAACCCTCACGAGTTAACTAAGGTAGGAATAACGGCTCAGGTAACTCTTAACACAAAATAACCATTTCGTTATTTGCTATTTCATTCTTGCCAATGTTTGTTTTCATCATAAACTAACGGGAGGAACGAAAATACCTTCGTAACTTAAGGCAGGTAATCTCACATGCCAATGGAACAAAACTAATGGGAGAGCAAGCCGAGAAAAGCATGAATCCGCCGAAGGAAAGGAAACTTGCCGAGCGGAACAACACGAATCACGCAAGGATGGAAAAGAAAGCACTGATGATATGACGGGCAATTGACCGTTGAAAATGTTTTTATGAATATTCGGTTTATGTATCTTATGTAACACCCGAAAGGGCTTGGTATTAACTATCTAAATGACAAGTGCAGCTATCCCACCATTGAAGTGAGGCAATTTTCTTACAATACGTTATGGCAACACTTGTGACATTCTGAACATAAGTTGAAAGTGACCCCTCCGAGAGGTTCGCGCCCTCCGGATATTTTCGTGGTCAATGTTCAAAGATGGTATGCCCAAAAAAGGGGCTTACCATATAGTTTCTGAACATAAGTTGAAAGTGACCCCTCCGCGAGGCTGGCCCCCTCCGGAGAGTTTTGTGGTCAATGTTCAAAGATGGGACACCCGAAAAGGGGTTACCATAACGGTACCCAGAAAGGGGTGACCGAGTAATCATTTATCTTACTTTGAACATAAGCCGAATGTGACCCCTCCGAGAGATTCGCGCCCTCCGGATATTTTCGTGGTCAGTGTTCAAAGATTGGCATGTGTCGCCCAAAAACGTGTAAGCTTGTACCTCCGGAACTATGCAAATAGTGAAGGTAATAAAAAACAAGCATTATACGTTCGTAACAAAAATCTAGATCCAACGTAAGCTTGTATCTCCGGAGCTATGCAAATAGTGAAGGTAATAAAAAACAAGTGGTACGTTCATAACCCGAATGTAGGCCGAACGTCAGCTTGTACCTCCGGAACTGCGCAAGCAGTACGGTAATAACAAACAAGTGTTCGGCACACGCTCGGGGTCGAAAGCGCAGGTGTAACAAAGGGATAATAAATGGTCCGCAAAAGCTAAAGTGGAACAAGCAATCTGAAATTATCATATTTGGGAAGCTAAAGCGGAACAGGCAATCTGAAATTATCATATTTGGGAAGCTAAATTGTTACATCTTTTGCTCCGCACGCATGAATATAAAAAAAAAGGAGGGAGAAAAGAGGAGGGGGAAAGACCAGGTAATCATCAATAATGGCAAGTTTATAAAATCCGATAGTCCAATCTGAGTACTCAAAAGAGCGCACCATCGCACGAACCAAAGTAGAAGTCCCGTGAGGTCAAAGCAACACTGAACATCCCGGTTCACCGAACGGGTAAATTACTCCGAAGTAAATTAAAGCGATGCGTAAAATAAGAAACATGACAAGCCAAATTATGCAAAGCGACCACATATCTAGATGTACAAATAAACAGATATCATGCAAATTGTACGCTAAATTATTACAGTCATCCGAATCGAATAAATTATTTCTGGCCCGAAGGCCTTACATCCACAAATGTTTTTCAAAGTAACAGTTTAAAGTAAGCTTCACAAGAATTCCGGGGTGATCAGGAGGCCGACTCGTTCGCTCCAGCAGAAGAGCCCTGGACGTTCGCAACTTCGGTCTCAGCAACACCGGAAGTGGATCCAACGGCAGCACCGGCATGTTGGTCTTCAGCGGAAGTAAATGGAGGCGGGTCAGGGAAGATCTTCAAGATTTCATCGGGAGACTTAAGGTAGGAGCTGCTAATCCTCCTGATGTAGGGATACTCGGCGGTAAATAACCCATCATACAACGGGTCAAACTTCTGGCCAGCTTCCACATCCAGGTTCTCCGTCTCGGCCACAATTTTAGCCACCTCCTCCGGCTTACGACCTATTACCACTCCTTCCATGAAACCGGATTGAGATGATAAACTGAAAGGGCCCCCCAAATGCTCCTTATATTCATGACTACCCAAGAGACGGCGAACCACTTCCGGAATGACTTCTTTCACAACCTTAAACCTATCTGCCTCTGTCCGGCCCAGTCGGGCGATAAGATCCTTCTTCACATTACGGAGGTCCAGATTGTCTTTTACCTCTTCACCCAGCTTGGTCTTGGCTTTTTCCAAATCAGCCTCCAGAGCACTGATCC
The DNA here is from genome assembly GCA_021014915.2 of Artemisia tridentata subsp. tridentata. Lineage (NCBI taxonomy): Eukaryota > Viridiplantae > Streptophyta > Magnoliopsida > Asterales > Asteraceae > Artemisia > Artemisia tridentata. The sequence goes on from CP139504.1 coordinate 8,569,654, forward strand.
GTTCCGCCGCGACCAACCTCTCGTCCTCAACCAACTTCTCCAACTCCTTAACCTGACCCATCAACTCCGATTCTTTCACCATACAGGCGGAATGCTCGGCCCTCAGCTGTTTAAGCTCTCCACCCCCGTTCTTTCCGAGGTTTCCGCACTGTTGATGGGTGCGGTACAGCTCGTGATACTCATGAAGAAGATTTTCAAACCGGAGTAATAGGTCCGATTGAGCTACGGCACCCATACCCAATAACTTACAGGCCCTTTGACCAGCTTCAGCATCACCCAGATTCTCTAGGAACGACTCCTCCTTCGGAGTCGGCAGATTCAGCATCAAGTCCCGACAGACTTCCCAACCATCCAAACGATCGTCCTTGCGAACTTTCCACGCCGGAACGTGCAAAGCAGCAGGGTCATCCTCGTCAATTACCTTCTCCTTCCCATGGCCAGAGCCAGCGCCGGAAGAACCCCCTACAATAAAAAAGATATACAAGGAAAAGTAAGAATGGGCAATGGTTATTGTCAAACTAAGTGTAAAGGCAAAATGCAGGGAGTGATATTCCCGAAAGGCATACCCGCACCAGCGGCCTCGGACGTGAAGCCCACGCCAATACTTTCGGGGCCCGTCGGCTGTTTTCTTCCGGCCGAAGAGCCTTGGCCCTCCGGCTGTTTTCTTGCGGCCGAAGCATCTGGCCTCGCCACCGCCTTCCACGTTGCGTTGAAGGCGGAATCTTGTCCCATGTTGCTGGGACTGGGACGTTTGCCGAGCAACGTTCTGCTCCTGTTTCTTCCTCTTGGCCTCCAAGACCTTATCATCAGGAACCTCGACCCCTGTCAATTCGGCCGTCTTCTTCGGGATGTCGGCATTAGAAGTGGCGGGAATAGTCACATGCGTCTCGGGAGGTTGACCCTCCGGATGCTTATCCCCTTGCATCACAGACGCGTCCTTTCGGACCTTTGGCTTCTTCAAATATTGAGACATTGTGATAGCTGCAAAAAATGAAAACGTTAAACCGATAAGAAAGCGCGCAAAATATATCGGTCAGGGAAATACAAAACAAAGGCTGCAAGGCTATACCCCTCTCCTCAGCATCCCTTATGGCGACCTGATAGCCGGGATGTTCCCAATGAGATGTAAGCCCAACGGCATAAAGAAAGGCCCGAGGAACCTGGATGAGATCGATCACGCCCTGAGCCAATCGGTCGGCATCTGCAACATCGAACTCTCCTCTCGGATACGGATCCGATATATCCGAATTATGATGCCTCCAAGGCATGGCAAACGGAATAGCTCGCCTATCTATCAGAAAGAAATCACGTTTCCAACCCTTCAAACAAGTCAAAATTTCCCGAAAGCACACCCTCTTCTCACGACCGACCTTTTTTTCAAAGGAAAACCAATGGCCTTGCTTACTCAGTTTGTAGAAGGCCCGGAACAGAGGAGTAGTAGGATCGATATGTAAGCTTCGGCAATACACTTCGAACAAGGTCGCACGATGCATTCCCAGCGGAACCAATTGAGAAATATGAACTTTATAGTATTTAACAACACCCAACAGGAAGTTAGAGAAAGGCACGCTCAGACCACCCTCAATAAAATGTTCCAAGTACAAACCGATAGCATCGTCTGGTAGTTCGTCCATTGTCATACCTTTCGGGGGCAGCCGCGGATGCAGGTCTGTCGGTATACCATAGTCCACAGTTATCTTACGCACAGCCTCTTCGTCCAACTGAGAGGTGTACTTTCGAATGTCAAACTTGGGAAGAAATACCTCAACCCCTTGAATATCCTCGTCCGGAGTCGAAACGAGAGAATCCGACATGGTTCAACCGAGGGAAATTGGGATACAGCCGAACAGAAAATAAATACAAGAGATGGGTAGTTCGAAACGTACCTTTACAAACGAAGGACTAATATGAAAGCCGCTTGAATCAACTCACGATTATTGTTCGGAAAACAATGCCGCAAGACGTCTTGAAGAAATGTGCAAAATTACGGTAATAACAAGTGACACGAATAAGGTTATTTATAGGTAAAAAGAAGCGCGTGAGATATCGCGTCCAATCAAGGGCTGACATGGCAACACCTTCACCCACGCGCGGGACACATGAGCACGTGTCAGCCATTTATGATTACGATTCTTTTACAATAATAATAAAATATACCTAAAATGACTCCCGGCCATTTTAAAATAACGCCAGGTACACTCAAGCCTAGCGGTCCGGATTGACCGGAAAATGTAAAATGTGAATCCATAAATTGTCTAAAAATACCACACCATCGGCACAACCGACCCTCCGGATAAAACAAAAAAGTACATTGACTCACCAGGCAAACATAACAGTTATTCTTCGGAAAAGCAAGTGGTTGTTGACAACCCGAATCACTCGGGAATGATAAGAAGGGGGCGTAAGTATCTGGGTAATGGTCCGCAAGTCAATATAAGTAGCAAGGCGTATGTTGTAAACCGCAAAGGATTCAGAAAATATTGCAATGATAATTTCTGTACATCAAAGTCATCATGTCAGGGATAATGTTGGAATTTTCAAAGTATCACAATATCGGTAAAACCGATACTATGATACTGGGGGGGACATGTTGACATATGTGTTCGGACAGAGTGATGTTGGCCGAAAGGCAATAAAATATTACTTAAAGTATTACAGGTACATACATCCGAGTGACGTACGTTGGAAGAAACAAAGACATTCTTTAAAAGTATTACATCATCAATCTTCAATCGATAATGCAATACTGGGGGGGACATGTTGGCGTATGTGTCCGGATATGTGTTCGGACAGAGTGATGTTGGCCGAAAGGCAATAAAATATTACTTAAAGTATTACAGGTACATACATACGAGTGACGTACGTTGGAAGAAACAAAGACATTCTTTAAAAGTATTACATCATCAATCTTCAATCGATAATGCAATACTGGGGGGGACATGTTGGCGTATGTGTCCGGACGGCCTGTCTTGACCGGCCGTCCGGACGACATAGAGCCGTCCGGATATACCGAAAGGCATATAGGTCGTTCGGATAAACCAGCTGTCAACAACAGGACAAGTGGCAATATCCTTTGACAGATGGCAGCTGCAGACACCGCCGCCGCCCCGGGATTTACGGGATTATGTCTGGGACATGTTTCCTGAAAACCGGGCGCCGCCATTTCAGGTACCAAGGCTGGGCACTATAAATACCCAGCTCATTTACTACTCTCAACTAACTAATTTATTAGCATTTACTTCATACCACTGTTCATAGCCCCTCGGAATATCAAATACTTACTCTCACGCCGTAGGTGGGTCCTGGGATAACACCCGGGGCGAGCCTAACGCGTGTTGTTGTGTGCAGATACCCGAAGGACCCTTAGAAGCCAAAGGGACTGACACACAAACCTCTCGAAAGAACATTCAGTTAGTTCAACCGAAAGGCCTCTTTATTTGTCTGAAGTGATTGCAAGAAATTACTTCAACATCCATTATATTCTTATCCATTAGATAAAACGGATAAGTTGAGCGGTTAAGTGGACATCCATTGGAATAAAAGGGGCTAATCAGAAGGGAAGAAAAAAAAATCGTACTTGCCATTATATATTTATTTGTGTATCGAACAATTTTTTTTGATTATGTGTGTATTAAACTACCATTTTTGTCTTTATGTGTGTATTTTATGATCATTTTGCCCCTCTCGGGCTAATAAAATGAAGGGTAAAATAGTTATAAAGTACACGCATAAAGACAAAAATGGTAGTTTAATACACAGATAAGCAAATTTTTTAATATGTTACACATAAAAAGATAGTGACAAATATGTTTTTCTTTTTTCTTTTTTTTTTTTTTTTTTTTGTAAGTCCGATATAAAAGTATCATTGCTTGTTAAACATAATGTGATATCTAAAACAACAAACATATTTTATTTAAAAAATGTGATATAATAAGGGTGCGTTTGGTATGGGTATATGGGAATGAGGTTATGAGTTTCATAGTGATTAAAGGTGCATGTTTAGTGTACCAAAGAATGAAATGGGTATACCATAGCCATAGACTTATTACCCACCAATTTGTTGTCTATGAAATCCATTCCGTGAGTCCTTCTCTTTTTCATTACAAAATTCAAATATCTATACACTTTTTCATACCATATTTTGTTATCTAAACATAAACAATCGTAATCATACACTTTTTCATATCCATTGTCATTCTACCCCATACTAAATCCGATATCCATTGTGATTCCTAGCTACAAACCAAACTGCCCCTAAATGATACTTAGCTATTATAGTTTGATGGTTATTGGTGCATCCATAGAAAAGTGTATGAGCATTGACTAAGTTTGGTTAAACCGATGATATCGTTATGTTAAACCGATGCACACTCGTATTCAAGCATCACAAGGATACGACGATGACGATTTGTACACTCGTAGCACCAACAATTTGACATAACGATATCAATATATTATCATATCTCACAAAAGAAAAATGACGATTTGTACATATACCAAATTTAACCATAGATCAAACACGTGTACCCAAAGGTGTATTTAAAGGTGAACAAGATGAGGTTCCAGTGGGGTTAAATACAACCTTGTTCCCTGGAATCTGAATAGCGAATATAACGTGGCATTGTGTAGACCATAACCAAAAACGGATTCGGTGACTCGATGGACTTTAGGTGCACACAATGTAACCCATGGTTAATATTTTATCAAAAAACATGGTACATATTGATGGCCCATGTTCTTCTATCTAGCTAGCCCACATGTCTAACAATCTCATGTCCTCTCTTTACATTAAGTCAATAACTAATCAACATAGCTCCAAATCAAAATAATGTAATAGTTAAGTATTCAATTATTTGTTAGGAAAAAGTCTTTCAAATATGTGTTTAGTCAAAAGAATATATACGTGTGGTTTTACTTCTCACTACTAAATGATAGATATGGCCAAGTACCATATAAGGTTAGGATCCATTAAGGTTAGGCTATCACATATAATATGCATTATAAATGATTGATTAATAAACATAACACTTGACAGGTTTCATTGTCTAACATTGTATCATGAGCGGATGATCTTGGGACCTAGCCGGGTTAGACAATGAAACCTCGTCAGATGTTATGTTTATTGATCAACCATTTATAATGCATACTACATGTGATAACATAACCCTAATGGACCCTAACTCCCCCTAATGGACCCTAACTTCATATTGAGCTTGAGTCATATCTATCATTTAATACTCACTTGTAAAATGGATTTTGTTTTGTAAATGTTTTTTGTTGTTCTACAAAATTTTGTGTCAAACTCCATTCTCTTTTATTAAATGACAACTTTCCATCTGTCACTAATTTGATCCGTCGTAGTAGGCTACTAGGCTGGACCAACATCCGATAGAGAAAGGTAGTTTTTATACCAAGATTACGCTTGGCATTTTCTTATCTTCTTCCCGCCCTAGGAGTAGGAGTAACATTTTGGACCATAACCACTAATGCCTTCCTCGTTGGGGCTTCGTGCACTTGGAAAAGGCTCTAGCGATGGGAGACCACTAGTTACAATGTCCCAATAAGATATCGAGAGGACTATCACAGTCAGGTGCAAAGTAATTAGCCCTATCTGTAAAGTAGCTCAATTCCTATTTAGGGAGTGAAGGCTAAAAATGGCTTTAAGAACCGTTCCACCCACGGACCGTCCCTATTCAATTGCTTATCGTAGAGGTTATAAGTACACAGTGCCCTACAACACCGTTCTCAAAGCAGAGGAGAAATGGTGGGCACCGTGTACCACAAGCCCTCTGTCCCACACAAGGTTATAGCCTGGAAGGGTCCAACTTGATACTCGATTGAAGATTTGAAGGATCTCAAGTCCACACCAATAATCTATACAATTGTTTAGTGTAGCCTTAGGTACTTTATATCAATTAAATTTGTTTCATTTCATTTACACCTCTAAATTGAATAATATGAAAGTAAGCACAAAAGCTTTGATTTTCACAATTCATTAAGTGAATGATCATATATTTTCTCTTATAACTGCATCAATAAATGATCAAGGTTGCAAAAATCGCGAATCGGTAGTCGGGCGGTTGACCACTTTGTAGCTTGTAATCGGTCTAGGCGGGATTAATCGGTGATTAATCGAATTGGCATTACTTGACAAATTTTAGTTATTTTCGGCAAGTTTTGTGTATTTCCAGTGAGTTTTAGGTATTTTCTAAAAAAAAACTTGTAATAGACTTAAACAGTTACTATAAGTGATCAAAATAAGTTTACAGTGAGTTTTGGGTACTTCCGGCAAGATTTATAGGTTTCTGGCAAGTTTGACCACCATTGATCGCCGTTGATCGCCGTTGACCTATTTGTTTGACCCAGTTACATAAATCGGCAAGGTCGGTGGCCTTGTAGTACCTAATCGGCGATTAATTAGCCTTGTAGACCTTTTTTTGCAACACTGACTGCATCAATAAATGATCAATTATTCATTGTAACTTGTAGATTTGAGTACTTACCAGCAGAGCCGTATACGAGGGTGTGTGAGATGTGCTACGGCACAGGCCTCTAAAACGGCTTCAAAATATATACCTCTTTATATAGTTGTGGCGTCAAAATCATTTTCAACAAATTTTGTTCTAAATACTTGTTAAACTTTACTTTAAGTGGCAACAATGATAAAAAAAAAATTATATATATATATATATATATATATATATATATATATATATATATATATATATATTAAAAAAAAAAAAAAAAAAAAAAAACTCGTATAAATTAAAGCTAATCGTTACAATATATTTTTAATCGACATGTTTAGTTGTTTAGTTATCATATAAACGGTTTTGCACAGGGTCTCCGTTAGCCCAGCTACGACATTGCTAACTAGTTGATACTTGTTAGAAATTGGGTTAGGGTGTAATGATAATCTTGGATAGTCTTCTTAAATCGTGTATGTTCACTTTCCGAATAAAATATTTCGACCATGTACTGCCTGTGTATTACGAAATCATTATAGGGATAAATTAAGAAGAACAGTTAGTTTATAGGCACCAAAAAACTAAGCAAAACAAAGTGATAATGTTAAGTTTTTCGTATGTTCAAATGAGACTTATAATCTGTTATAAACAATTAGAAATTAGCAGTTACAAGATGGTTAAAAACAGTTGGTTCCAATAGTCATGAGGTTTGCCAAAACTTATATCGGTTGGGTATTGGTGGGAAAATGAGTGACATACATGAAGCACCAAATATAACATTTGAGCAACAAGGGGCAGCGCCCCTTGAACGCATCATCTTTTTTGGGTAAAGAGAGACAAAAAAAATAATGATAAATAAATAAATAAAAAATCGTAGCATGATATAAAATCTCATTAGCTTCTAATAAAACCTAATGACCTAAAATACTTGATTACACTATAATCACCGACACTACTATCATGTTTATCATTTATCAATAACAAGTAGTTGAGGGAACTTTGAAAATGGGCTCACAGAATTGACAAAACCAAACTAAAAAAGCCCAACCAATAAACATACATGATACAACATTTAAAAAGTCAAATAAAACCAAACTAAAAAAGCCCAACCAATAAACATCACTTTGCCCCCCTTTTAAGGGTAGTTTGTGTAAAAATATTTGATATAAAGGTGAGTTAAGGTGTGTTAAAACTGAGTTAACTGTTGTGTGTGTTAAAGCTGAGTTAACTTAAGGTGTGTTAAAGCTGAAGTGACATGCCTTAAATTTTAAAGCTGAGTTAACTGTTGTGAGTGGCCTTATGGTATATGATTAGTTACATATTTTATTTGTCACTCTGTACTAATTAATTTGCATTAAGTTGTGAGATCTTTTTATATAACTTTTTGAGACACAAACTTTTTGATTAGGAAAGAATTTTTAAATTTTAATATGTATTTGCGACATCGTTGTAAAGTACACTAGTATATAACTTTTGAGGCTTTGATCTCACATTTCATGCGCATCACGAATGCGTTAAGTCCTTAATGTGTATACATCGAGTTTCAAGATTAGCCAAATTCGTAGTTGGACTAGTGATATGTTTTCGCACTTGGTGATATTGTCTTTTATGTACTTGAATGCCTTTAATGCATAAGTCATTAATGTTTTTGTAAGAATGGGACTATTCGGATTGATCAGAATAACCCGTTTAAGATTTTGAAATCCGAATAACTAGATTTAATTAATCTTGTTCGGATTTGGAACAAATTGGTACGATCTGAGTCGGATAAATATGACACTCCTAGCTGCATAGCGCGGGCAAAATATCATTACATTTGTTGATTTGGGTTTTGCTATGAAACACAAGATAAAACACATATTGTAAACTTCCAAGCCCAAAACAAAATACACCAAACACAACAATATATCTATGAGTTGAGTGGGCTTCTTGGGCTCAACTAGTCGACAGTCAAAAACCCTATTTGAGCCGTAACCTAAAACCCTTTTTGAAAACCCTATAAAACCACCACTTATCTCAAACCCTAATCACAACTCACAAAACCATAAACATTTTATCGCCGTTTGCTCCTTGCTTATTCTTCTTTTATCTTTGTTTTGCATTTTAAAAACTTTTTTTTTATTAATATAGGCAAAATGATGTGCTTATTAGCGAGTTGAATACTTACTTTTGTGTTAGTATTATGATTCGTACTCTTTATAGATAGGAAGATCTGATGCCTTTTTTCTTAATACTTTCATAAAACCCTTTTTTTTTTATCTAATTTTGGCCAGTGATGATAGTTTTTAATTTGTTGAAAATCATGAACTAGGACGGTATGAGGCTATTATTATTATTATTTTTTTTTACATAGTTTTTATGTGGGTATGTGTATGATGAGATCTATTATTTACACAGTTATCCCTGTCTGATAAATCTTGATGTGTACATGTGATCTGACTCATACCCATATATGTCTGTGTTTTGTGCTATATCAAAAGAGTACATATCGGATATTTTTGTTGATGGTTCCTGTATATGGGATAGTTACAGCAGAATGCGGTGTATACTCTTTATTATAATACAATGTGGTCTGTATGACAGTGAGTTATTTAGAAGCAGAACTAGTTGTCTGCCTTATTTTAAACTTTAAATTCACTATGTAAGTTATTTTTGTTGATGGTTCCTGTATTTCGGATTAGTCACTTCTGACCAAAATTATCGCCTTGGATGCAAAAAGTCTTTAATGACTTTTTGTATTTAATGCATATATTTTTTTAGTATAGTTGCATTGAATGCCTTTAATGCATAAGTCATTAATGATTTGATGCAGATATTGTAGTTGATAACTGTGCGATTTGTAGGAATCACATCATGGATCTCTGTTAGTACCTTTTTTTTTTCTTTTTTAATTATTTAATTAATTTTTAGAATTTAATTTGATTAGGTATCGAGTGTCAAGCGAATCAGGCGAGTCCTACTAGTGAGGAGTGTACCGTTGCTTGGGGTACGTTAACGATAATTCGCTACTTTCGTATTTTAATTATTCGCTACTAGTGAATTCTGTTATAAATATCGTTGATTTTGTATAGGTGTTAGTATCTAGCTCCTTAGTTATCATTACTTAGCTAGTTTTTCTAAAGTGCGGATTCTATTTGCGGATAAGTTTTGGTTGACACGTCAGCATCATCTTCCTCATCAAAGAAAGGAAAACGATTCGAGATCAAAAAGTGGAACGCTGTTTCTCTTTGGGCCTGGGGTCAGTTTTTAAATCTAATTTTATAAAAATTAAATAATGATGACGTCACTCTAATTGAATTGAATTGATTTTGATGCAGATATTGTGGTTGATAACTGTGCGATTTGTAGGAATCACATCATGGATCTCTGTTAGTACTTTTTTAATTAATTATTTAATTAATTTTTAGAAATTAATTTGATTAGGTATCGAGTGTCAAGCGAATCAGGCGAGTGCTACTAGTGAGGAGTGTGCTACTAGTGAGGAGTGTACCGTTGCTTGGGGTACGTTAACGATTATTCGCTACTTTCGTATTTTAATTATTCGCTACTAGTGAATTCTGTTATAATTATCGTTGATTGTGTATAGGTGTTAGTATCTAGGGGTATGTTTGGCAAAACTAGCTGTAAGCTGTGTGCTATAAGCCTGTAAACTGAAGCTGCAAAGCAGTTAACATAAACTATAAGTTGTATCTTTTTTTCAATAAAAGTGTTTGGTAAATTAGCTTTTAAATGTGATTATAAGCTGATTTTACGTTTTAACAGCTCCAAAATATTTTAAAAGCTTCATGAATAAGCTTTTCATTTTGGAGCTACTTGTTTAAAATAAAAGCTTGAAGTTGATGTATCCAAACGGAGCTACTTGTTTTAGAGGAGATTATTTTTGTAACAAAAAGCTTACAGCTACAAAAAAGTTGCGTACCAAACAGGCCCTTAGTGTTGTTAGTTACTTAGTTTGTCTATAGTGTGGATTCTATTAGCGGATAGGTTTTGAGTAGGTTGTTGATGAATTGTGTTATGAATATTGTTCTAGTGTCGTGATGTAAGGTAGGATTGTTGTTGTTGCCTGTAGTTAAGTTAGTTTTCGGAGACTGAGTTTATGTATGAACATGTTAGTTAGCGTTAGTTGTAGTTGTAACAAATCTCTGTGTGCTTGATTGCCTTGTCGTAAATAGGTGTATTTTAGTAGCCTTAGTGTCGTTAGTTACTTAGTATCTCTAAAGACGGATTCTATTAGCAGATAAATTGTGTTATGAAAATGTCATGATGTAAGGTAGGATTGTTGTGCATGTAGTTAAATTAGTTTTCAGTTAGGTAAGATTGCGATTTCCTGTGGTTGTTGCTGTACATAGTTTGCGGAGATTGAGTTTACCTGTAGATAAGTTAGTTTGTACAGATTGAGTATGTAGCTGATCGTGTATAGGTGTTAGTATCTAGCTGTTGTAAGCTGATCATTAGTGTCGTACATGATGAATACTATTAGTGGATAGGTTTTGAGTTAACAAGAGGTTGTGGATAAAGCACTAGTCGACTAGTCGTTGTATCTGTGATTTCCTAATGGTAAGGAGGTGAGAGTTTATAAGCAAGTTGTTGATACAAGTGTGAGCAGCACCTACTCAGCTTTGTAGGCATTATGCTTTATAACTTACTGTCGTTGTTGCGTCTAGATAGGCTTGTTTACGGTAATTGAGTTCTATTGATGATTGTTAGTCAAGTTTATGATCTATTGCCGGTCGCGTTTTAGATTACCTGAATTGTGCTAGGGATAATAGATATTGCTGTATTTTCGGTTTCTTTACGATGTAACCTAAGGATTGTTGTGGATGATTTGCTAGACTCTCTTGCAATGTGTCATGGTTGTTGGCTTGTTGCTAGTAAATAAGCTAGTTTGTGGAAACTGAGTTTATGTATGAACGCTAGACGTGTTTAGTTTTTATTTTACTTTTGTAAGGACAACTAATTATTCTTTCAATGCATATACATCACAATCTATCTTATGTTACTTAAGCAAAATAAGAATCTACAACCATTTAGTTGGAGATCTTTTTATATAACTTTTTGTGACACAAACTTTTTGATTAGGAAAGAATTTTTAAATTTTAATATGTATTTGCGACATCGTTGTAAAGTACACTAGTATATAACTTTTGAGGCTTTGATCTCACATTTCATGCGCATCACGAATGCGTTAAGTCCTTAATGTGTATACATCGAGTTTCAAGATTAGCCAAAGTCGTAGTTGGACTAGTGATATGTTTTCGCACTTGGTGATATTGTCTTCTATGTACTTGAATGCCTTTAATGCATAAGTCATTAATGTTTTTTGTAAAAATGGGACTATTCGGATTGATCACAATAACCCGTTTAAGATTTTGAAATCCGAATAACTAGATTTAATTAATCTTGTTCGGATTTGGAACAAATTGGTACGATCTGAGTCGGATAAATATGACACTCCTAGCTGCATAGCGCGGGCAAAATATCATTACATTTGTTGATTTGGGTTTTGCTATGAAACACAAGATAAAACACATATTGTAAACTTCCAAGCCCAAAACAAAATACACCAAACACAACAATATATCTATGAGTTGAGTGGGCTTCTTGGGCTCAACTAGTCGACAGTCAAAAACCCTATTTGAGCCATAACATAAAACCCTTTTTGAAAACCCTATAAAACCACCACTTATCTCAAACCCTAATCACAACTCACAAAACCATAAACATTTTATCGCCGTTTGCTCCTTGCATATTCTTCTTTTATCTTTGTTTTGCATTTTACAAACTTTTTTTATTAATATAGGCAAAATGATGTGCTTATTAGCGAGTTGAATACTTACTTTTGTGTTAGTATTATGATTCGTACTCTTTATAGATAGGAGGATCTTATGCCTTTTTTCTTAATACTTTCATAAAACCCTTTTTTTTTATCTAATTTTGGCCAGTGATGATAGTTTTTAATTTGTTGAAAATCATGAACTAGGACGGTCTGAGGTTATTTTTATTGTTTTTTTTTTACATAGTTTTTATGTGGGTATGTGTATGATGAGATCTATTATTTACACAGTTATCCCTGTCTGATAAATCTTGATGTGTACATGTGATCTGACTCATACCCATATATGTCTGTGTTTTGTGCTATATCAAAAGAGTACATATCGGATATTTTTGTTGATGGTTCCTGTATTTGGGATTAGTTACAGCAGAATGCGGTGTATACTCTTTATTATAATACAATGTGGTCTGTATGACAGTGAGTTATTTAGAAGCAGAACTAGTTGTCTGCCTTATTTTAAACTTTAAAATTACTATGTAAGTTATTTTTGTTGATGGTTCCTGTATTTCGGATTAGTCACTTCTGACCAAAATTATCGCCTTGGATGCAAAAAGTCTTTAATGACTTTTTTGTATTTAATGCATATATTTTTTTAGTATAGTTGCATTGAATGCCTTTAATGCATAAGTCATTAATGATTTGATGCAGATATTGTAGTTGATAACTGTGCGATTTGTAGGAATCACATCATGGATCTATGTTAGTACCTTTTTATTATTATTATTATTATTATTATTATTATTATTATTATTATTATTATTATTATTATTATTATTATTATTATTATTATTATTATTATTATTATTATTATTATTATTTAATTAATTTTTAGAATTTAATTTGATTAGGTATCGAGTGTCAAGCGAATCAGGCGAGTCCTACTAGTGAGGAGTGTACCGTTGCTTGGGGTACGTTAACGATAATTCGCTACTTTCGTATTTTAATTATTCGCTACTAGTGAATTCTGTTATAAATCTCGTTGATTTTGTATAGGTGTTAGTATCTAGCTCCTTAGTTATCGTTACTTAGCTAGTTTTTCTAAAGTGCGGATTCTATTTGCGGATAAGTTTTGGTTGACACGTCAGCATGATGCGTGGTTTTGCGACCTTACAACAGGTTTTACCTCTCAAGGGATCTTGAGAAGTTTGCAATCCCCACCAGGCAGTGTACTTGACCGATGTAGTATAGTGAAGTGGCAAGTACCGGGGGATTGATCGTTCAACTCAAAGAATAGTGTTCGTTAGGATTGAAATTTATCTACTAGGTCTAAAGGTGAGGGATGATTCTTTTCGTATTTTTATATTTTATGGAAAGCAAGTAAAAATCTCTGGTTTTGGAAGAAGGGGCGGAATTAGTTGCTAATCAACTAACCCAAAAGCTACTAAATTAAACTAATGTGCAGGAAAGTAAACTAGGGTTCTACAAGGGAAGTGAAGCATGTCTACCTATGATATGTTACTCCTTGCTAGCTATCCAATTCTACCTATTGAATTGTCACACCTTGTTTTAATTGACGGGTTGTATTCCTTAATACCATTCGTGGGGTGGCGTACGTACTTCCCCAACTCTATAAGCTCCTACTTCACTCCTATGTCGAGCCGGCTAAGAAGCTCCTAACATGGGATCACTAGAATTCGCTCATGCATTAAATACAACCAAATAAACCTAGCACGCATTGGTTCATGTTTCTTAAGACATTCAAGCAAGTTACCGTATAGGAGGTTAGCCAGTTTTCTTAAGCCTAACATCGATATCACCCAATCAAACAAGAGACAATAGGAAACAAGAATTATAAGCTAAACCAATTAGATCTATTGAAGTGTCACACCTTTATTGATGACGATAGACACATACATCAACAAGGAATCAATAAGATCTAATTAATTATATACAAGTTTCACACAATCATAAGTAGACACAAGGTGAATTAGCAAAGCATGATCAATGAAGGGCAAACAACCACAATAATGAAAGACATAATTAAGTTAAAATCAACAAACCAATATTTGATGTTTATGAAGTGATTGAAACCCTCTAAGTTGCTGGAAAAACACCTACCTAAACCCTAGAATCGAACTTGGGGTTTAGGGCTTACAAATAATGAAGTTGTGATGTTGTATTTATAGCTGATTTTCTGTCCGCATCGATCTGACGGCGTCAGCCTTCACAAGTGACGGCGTCAGCTCCCCTTTTTCACCAAATTGTAGATTTTTTCGTCCCGATTCCGTGGCCTCTTGAATCACCTAAATCCGAGTTCGTATGAAGATTTTATGGCCAAAACAGTGACAGCTACTCCGCGCGCGAGTTGTGATTGTCTTGATTAACTTGTGGCGGTTTCACTAAGGTTCCTTCTCGTGTAAGAATACTTTGACGCCGTCACTCTATATCATCTGACGTCGTCAGGTCTATGATCCTGACGCCGTCACCTTCAAAAATCCTCTGGCCCGTCTCTCTTTAACTTAACACTTGACGACCTACATCCATTAACACGTGACGCCGTCAGAATTCCTATGTAAAACTTTCTGGCGCGTCACGTGTATAATTCCACCACTTTCATATTCAAGTGACGGTGTCAGCATCCAAAGCCTGACGCCGTCAGGTGTAAAATCCTGACTTTCCTTGGTCTTTTTGTTTTCTTCATTCTTGAGCATAAAAACGTCCAAAAAGCTCCAAAATGCTTCATATTCCAGAAATCACGTCCCAAGTACCTAAAATGAGAAAAGAAACGATTTAGGGCAATATTTGATCATATAATCGCGGATTAGGGCTTAAATGACCCCCTAAAAGCGGTACACTTTTCGCTTCATCAAATATCCCTACACTTGGGATTTGCTTGTCCTCAAGCAAAGGAGCTTTTCCACCAATCAAAATACAAGTTAGGGGTCATTTAACATTAATATAAAAGTAATTACAACAAATGATCGTTCCACCTTAGTCAAAACAAGCACGGAAATTATACACTAGCACCTCACATTAAGTGTTTGGATACTCTCATCCCTCGGGTGTTGTAAATTTATATATGAAAATGGAGAAATATCACTCATTACCTGTCATAGCAAATAGATTACCATAGGCTTGGGAAAGGATCAAAACCTCCACCACATTGGCGTAAGCACCTAGGATAAACTATCAAAGAGGTCTTTACAAAGGGTTATAACGTTAGGTGTAGGGATAAGGAAAACACGGATTGTTGGATAAGGATATTTTTACTGGTGGCAAGTCAATCATCTTGGTCAATTACATGTAGAATGAGGCGTTGCTAAGCCAAGACTCGACTCAACTTAAACTAATCACGAACTAATAAACATAGAACAAAACAAAACATAAATAAAAGATAGAGGCGGATGGTAGTCCATATGCTTTTTCTTCACTTTTTTTTTTTTTTTTTTTTTTTTTTTTTTTTTTTTTTTTTTTTTTTTGCATACACTCTTGCCCTACCATCCAAAACAATACATCACTAGGGATTCTTTGTACCATCCCTACACTTGAACTTTTACATACTTTACATAAAATTATTCTAATGACTCAAATCAAGATAATCGAAACATTTGGAGTACTTTAAAATATTAACGTACATATGGGGGGTAATAAATGATGTTCTTCCCCATTACTCCATTACACTAGTACTTTACCCATAAGTCCCAATCGTCCCAAAACAATATGTACAAGGATATGACTCGACTTAGCAACCATGTAATCAATTAGATAATTAACTAAGGGTTTAAACAAATGTTGTCACAATAATGCACTAAAGATGAGTGCACACAAGGTAGGCTAAGGCGATTTGGGTGTACATTTAAGTGGGGTGTAAACAAATTCTTCCTTTAAGTAAAATGCTTAAAGTTAGAAACGAAAAGATAGGCTCTGAGGGGTGTACTAGGGGTATCGTGTACTAAAAATGAGTACAACGCAAAGGGTGTGGGAGAATTACTTGACCAATGTAGCCAATGTAATTATAACAAAAACACAGGTGTAAAACAATGGGTTAATCCTAATGCCTCTTATCATGTAGTCAATCCTAACTACACGAATGTAGTCTCACTAGCGGTCTCGGTATGCATCACAAACGCAAGTTCTAGAATCTATAAACTACCGGTACACTCATAAGCACCAACAATGAATGCTTTTTCCTAAAGATCTAAAGGCGAACCTCACATATTTGGGGTGGAAATTTTTGAGTGGTATGGTTTTTGTGCTAGTCATACAATTCCCTATCCATGAGACGCTTATTAAAATCAAAGTTTCACTCCTATATGTTGTAAAAAATTTTAAATTTGGTGCTAAAATTGCCCTAACCAATATTTCTTTTGGCTTTATTACCCATTCACTATTAAACAAAATAAAAATCAAGCGAAGTTGTAGTTTCTAAGGCATCCTAATTTACCCTCCCTATACTTAATCCGAACATTGTCCCCAATGTTCTAGACAAAAGATGTAAAAGTAAAAATAAATGAGAATGGAAGAAACTAATACTCCCCTGATTCGCTTGGTATGGATGATGTGATAATATGGTTAAATCTCCCTCCAAGAGAATGGACATGATAAGCTTCACTCCAGAAATATAATCATCCTCTTGATGTGTTGCTCGTACATCTTCTTATCCAATAATACCTGTAACCAACAAACACAAAAACCAAAGCATCAAACCGAACAAAGAAAAACCACAACTAGATGTATTTCCAGACTTAGAAATAAAAACAAAACAAAGCAATAAAAGGATAGGATACTTGCGGGATGACTTACAAATAGGAACTCATAAATCATGTCCACAAGTATTGACACACAAACAAGATAGAACATATGCTAATCATGAATTGTAAATTTTCCATGTTTGAATTTTTGTTCTTTTTAACAAAATATAAACTTCCCTACACTTATCTTTTTGTAAAATACCTTTATATGCAATTAAGACGAAGTTAAGAACAAAATAAAGCATTTTCACAAATCATTCGAAACATGAAAATTTAACAATTATGATTAAGCATATATGACACAAACAAACAAATAAAATAAAAACATCAAACAATTAAAAACATGGGTTGCCTCCCAAGAAGCGCTTGTTTTTGTTCGAGTCACGAGCCTGACTCTACCCTTATGTAAGATCCTACAAAAATCCGTCATGATAATCTTTGTTAATTAATAATACCCTTGACTTATCATGTAACAAAGCCCATTTTTACGGGAAAATTTAAAATTTTCTTTAATATACCATACTCACGACCAACACAAGATTAAGATAAGCCTACATATTTTATATGAACTATTTTCCACTTTATTATTTTTATTAAACTCTTTACGTAATACGAATACTCAAACCTATTAAATTTTATTAACATATACACTTTCCGTTAAACTTATTACACGTCTTATAGTATTAGTTGAATATATATTAATAAACTTTGATATTTTTATAAACGTTATATTTTTACGTTACCTGATTATAAGTTTCATGACATAAAGACTTAACGTTAGTAATTATCGGAATCAAACTATATATTAAACTAATATTATGTGACTTAAATTATGCCACCTAACCTAATCCTATATATATAACGTGTATCACTAATTGAACGTGGATATTCTTGAACCATGTAATGCAACTAACAAATAAACATATGTATGTGTATAGTTTTTAACCATGCATGCAACATAAATTAAAATTTGAACGTGTAGGATCTTTATACCATAAAATTCAACAAACAAAGTGAGAACGTGTATTGTATCTTACCAAGAAGCGTGTACTAAATAACTACCATAAGCAAACTAATATACGTGTATAAATCCTCCCTATATCTTATCATTCTACCCACTCTACATCACTAAAATCCCATCTTTCTTTCACCTCTCTCATTTCCGGCGAACAAAACCAGTCACCGGCGCTCCACCACCGGCTACCTCCTCTCACCACCACCACCAAAATAATCCTTGTGTCTTCCTCATCATTTCCCCATGCATCACGCGCCTCAAAACCCACCCCCTCCATTCATTTTCTTTCGGTAACTGATAAGCTTTCCGGCGAGATTCCCGGCCTTACCAACTCCTAACTGTTCGAATATAGATAGAAGGTATATTATCCGGGTTTATTTCAGTTGGAGGTCGCCACCATTCCAGTCGCTGTCGTCACCCTCCCCTCGCTCTTTTCTTGACTTGGTAAACCGATAAAATCCCATCTCTATATTATTATTATTATTATTATTATTATTATTATTATTATTATTATTATTATTATTATTATTATTATTATTATTATTATTATTATTACCGATTATCTTGAGATTGTTAATGTTTTCGTGGATTAACATTGGATTACAAACGATTTTGGATAACTTGGTGATTATGAAACTGATTAAAATATGCTTTTATTTGTGGATTTGTGATAGACATGTAACCCGAAAGGGTGTTTCAGATTCTTGTCGCGAGTCGAGTCCAGTTGGTTGCGTTTGGGTTGAGACCGAGACCACTAGGATCTCGGCAATGTTATCGTTGTTGTTTGTTAGGTGTTGTTCGGTTCACAAAAATCACCCCTATGGGTGCTATTTGGATTTGATAGCCGATGGTAAAAGCCGAGACCATTAGGGTCTCGGCAAGACTCATTGTCGTATCGTGGTTGTCATGTCTCGATATTGGGTTGTTGTCATTAATGGGTTGAAGCCGAGACCAAGTGGTCTCGGTTTAATATGGGTTGTAGCAAACCATGGTCATTGTTCGTAATGTTGAGTCTCAATCGAGTCGGGTCGCTTCGGTGCTATGAATTAGTCTCGGCAATGTTATGTTGGTGTCGTGTTATGATAATGTTCGATTTGGTTGTGTTACTTGTGTTTGGATTAAGGAACACACCACAAGGGTGGTTACGTGTTCGAGCCCGTTTGTCCTCGTTTAGTTTTGGTCCGACCACACCCACAAGGGTACGTCTGGTTTCCGTTAGCAGCCATCAAGGGTGCTCATTTTCGTTAAAGTCATAACCCACATAGGGTCATTTTTCCTCCTGGTTCGAACCAAGAACACCAAAGGGTGTATTGTTGTAAAACTGTGTTGTTTCCAGTCATTTGGGTACGTTTGCTTATTTAAAATAATGGGCCTAGCCCAAGTATAAACTAAAAAGGGGTTGTTTGTTTAAAATGGGCCGAAGCCCAATGATTTTTGGGTTGGTTAAAAGGGCTCACAAGCCCATAAACTTAAAATAGAAAAAAAGTGATTGTTTATAAATTTTAAGCAGAATATATTTTACCAAACGAGATATTGACTTGGACATTGTGATACGTTTCAGATAATACTTGGATTGTGAATTTGAATTGAATACGGATTTGATCATTATACTTGGACATTGGACAGTTGGGAATCATTATCGGACTTATTATATTAGATAGCAGATTCATTAAACATTTTGAGACTTGAGACGGCATAATATATTAAACTCGGACTGGACACAAAATCCTTAATAAAACCTAAACTAATAATTACTAGGTTAATAGTGGGACATAAACTTGTTAGATATTGTAATTTCAGTTTTGGTTAATCCAAGTCTCGATGACTCGAGAAAAACTAGTTTTATTAACTAAACTCATTTTTATTATAAAACATCATTGTCTTATACCAACTATTTGGGAATAACGGGGTAAATGCCGAAACGTACAAACTAGTTATTTGATTTGAGGTGTTTGTTTGTCCTTAGCTTTTAAGGTTGTCTTCCTTGGTTTGAGTTCTCTTGAGTTAGTTGATGTCTATTCTTTTTGGATTGAGTTGTACGTCGAGTCTAGGTTATCTTACCACACCACATGAAACATTTAAACCAAGCTTTTGATAAGTTTTGGAAAACTAAATAATCCACGAAAACTATGACACTTTATCTTTTATAGACTTTATTATTGTGCTAGACGTGTTTTGAGGTAACTGTATATATATTAGGTTGTGTACCGTCGTTGCTGTATGAGACTGTTGTAATATGCTCTAGATGCCGGTCATGTCAGTGTGATCTTTGCTTGCTGTGGCTAAGGTGAGTCGTGGCCCCTACTTTTCACACTTGTTTTCAATAACTCTTTTGGGGGAGATACATGCTTTAACTGTTTTATACTACTTGAAATCTCTTATGAGTTACTCGAAATTATCAACTATGCTTTATCTACTTGAATCATACTTGAAAGGAATA
Source organism: Artemisia tridentata subsp. tridentata (assembly GCA_021014915.2). Classification (NCBI taxonomy): domain Eukaryota; kingdom Viridiplantae; phylum Streptophyta; class Magnoliopsida; order Asterales; family Asteraceae; genus Artemisia; species Artemisia tridentata. The sequence goes on from CP139504.1 coordinate 8,590,100, forward strand.
CATGCTCGATATATGTGTAAATTGTCTGTTTAGCTTAAAACACGGAAATTGAAACATAACATCTCTGAACTACTTGATGTGACATGATACTGAGGCTTACTGTATGCATTCATGTGATGTGACAAATGAATGTACTGCTACTTTAACATGATATTTCTACATTTCACTATAAATAATTGCCAATACTAAAATTACGCATGATTCACCTATATTGCCTAAGCACACCTTATTGCCAAAAAGTCCCTTTATCATGAGCCATTAATCACTGCGGTGAGCGCGAATATAGCAACAGCTTCGAAACCTGTTGGAGGACTGACAACCTATCCCACTAATACTGTGACGGAATGCTTAATCGCTAGTCGTATTAGTCGCGATGCGCTATATTTGAGAAAAATAGGAAGTGGCAAATCACCTATTACACGAGGGCATAAACTTTCGTCATTAATTTGGTGAACACTCCGTTTTATGGTACTCTGTTAACGTTTTGCGTGTCATGAGGCTTAGGGCAATATAACTTTATGAATATATGAATGTTTCATATATATAGGATACAGCTGTATTTAGAAGACCACCACTTTATACTGATAGACTTCAGATTCTAGATTATCATTCCCACTATGTGATAAAATTGTGAATTCTGTACTTGAACTTTAATTGTTATCATATGTGACTTAAATGAGAATTTTACACAAGACAACCCAAAATGCTTAGTATATCGTTACATTTAAAAGCTGACTCAACAGTCTATATCGAGCGTATAACAACGTAGCTCATCTGCATCTATAACTTGAAACATATGATTTTGGAGATCATACATGATTTGCTTGTGAATTTTTATACAACACAACTGGCTATTTATTTCATGAAGAATTACCATTTACTTCGACAATCACTATACACCTTTCGAAGAAAGTTATTTTCTACAAACTCCACGAACTCACCAACCATTGTGTTGACATTTTAAGCATGTTTATCTCAGGTAATTAACGGAGCAGGACAAGACACGGAGCGGGCATCTTTTACTCTGATAACTTAAATGGTGTAAAATCAAATATGTCATTCCTTCCAAATCATCACATTCTTTTATGGGATTTTCAAATCAAATAATTCACTTTTGTATCAAAGCTATTATTTTGAATGACATATAACTTTCAAAACGCCCCCTTCCGGGCCGTTTTCTGAAATTTTAACTTCGATCCTCACCGTAATACCCTAATTACTTTTCCGTTGCCACAAACCAAATTTGGGGGTGTTACACCTTATTTAACAGAAATAGGAGAGGTTTTCCCTACACTTAGGATTAAGTGCGGGTGAAAGTAGCGATACACACCCTTAGGGTGGAAATATGCCACGTGAGGTGAAGGGGGTGAGTGAATGGCTTCCTTCATCCTAAAACTACCCGGATAATATTGGTTTATGGGTGGGTCGGTTCCTCTTTTGTCTCCTAGATGTAAATCTAAGGATGAAAAGTTGTGTAACGGTTGAGGTTCCGGCTCATCAACAATAGGAAATTCCCTAGAACTAAGAGTAAGGTCATCACTAAAAGTGTTCAAACCTATATCCTCTAGTTGTGCTTGGTCCAAGGGTTCTACCTCCATCGGGATTCCTAAAGTCTCTTCTACTTCTTCCGGGTAAGTCACGGGCGGTGTGGGTGCCTCAAATGATGGTTGAGTATTTTGTGGGCTTATGTTATTGACCTCATCATTCCACGTGTCAAGATTACCTATATCCTCATCATGTGTTTTGGTAGAATCTATCCTAAGCATTCTCCTAAGTATCTCACGTGCTTCTCTAGGCATCTCAACTTCAATGTCCGAATCATAAGGATCTTCCTCAATAATCTTATGTTCAATTTGCCTAAAGGATTCATCATGTGTTCCTTGGGATTCAAAGTCATTGGTCATAAAACCTAGGTCTTTTTGATCAATGTGATCATGCTCGGCTAAATCCTCCTCAATTGTTTTCTTAGGTAGTGATAACAGCAAACCTAGTGCTTCATCCAACTTATGGTTTGTTGCAACGACTCTCTCCATAATTCCTTGGCAAACTAGGTTGCATTTCCTATTGGCCTTACTAAAACGAGATCTTAAACATGGAGGTTGTTCATAAGAATCTATCCTAGGTGAAGGCTTATATGATTCATAGGTGTCTCTAAATGAGGTATTTTGAACTTCTTTGTGTTCTAGCCACTCAACCATATCTTGCAATCTTAGAAATCTAAGTGAAAAGTCCATTTGAAGCAAATTACAAACAAAATCACAAAGAAAAGATAGACTACGAGAAAGCTACAAAATAAAAAGAAAAAAATCTCACTTGATAGGAATCTTGTGAGTAGACCTAATAAAAATAAAATTTCAACCTAAGCAATAACTACTCCCCGGGCTGCGGCGCCAAAAACTTGATGCGTGGTTTTGCGACCTTACAACAGGTTTTACCTCTCAAGGGATCTTGAGAAGTTTGCAATCCCCACCAGGCAGTGTACCTGACCGATGTAGTATAGTGAAGTGGCAAGTACCGGGGGATTGATCGTTCAACTCAAAGAATAGTGTTCGTTAGGATTGAAATTTATCTACTAGGTCTAAAGGTGAGGGATGATTCTTTTCGTATTTTTATATTTTATGGAAAGCAAGTAAAAATCTCTGGTTTTGGAAGAAGGGGCGGAATTAGTTGCTAATCAACTAACCCAAAAGCTACTAAATTAAACTAATGTGCAGGAAAGTAAACTAGGGTTCTACAAGGGAAGTGAAGCATGTCTACCTATGATATGTTACTCCTTGCTAGCTATCCAATTCTACCTATTGAATTGTCACACCTTGTTTTAATTGACGGGTTGTATTCCTTAATACCATTCGTGGGGTGGCGTACGTACTTCCCCAACTCTATAAGCTCCTACTTCACTCCTATGTCGAGCCGGCTAAGAAGCTCCTAACATGGGATCACTAGAATTCGCTCATGCATTAAATACAACCAAATAAACCTAGCACGCATTGGTTCATGTTTCTTAAGACATTCAAGCAAGTTACCGTATAGGAGGTTAGCCAGTTTTCTTAAGCCTAACATCGATATCACCCAATCAAACAAGAGACAATAGGAAACAAGAATTATAAGCTAAACCAATTAGATCTATTGAAGTGTCACACCTTTATTGATGACGATAGACACATACATCAACAAGGAATCAATAAGATCTAATTAATTATATACAAGTTTCACACAATCATAAGTAGACACAAGGTGAATTAGCAAAGCATGATCAATGAAGGGCAAACAACCACAATAATGAAAGACATAATTAAGTTAAAATCAACAAACCAATATTTGATGTTTATGAAGTGATTGAAACCCTCTAAGTTGCTGGAAAAAACACCTACCTAAACCCTAGAATCGGACTTAGGGTTTAGGGCTTACAAAAAATGAAGTTGTGATGTTGTATTTATAGCTGATTTTCTGTCCGCATCGATCTGACGGCGTCAGCCTTTACAAGTGACGGCGTCAGCTCCCCTTTTTCACCAAATTGTAGATCTTTTCGTCCCGATTCCGTGGCCTCTTGAATCACCTAAATCCGAGTTCGTATGAAGATTTTATGGCCAAAACAGTGACAGCTACTCCGCGCGCGAGTTGTGATTGTCTTGATTAACTTGTGGCGGTTTCACTAAGGTTCCTTCTCGTGTAAGAATACTTTGACGCCGTCACTCTATATCATCTGACGTCGTCAGGTCTATGATCCTAACGCCGTCACCTTCAAAAATCCTCTGGCCCGTCTCTCTTTAACTTAACACTTGACGACCTACATCCATTAACACGTGACGCCGTCAGAATTCCTATGTAAAACTTTCTGGCGCGTCACGTGTATAATTCCACCACTTTCATCTTCAAGTGACGGTGTCAGCATCCAAAGCCTGACGCCGTCAGGTGTAAAATCCTGACTTTCCTTGGTCTTTTTGTTTTCTTCATTCTTGAGCATAAAAACGTCCAAAAAGCTCCAAAATGCTTCATATTCCAGAAATCACGTCCCAAGTACCTAAAATGAGAAAAGAAACGATTTAGGGCAATATTTGATCATATAATCGCGGATTAGGGCTTAAATGACCCCCTAAAAGCGGTACACTTTTCGCTTCATCACAGCATCATCTTCCTCATCAAAGAAAGGAAAATGATTCGAGATCAAAAAGTGGAACGCTGTTTCTCTTTGGGCCTGGGGTTAGTTTTTAAATCTAATTTTATAAAAATTAAATAATGATGACGTCACTCTAATTGAATTGAATTGATTTTGATGCAGATATTGTGGTTGATAACAGTGCGATTTGTAGGAATCACATCATGGATCTCTGTTAGTACTTTTATTTTTTAAATTATTTAATTAATTTTTAGAAATTAATTTGATTAGGTATCGAGTGTCAAGCGAATCAGGCGAGTGCTACTAGTGAGGAGTGTACCGTTGCTTGGGGTACGTTAACGATTATTCGCTACTTTCGTATTTTAATTATTCGCTACTAGTGAATTCTGTTATAATTATCGTTGATTGTGTATAGGTGTTAGTATCTAGGGGTATGTTTGGCAAAACTAGCTGTAAGCTGTGTGCTATAAGCCTGTAAACTGAAGCTGCAAAGCTGTTAACATAAACTATAAGTTGTATCTTTTTTTCAATAAAAGTGTTTGGTAAATTAGCTTTTAAATGTGATTATAAGCTGATTTTACGTTTTAACAGCTCCAAAATATTTTAAATGCTTCATGAATAAGCTTTTCATTTTGGAACTACTTGTTTAAAATAAAAGCTTGAAGTTGATGTATCCAAACAGAGCTACTTGTTTTAGAGGAGATTATTTTTGTAACAAAAAGCTTACAGCTACAAAAAAGTTGCGTACCAAACAGGCCCTTAGTGTTGTTAGTTACTTAGTTTGTCTATAGTGTGGATTCTATTAGCGGATAGGTTTTGAGTAGGTTGTTGATGAATTGTGTTATGAATATTGTTCTAGTGTCGTGATGTAAGGTAGGATTGTTGTTATTGCTTGTAGTTAAGTTAGTTTTCGGAGACTGAGTTTATGTATGAACATGTTAGTTAGCGTTAGTTGTAGTTGTAACAAATCTCTGTGTGCTTGATTGCCTTGTCGTAAATAGGTGTATTTTAGTAGCCTTAGTGTCGTTAGTTACTTAGTATCTCTAAAGACGGATTCTATTAGCACATAAATTGGGTTATGAAAATGTCGTGATATAAGGTAGGATTGTTGTGCATGTAGTTAAATTAGTTTTCAGTTAGGTAAGATTGCGATTTCCTATGGTTGTTACTGTACATAGTTTACGGAGATTGAGTTTACCTGTAGATAAGTTAGTTTGTACATATTGAGTATGTAGCTGATCGTGTATAGGTGTTAGTATCTAGCTGTTGTAGGCTGATCATTAGTGTCGTACATGATGAATACTATTAGTGGATAGGTTTTGTGTTAACAAGAGGCTGTGGATAAAGCACTAGTTGACTAGTCATTGTATCTGTGATTGCCTAATGGTAAGGAGGTGAGAGTTTATAAGCAAGTTGTTGATACAAGTGTGAGCAACACCTACTCAGCTTTGTAGGCATTATGCTTTATAACTTACTGTCGTTGTTGCGTCTAGATAGGCTTGTTTACGGTTGTTGAGTTCTATTGATGATTGTTAGTCAAGTTTATGATCTATTGTCGGTCGCGTTTTAGATTACCTGAATTGTGCTAGGGATAATAGATATTGCTTTATTTTCGGTTTCTTCATGATGTAACCTAAGGATTGTTGCGGATGATTTGCTAGACTCTCTTGCAATGTGTCATGGTTGTTGGCTTGTTGCTAGTAAATAAGCTAGTTTGTGGAGACTGAGTTTATGTATGAACGCTAGACGTGTTTAGTTTTTATTTTACTTTTGTAAGGACAACTAATTATTCTTTCAGTGCATATACATCACAATCTATCTTATGTTTCTTAAGCAAAATAAGAATCTACGACCATTTAGTTGGAGATCTTTTTATATAACTTTTTGAGACACAAACTTTTTGATTAGGAAAGAATTTTTAAATTTTAATATGTATTTGCGACATCGTTGTAAAGTACACTAGTATATAACTTTTGAGGCTTTGATCTCACATTTCATGCGCATCACGAATGCGTTAAGTCCTTAATGTATATACATCGAGTTTCAAGATTAGCCAAAGTCGTAGTTGGACTAGTGATATGTTTTCACACTTGGTGATATTGTCTTCTATGTACTTGAACCCCTTTAATGCATAAGTCATTAATGTTTTTGTAAAAATGGGACTATTCGGATTGATCACAATAACCCGTTTAAGATTTTGAAATCCGAATAACTAGATTTAATTAATCTTGTTCGGATTTGGAACAAATTGGTACGATCTGAGTCGGATAAATATGACACTCCAAGCTGCATAGCGCGGGCAAAATGTCATTACATTTGTTGATTTGGGTTTTGCTATGAAACACAAGATAAAACACATATTGTAAACTTCCAAGCCCAAAACAAAATACACCAAACACAACAATATATCTATGAGTTAAGTGGGCTTCTTGGGCTCAACTAGTCGACAGTCAAAAACCCTATTTGAGCCGTAACCTAAAACCCTTTTTGAAAACCCTATAAAACCACCACTTATCTCAAACCCTAATCACAACTCACAAAACCATAAACATTTTATCGCTGTTTGCTCCTTGCTTATTCTTCTTTTATCTTTGTTTTGCATTTTAAAAACTTTTTTTTATTAATATAGGCAAAATGATGTGCTTATTAGCGAGTTGAATACTTACTTTTGTGTTAGTATTATGATTCGTACTCTTTATAGATAGGAAGATCTGATGCCTTTTTTCTTAATACTTTCATAAAACCCTTTTTTTTTTAATCTAATTTTGGTCAGTGATGATAGTTTTTAATTTGTTGAAAATCATGAACTAGGACGGTCTGAGGCTATTTTTATTGTTTTTTTTTTTACATAGTTTTTATGTGGGTATGTGTATGATGAGATCTATTATTTACACAGTTATCCCTATCTGATAAATCTTGATGTGTACATGTGATCTGACTCATACCCATATATGTCTATGTTTTGTGCTATATCAAAAGAGTACATATCGGATATTTTTGTTGATGGTTCATGTATTTGGATTAGTTACAGCAGAATGCGGTGTATACTCTTTATTATAATACAATGTGGTCTGTATGACAGTGAGTTATTTAGAAGCAGAACTAGTTGTCTGCCTTATTTTAAACTTTAAATTTACTATGTAAGTTATTTTTGTTGATGGTTCCTGTATTTCGGATTAGTCACTTCTGACCAATTATCGCCTTGGATGCAAAAAGTCTTTAATGACTTTTTGTATTTAATGCATATATTTTTTTAGTATAGTTGCATTGAATGCCTTTAATGCATAAGTCATTAATGATTTGATGCAGATATTGTAGTTGATAACTGTGCGATTTGTAGGAATCACATCATGGATCTCTGTTAGTACCTTTTTTTTTTTTTATAATTATTTAATTAATTTTTAGAATTTAATTTGATTAGGTATCGAGTGTCAAGCGAATCAGGCGAGTCCTACTAGTGAGGAGTGTACCGTTTCTTGGGGTACGTTAACGATAATTCGCTACTTTCGTATTTTAATTATTCGCTACTAGTGAATTCTGTTATAAATATCGTTGATTTTGTATAGGTGTTAGTATCTAGCTCCTTAGTTATCGTTACTTAGCTAGTTTTTCTAAAGTGCGGATTCTATTTGCGGATAAGTTTTGGTTGACACGTCAGCATCATCTTCCTCATCAAAGAAAGGAAAACGATTCGAGATCAAAAAGTGGAACGCTGTTTCTCTTTGGGCCTGGGGTTAGTTTTTAAATCTAATTTTATAAAAATTAAATAATGATGACGTCACTCTAATTGAATTGAATTGATTTTGATGCAGATATTGTGGTTGATAACTGTGCGATTTGTAGGAATCACATCATGGATCTCTGTTAGTACTTTTTTTTATAATTATTTAATTAATTTTTAGAATTTAATTTGATTAGGTATCGAGTGTCAAGCGAATCAGGCGAGTGCTACTAGTGAGGAGTGTACCGTTGCTTGGGGTACATTAACGATTATTCGCTACTTTCGTATTTTAATTATTCGCTACTAGTGAATTCTGTTATAATTATCGTTGATTGTGTATAGGTGTTAGTATCTAGGGGTATGTTTGGCAAAACTAGCTGTAAGCTGTGTGCTATAAGCCTGTAAACTGAAGCTGCAAAGCTGTTAACATAAACTATAAGTTGTATCTTTTTTTCAATAAAAGTGTTTGGTAAATTAGCTTTTAAATGTGATTATAAGCTGATTTTACGTTTTAACAGCTCCAAAATATTTTAAATGCTTCATGAATAAGCTTTTCATTTTGGAGCTACTTGTTTAAAATAAAAGCTTGAAGTTGATGTATCCAAACGGAGCTACTTGTTTTAGAGGAGATTATTTTTGTAACAAAAAGCTTACAGCTACAAAAAAGTTGCGTACCAAACAAGCCCTTAGTGTTGTTAGTTGCTTAGTTTGTCTATAGTGTGGATTCTATTAGCGGATAGGTTTTGAGTAGGTTGTTGATGAATTGTGTTATGAATATTGTTCTAGTGTCGTGATGTAAGGTAGGATTGTTGTTGTTGCCTGTAGTTAAGTTAGTTTTCGGAGACTGAGTTTATGTATGAACATGTTAGTTAGCGTTAGTTGTAGTTGTAACAAATCTCTGTGTGCTTGATTGCCTTGTCATAAATAGGTGTATTTTAGTATCCTTAGTTTCGTTACTTACTTAGTATCTCTAAAGACGGATTCTATTTGCAGATAAATTGTGTTATGAAAATGTCATGATGTAAGGTAGGATTGTTGTGCATGTAGTTAAATTAGTTTTCAGTTAGGTAATATTGCGATTTCCTGTGGTTGTTGCTGTACATAGTTTGCGGAGATTGAGTTTACCTGTAGATAAGTTAGTTTGTACAGATTGAGTATGTAGCTGATCGTGTATAGGTGTTAGTGTTGGGTCCATCAGTACCCAAGAACCATTAAAACAGGATTTGGAAACAAATTAACTAAGTGTTTGTTAAACCGAGAACAATTCAAGTCACTGAGAGAACAGCCTCTCAGTGAGTCATCTTCAGGATGCTTAAGGCGAATTCGAAGTAGAAGGATTCACTACTCAGGTAGGCGGTACTCCCTGAGTAGGACTTAAGCCAAAGAAGAAGATGATGGTTCAGTGAATGTTGGACAAGAACTCAATGAACCCCAGTCTCCTCAACAACAATAAAGTGATTAGAGACTGAAGGCGTGTACTGATGAACCACTGCCTGAGAAGAAGGCAGAAATATCTGGGAAGGATTTAAGATAAGATCATATCTTGTCTTGTCAGGAAGAAATCCTTCCTAGGACAGCTGAAAGTCTTGGTGTGTCAGACCAAACACGACTAAAGACTTTATAGCCCATTCCTATTGGTTCTTGGAAATGACAATTACTGTTTGTAATTGTCAGACACGCTACCTCAACAACTTGTATTATTTTAATCACTTTTAGTCAGAATACTTGTGTATAAATAGATTCAAATGGAGAGAAGTTAGGAGTTCTTTGTATATTGAAAGCTTAGAACTTTTGCAAAGTAACTTCTCTCCTACAAAGAGTATACAACTCACTGAGATAGCTCAGTAGGGTATATTGTTACCACTCAAGCAAAGCTTGAGTTTCGATAGGAGACACAAACCCTTGTCTATTCAATCCCAAGTGTTTGTTCCGCAAAACACTTGGGTAATAGATTCTTTGATTCATTTCTAATAAGAATTTAAACGTTGAAAATACCTTGTGTTTTAAATTAACGTTTCATTAACTGTTAGAAATAATCAATACATTGTATTAGTCATAAACACAAATAGATTAACTTTCTAGTTAACTCTTATCGTGTAAAGGGAACAACAAGTGGTATCAGAGCCTCTGGTTTATAAAATCTTTCAACTAACCAAGAGTGCTCAAGGTTTTTAAAACCAAGATCCTACTATGATTGATATCAATGTACCCCAGTTAGTCGACAAAAAGGGTGGCAGCTATTATGCTGTTGCACCCAGACTTGAGGCTGGCAAATTTAGCAAATGGAAAAAACGTATGATTTGCTATTTAACCGGGATGGAACCCTACTACATCACTTGTATCAAGGATGGCCCATTTGTCCCAAAAATTGTTGCAGGGCTAAATAAGCCTGAGGCTCAATGGACCATTGATGAGAGGAGGGTGGTCAATCAAGACCAACGCCTGAAAAGCATTCTTATATCTTGTCTTCCTGACGATATAATGGAATCAGTCATCAACTGTTTAACAGCCAAGCAAACTTGGGATGACTTGGTTAATAGCTTTGAGGGTCCCTCAGATACCAAGGAAAATAGGGTCATGGACCTCAAACTTGAGTATAATACTTTCAGGGCAAAGGACTCTGAAAGTCTCTCTCAGACTTACACCAGATACAAGACTTTGATAAACGAGCTGTCAAATGATGGTGTAGTATTATCTAAGCATGAGACAAATGTTGGCTTTGTCAACAGTCTCCCTGAGAAGTGGCTCAACTTCTCACAAGGCCTGAGGAATGCTAACCACATTCAGACCCTTGAGCTCCCTGAAATTTATGGGAAGTTTGTCTATGAAGACAACTTGATCTCAAGGAGATATCCTGACTCAAAAGCACTTAAGTCCAAAAAGGCCTTAACCTCCACACCCATATCAACTGCTTTCTATTCTAATGGTGTTGTGCAGGATTTTCAAGAGGATTCTGAGGATGAAATTGATGAAAGGACTGGTGAGAAGTACCTGAATGACTTGAACTTGGAATTCCAAGAAAGGGCACTCCTTGTTAGTTCAAGACGTTTCATCAAAAGAAATCAGTCCAACTTTACAAAACTAAAAGCAAATGAGACCGCTGAATGCTTTAAATGTGGAAAAAAGGGTCATTTTGCTAGGGACTGTTATTCTAAAACCATCTCAGAACCCTCTTACAAATTTTCAGGAAACAGTTCCTCAGGAACTAGCAAGTTTCAACCTAAAATCTTTCAGTCCACCCAACAATTTCTAAACAAGGGTCATAAGGACTTTGAAGCAAAATATAGGAAAACCAAGGCTAAACTTGCACTTCTTGAAACTAATCCCTTATTGTCTCAGGCTGCTCAACCATCCAAACATGTTCAGGCTAAGAACAAGGTCTTAGTAGCCGAAGCATATGATTTGGATGAAGAAGATGTCTCCTCAGATGAGGAAATAAGAATTAGTGCACTGATGGCACTTTCTGAAGAGGATAAGATGGCTGTTGGAAAGAGCCATGCTAGGAATGGAGAATGGGTAAACATCACCATGAAGAAGGTAAACACTTTACTTTCTATGGATGATGATTCTGATTGGCAATCTTACATGAATTATATTTGTGTAGATCTTAAGTTTGTTGAGGAACAAAGGGTTAATCTGTTTTCAAAATATAACAACTTAGTGTCTAAACTGAATAATTGTAGAGATGAACTACTTGCTTTAAAACAAACCAAACTAGAATCAATCACTCTACAAATTCAGAACACTGAAATTTTGAAACAAAACCAAGCCCTACAAACTGAACTTGACAAATAAAAGGTTGTCATTCAAAGCTGGACCCAAAAGAACCCCTAGGTCTTTGATACTGTGGGCTTAATTCCTAAGAAAACAATTGGAATTAACCCTCTCACTCATTTTGTACATATTTTTATAGCGTTATTTGTGTATTTTTATATGAAATATAGTCATGTTTATGATGGTTTTATGCTTAAAAGTTGTTGAAGATGTGTTTAAGTCTAGGTACAAGGAAATATCAAGAAAGATGAAGAAAAGCTATGAAATTCAAGAAAATATCAAAGAAAAGTTCGTCAACGAATACATGGATGCATGATATGATCATTTCCGGTTGTACGTGAGAGGATGAAAGGATTAAGTCAAGATTAGGAGCCAAAAAGTGTGTTAAAAGTTGGAGCTCTATGCTAGCTTGAAGCCAAATTATGTGAAGAAAGTTGGTTCCAAACCCAAGGTTTAAGTTTCCATACCCAAGGTTTAAGAAGGGGAGCTCATGCCTGAGGTATAGGAATTCATGCCTGAAGTTTAGCCGTCGCCCATGCCCAAGGTTTACATTTTCATACCTGAGGTTTACAGAAAAACTGACATGAAGAGTTGCATTAACTCTCCACTTTAAGCACCATTAAGTATTATGGCCGATCATTTGCTTCTTAATTATGATTATTGATGAAATATTTCAGTTTTAGGGGTGTCTTACAAGCTTAAATAAGACCCCTAATCACTTGTTTTAGAAACAACACTCACAATCAAACCTTACACCATAAGGATTTGATTATACTACTTTCTAACCCAAAAGAGCTCAAAAATCTCTGCCATTCTCGAGGAAGATAACTAGTAGAAGAGGTGGAAGATTCCCTTGTTCGATTGGAGGCCTCAAAGTGTGCTACAACTCTTTCATTACTCATTGTAATTTTACTATTGGGTAATTTTCTTAATTATTAATCATGTTGAATTGGTCTAAGTTGAATGCAATTTTATGTTTTACTATGATACTTGTTATGGAATGATTCGTGATACTTGTTTGGGAATGATGTGACTAATTGTATGAATGTTGGACATTTAGTAGGTTGGAAAAAGTGATTAATTCTATGGGTTTTGTTAGGAATATAAATATTCAGATGAAGGCTCGGTCACCCCGAGCATCTAATTAGCATTTATATAGCTCGTAGGCTTATATATATTCGTTTAGTATTATTAGTAATATTAGTATTAACTTAGTCGTATTTATATTTGTGGAGTGGGTCGGGGCTTTCCCCACTGTCAGCTCACTCCACATCCCACTAGGGGCACCAATATGTAGTAGTATATAAGCCCCTTCCCACACTTGGGAAGGGTTGGAACTCTTGTCACAATTTCACCTACAATCTAATAGATCAAGTTTTTCCCTTTCAACTCTCTCTCTCTCTAGTTCTTGCATCTAACTCAAACCATGGATCTAATCTTCCATGAATCAAGACCACCCGAATCATACACACAATCAAGAAGGTTATTTCCTACAATTGGTATCAGAGCCATGGTTAGGTCCGATTTGATTGTGTGTCGGTGTTATTTTTTTTGGGTTCGAACCTGTTTTGTTTAAACTGTTTTGCATCTGTTTTTGTTCGAATCACTATTCTTGTATTATGCTCGTACCACAAAAATCTGTTATTAAAAGCTTGTTATTATTTGAGTGGGCCTTATACTGACTTTGGGCCTTGACTGTGCTTCTTGTAATTGTTCGAATACAAACAACTTGTCAACTTGTCTTGTTTTTCTTGGCTTGGAGGGTCACAACAGTTCTTGAAATCAAATATTCAACAACTTTTATTTGATTTGTGTTATGTTTTAACATATGTGAAACAATTCTTGTTAGTCAATGTTGTGTTAAAAGTTGGGTTATGTGGTCAATATATGGTCTGATAAATGTGGTCAAGAATGACAGAATTGTTGGGCGGAATACTTGGTCGGAATCTCGCCGTGTTCTTGGTTGCTGCTGGTGTTAAATGGGTGTTCTTGAATGCGGTTTGTGGGTATTTTTGGGAGCAGTTTGGATTGTAACCAAAAAGGGGTAAAAGACAAAAGTGTGAGAGTGACAGCTTTGACTGGTCAAACATGCGGTTTGTCTAAGACGCGGTTTGTCTCTATGTTCATGGACGCGGTTTGTCTGTATAGTCATGAACTCGGTTTGTCTATATACTCACGAACTCGGTTTGTGTTCTTACTTGTATGCGGCTTGTGTGTTGTGCACAGACGCGGCTTGTGTGTTGTGCACAGACGCGGCTTGTGTGTTTGCACAGACGCGGCTTGTGTGTTTTGCACAGATGCGGCTTGTCTACTCAAGACCAACCACTGACTCGTTGACCTCAGTTCCATAACCATCATCAGTCCAAGATTATAACAAAGTGAAAATGACCAGCTACCACAAACCAAATTACTACACGTATCTATTTCACTACACCAATTTCACTATCTATTTTAATCCTAAATCTTACTCAGTACCATTTCCCCTTCCACACTACTCAAACCGAAAAGAACAATAAAACAAACAAGATCTCAGTCCTGTTCAAACGTGTATATCAATCTTTAGAGATTCAAGTGTTTGAACTCAACTCATCATCGATCTTTGTGAAGTTTTAACTTCCTCTCAATGTCCGAAAAAAAATTAATAGAACGAATTCTAACAATATTGTTAGACCCGTTTATTTCTTTCGGCTAAATACAACAACAAAAACAATAACAACTCTTTGAGATCAAGTTGAGGACCAAGCCTCATGTTAATATCCGAACATTAAAAGAAAAATCAAAACAATCAAATGCTTTAATCTTCTTTTTGATTCGGTTATAAAAATAAAAAGTACATCATAACACCTACCCGAGACCACAATGGATCTTGAAGACGTATATCTTGATCCTGTTTGAGCATCGTAAGGAGATATGAGGTGTCGCCTATATTTGAAGATGATGAGAGGTTAAGGGTTGTGTTGTGGGTACTTTACTGATCGCATATTCTTTGGACGAGGAGAGAGGCGGATTAGTTGGTGATGAAGATTGGGGATTAGGGTTTGTGGTTGAGAGGAGATGTAAAGATGAATGAAGGTGGATTGTTTAAGATTAGGGTTAAGAGAAGTTTAAGGAGTGTGTGTTAAATACCGATTAATTTGGGTTAACTGTGAATGAGGTTGGATAGTATTTTTCTCATTGGATCGAGTCCAATGTTGTGTTGAATGGGCTTGTGACCGATAATTGCATTTCTTCTTTGAAATGGGCTTGAACTAGGTTTTGAATGGGCCGAGTTTAATCAATAGGAAGTTGGGCTGCACTTTGTTTAGTCATGATTGGATTCACAACAAAGAACAAGCATAACGCTATCTTTACTCAAGACTGCATTTTGATTCGTGACGATTTTGTTTACTCAAGATTGGCGGTTACTCAAGTATAGGAGTTGTGTTTGTTTACTCGAGATTGTGAATTGATTTGGGTTAATGAATGTCTATGGAATTACAGAGTTGTGGATTTGTCAGCATTGTTCTATTAGTGCCTACGACTTGAGTGAGCCTGCAATTTATTCTTTGCAATTTGAGTTATAGCTGACAAATAACAATTTGTTTAAATTGCGATTTGTCAAGTTGTGTTTTGACTTGTTGCGACTTGACTGATAGCAATCTGACCAATTGCGATTTGACATTGCGAGTTGACACTTGCGATTTGACTAATTGTGATTTGGTTGATTGCAATATGATTGGTTGCAAGTTGACAACCTGTGACTTGACTTGTTGCGATCTGATCAAGTTGTGATTTGACTTCTTTGACTTGAATTTTAAAGATCAGTATTGCAATTCACTCTTAGTTGCTCTTGTTGATTTCACAGTTTCTCTTGTTGATTTTAGAAAATCCCGCGAAAGATTCGATTTCTCGGTTTAAATCACAAGAGCTGTAAAATCCCGTGAAATTAATATTGGACATGTAGGCTGGACTTGGATATAGACATGATAAAACTTACGGGGTTTGACTATATTTTCGGGATAAGTTTGTGCTTCGAGATCGGCAGGAATTGGGAAATTATGATGACTTGGTTGGTTTGTTAATTCACGGGTTGGTATACTTAGTGTCACAAACATCTCGGGGTGGATGGATGCACGATGTTTGATGACCCTTGCGCGAGCGTATTTAGGGTGATTAGACCTGGATGTTCAAGAAGTGGATATATACAATAAAGGATGGAAGGTTGGGTATATGTCACTACCTATATTTAAAGGAGTTACGTTGTTGTGCTCAATATAGGTTCTAAATCACAATTTGCAATTTAAGGTGATTAAGGTGATTAGACTTGGATGTTCACGAAGTGGATATATACAATAACGGATGGAAGGTTGGGTATATATCACTACCTATATTTAAAGGAGTTACGTTGTTGTGCTCAATATAGGTTCTAAATCACAAACTTAGTGCAAGTATGAGTCGCGAACTTGTCCTTTATCAAGCTTCATCAAGTGATTGTTGTTTCTCAAGCTTCTAATGGGATTGTTGTACAAGATCTTCTCAAGAGGTGGTCAGACTTAAAGACGGGAGGTGGTTTGTTCAGAGACGTGTTTTAACCTGTTCCACATTCTATAGATAATCATATTTCATCAAGCGGTTTTGGCATATTATGAGCTTCAGGGAATTGTTTGATAGGACTGACTATGAGTCAGGGGCACTACTAAGAATTAGCGCATGTTTCTTCTCTTTTTGGCTAGTCAACAGCACAAGATGATCACGAAGTTAATCTGGTATTCTTTATTTGTGATTGAAGTTGAATTTCACGAAGGCGTCTACTTATTTTATCTTGAAGTCGGGGTTGGTTGGATGCATGACCTTCAATGATAACTTGCTCGTGCTTAAAATTTAAGTTGAAGACTTGGGTTATCTAGTTACCAGCAGTCGGGGTAACTATCACTTAAGAGTTATTGGAGTACTCAGTGTCACACGTCAATGACGATGTCGATAATCGCAAGAGGTGTTAATGTCTCATACTTTGGTTGGGTATTGAGCACTTAGAGATTTGCTTGGAGCATTAATTCTCTACACCGTTCTTCCAACATTAGTGCAAGCTTAAGTAACAAATTTGGGGACTTCTACTTCAGTTTTCAGTATTGGTATATCGGGTTTTTCTTCATCGAGTGGTCACTAATCTGTGTACAAGGTTGGTTAGTTGGCCAAAGGTTTTAAAAGTTGTGATGTGATCTGTAATCTTCACAAGATATTCTTTACCCAAACTGATGTTCACCAAAAATCAAAATCAGTCATGCCACATTCAATCTGTTACTGCCTCACGGTTTCTTCTTGATTTTGTAAAATCCCGAGAAAGAACTTATTTCTCGGTTTAAATCATAGATTTGTAAAATCCCGTGATGATGGACTATGCGCTCTTAACCATGATCGGGTTAAAACCATTATCAAAGTTCAGTTAAAGCATCATAAAGGGCTAGATTTGGGCATTAACCACAAGACGTGACTACGGCGTTAATTCATTATTATTTATTTGAGGCTGAAGTGAAATTTCATGGGTGCGTGTACTTAGTATCTGAAGATATCGGGGAGGTTGGATGAAGAGTCTTCGAGATCCTTGTTCGAGCTTTCAACATTTAGAATGACGAGGACTTGGATATCTAGTTATTTTTTCTTTTGCAAAATAACTATCACTTTAAGGAGTCACGTTGTAGTGCTCAGTGTCACACGAAGTTGTGGATATCCAAGAGGTGATGTACGTCTTATACTTGATGGTTGGTTGGTTGAAGAGTATAGAGTACTTAGGGATTCGATGTTGCACGAAGTCTCTACACCGCTCTTTGTCACGCATTAGTACAAGTTTAAGTCACAAGTTCGGGTGATATTACTTCAGTATCAAGTTCATCATATTGGGTTTTTCTCCATCAGTGGTCACGACATCAAGCCGACAGAATGATAATGGGGTTGGCAACGAGTTAGATGAGAGAAGAAGTAAAGAGAGAGTGATGACGTCTGTACACTTCAGTGCAGGCCTCGTTCTTCATCAGATGACGTCTGTACACATCAGTGCAGGCCTCGCTCTTCATCATAATGACGTCTGTACACATCAGTTCAGGCCTCGTTCTTCAAAGAAAAGAAAAGTGTACGCTTGAGTGCACTTTATCTTCAAAAGAAGAGGAATCTTCTTATTTATGGCCATTCTCATCAACAAGTTTCATGCTCTTTCCGTGCTTATTCAGTCTTCAAGTGGATCGGCGCACATTGGAGTATATACTTATTCAATTGTTCAACCAAAAATTGCAGTTGACAAGCATATGCAATTTTTGAGGGGGGGAAAGGGAGAATAAACAACATGTCAGTCTTCAAGAACCGTCAAGTGGAGTTACTTACCGTTGATGGCATTCATATTCACTAGTTCAATCATCAAAAATTGCAGTTGGCAGGCATATGCAATTTTTGAGGGGGGGGGGGAAGGGTGAATATTAATCTACATGTTGATTGATGATTGAGATGGTCATACGACTCCTGAATACGTCAGTTCAGGAGTCGTGCAAACCATGTTTCTCCAACACTACTTCTTCCGTCTATCAAGGTGTTGAAGAACATGGTCATGGAATGCTAATCGACATAGTCTCACGGAGTGGTACAATCAGCAACAATGGGTTTCTAGTCAATGCTTCATGTACACGTCATTAGGCTACATGTACACATCATGATGATGATTCCGATTAATCGTAACCATCATGGGGGAGAGAAATGTGTACACCAAGGACGCACAACAGGTTCACGTGATCGGGCTTAATCATATATTCCGGTGTTGAGAACCGCAGAGATGATCAGTGGTTCAACTTGTTACCTTGGTATTTACGTTTCACTGTTACATCATGGGCTGATTAATCGTAACCATCAGGGGAGAGAGAATGTGTACATCAAGGACGCACAACAGGTTCAAGTGATCAGGGCTTAATATCCAAGGATGGATACATACTATAGATGATCAGTGGTTCAACTTGTTACTTTGGTGTTATACTTAAGACTAAAGAAGGTCGAGTCGTCAGTCTATTCTACATTCTCTGTTGGGAGTTATCATCTCATGTGTATGCTGCGGGCTGATGGGTTATATGTAAGGTTACTGGAAGGCATTTGGTGAGATGAAGATGATTGGTATTCTGTTCCTCCACATTGGGCAATCTTGAAGAAGGTCAAGTCTTCAGTCTTCTCTGCATTCAAAAATGTTGAGCTCTTTTCTTACAACTTGATATTTAACTTAATCCCATGACAGTTCTTGTTTGATGAGTTGTGGAGTTAAGTTAGGTTCAAGTTGTTCTGTAGTTTAAGGTTAGGTCCAACTTGATTTTAACCTAATCTCATGACAGTTCTTGTTTGATGAGTTGTGAGGTTAAGCTGAAATCAAGTTGGTACTGGGCTTAAATTTGTGGTTTAGCTTAACCTCATGACAGTTCTTGTTTGATGAGTTGTGGGGTTAAGCTAGATTTCAGTTGAGGCTCAACTTAAACTATCGAAAAGATGCCTAAGGTTTTTGTCGGCGTTTCTTAAGGACGCTATGTGTTAGAAGACTAAAGACGGCATGCATTTGGTTACCTAAAGACTTCTTCTTATTATGGGTGTTCATCCAAAGTCTTCTTCTTCTTCCTATTTTGGGTGATCGTCTGAGGTTGTCAGATTAGGGGAGAGCACTAATTAGGGGAGAGTGAAAAGCCAGAATCATTCCCTGATTGAAAGTGCTCACATTGCTCTTAAGCAAGTCAAGTGATGAATGCGGTGAAGATTCAGAATGCTGAGGAGTAATGGTTTCTGGTTCGTATCCTTGTACATATATACTTATTCATATTTTATACCATCTTGTAAATAGATATATATAAAACCTGCATTTGTAAATAGAGAATCTTAAATCCAGAAAAACCATAAAAATTGAAAAATAGAAAATACCAAAAATAGTTTCACCTAGGCATGTCTTCTGTTTATCGATAACATTTACGGACTTAGAAATGTCATTCAATAATGGCACGGGTCTTTAAATGAAGCTCGAGCAGAAGTTAAAGTGATTGGTTAAAACATGTCTAAATGGCTTGCTATTACTTTAGATAGCAACCCGCGCTTCATATTGGGGAAAGCACGTCGCCAAAAAGACGGCTGTTCCTCCAACTGGGTGATGTTCACCTGGGCATGGATTACTTCATATCCATGTTTCCTGATTTGATGTACATTTCAGTGCATCATTTCTTGTAAAAGAAGAGAAATCTTCTTAGTATAACAAATAGTTTTCATTCTATGATTCTTCTGAAAATTATTTGTGAGACACTTGGTGAATATGTGTTGTATGAAATTTGTTTATACTTGGATTATGCATAAAATTTGTCACTCAATCAACGACTACAAAACCTCATGACAGTTCTTGTTTGATGAGTTGTGGGGTTAAGCTTGATTTTAGTTGAGGTTCAACTAGAATACGGGTCATTGATTGAGGGGGAGAGTGAATTCAAATTTTATATCATCAAACGGGTTTCTTGATTAATTCATGACTCTTAGAAAAGGTTTTGCAGTTAATGGGGTATTAGTTGAAGAGGATATTGCTTAAATATATCAAATGACCAAGTGTGTTAGTTGCTAGAAAGTTTAGGACATTATGTGCAATTTGCTTGTAGTATCCTAGCTTCATATAACTAGAAGGTTCATTTGTATCTCTTTGGAATCCTCGTTTAATCCCCTAGATACATTAAAATTCAAAATCTGAAAGAAGTTAGAAAACCCGATGTGTTTGATGTTCTTGAATGCTCCACTGACATTTGTATGAACTAAGTGAATGAGTTTCAAATGTTGTTTGTCTTTGCTGCTTAATTGTTGTTGATATTGTGCATATGTTCTCAGGATTCGCTTAGGTAGATTGCTATTATGTTAGAATCATGTTCCTAAGATCCTGAATTAAATATTGAAATCTGTGTGAATTGCCATGTTCATGATTGCTAATTGCTCTTCATGCTAGATAGTGATTTGACGTAGTTCCTGATTGGGGTTTGATTATAAGATGAACTTGGTATTATAATGTGGCAAGCTGCTGAAGGGTAGCTATTAAGGAATAGTGTATCTGTATGCATGTATATCTGTGTTGATATTCTTATGCAGATTCCATAGCCAAAATGAATGTGCCAGTTCCCATTCTAACCATTTAATCAGACGTTCAAATTCTATTGATTGGCTCGGAATTCACCACGACAACAACATCGGCAGCAACAACAACAACAACAACACCTTCACCTCCACCACCATCATTTCAACAAAGCAGTACTTACTCGGATCTCGCCAAGTGGGGATCGAAATTACTTGAGAAGATTTGTTGGTGGATGGATAATCGATGTTGACCACTGACTCACTCAGAAAAGTGGGTGATTACATCATCTGCGCAAAAAGGTCAATATCACTTGTGTCATAATAATCACTTTGTGCTAAATAAGCAGTGAATCTCCCTCTTAGTTTAAGGGGGAGCATAGTATGTTCCATTATCAGAAAACATTAAATCGGACACATTTTCTCTCACATTTTTCTAACTTATTTAAATCAATTGGGATCACAAATCTCAAATGGTTTGAAATTTTTGATCGGGGGAGAGAATGTGATTTAAATATGAAATCTGATAAAATGTGATGATTTGAACATATATGCAAGCTCTCCCATATGTGTTAAACCATTTTATGTGTTAAACCATTTTATATATCAATGCACATATTGAGGGGGAGCAAAATATTTTGGATGTGAAAGTAAGCTCTCCAGTAAGTGCTAAACTCTTTTGTATACCAATGCACTTATTGAGGGGGAGCAAAGGATTTGGCATGCATCTTATGTGAGCAAGGCTCAGACTTCACCAATGAATTGACGAAACTTGAACTGTCATCAATCGAAAGGATACGTCTTGGCCGGGTAATAATTTCAAGCTGGTCTAACCAGTGATGTAAGCGTGTCTCGAAAAAGATGTATCTGAGTAGAGTGTACCACTTCGAGAAACTTTCTGTGGACTTGACCAGGCCGGGTAATAATTTCAAACTAGTCTAACTAGTGATGTAAGCGTGTCTCGAATCGGTCATGTTCACTGAAAGTGGATCAATTCAAAAAGTGCGAGCTCTACCTAACATGTGCAAATTTATAAAACAATCAACCGAGCACATGTTGAGGGGGAGCATTTGAAATATATAAAACTCTCAAGTGTTTGCAAAAATGTGTTTCAGAATCATGAACACTTTGAGAGATTTTTCAAAGATTTGGTTTGGCAATCGTGGATGAATACCAAAGACCGACCATTTTAATTAATGTATGGAGTTATAAGGATGGTTAGGTTAGTCTCAAGTTCCCACGATCCCGCCAGAGCCGGAGGGATCTACCCAGGGACAATCCATTAGTTAGTGTAGAAGTCCTTAGGTATGATTAAAAAGGAGAAAAGTGGATAAGGGAAAAGTGCCGACTGAGATGGAGCTAGTACTGGAACAAACCCAACAAGGTACTAGTAAGGAAGTCTCAGTAAGCACTGAAGGGGTTGAAGAATTAAAAATAACTGTAAAGATAAAGGGTGAAAAGAAAGAAGCCATCCTTACAACTTAGGCAGAAACCGGGTCAATACATATGCTGTCAGAATCACTTAGTTGACTGCTGGCATTGAAGACAAAGTATCATGGACCCAGTGATACGCTGCACAACCCTCCTTAGCCACTCAAGGTCCCTCAAAGGACTCTTGTCTCAATTGTCACGGAGTTCAATACATTCCTATCGTCTCTCTCACTCCGAGTTAGATGATATTGAAAAGGTGGCAGTCCTCTCCAGCCTCCGCTCACTAAATCAAAACGCACTATAGAGTCTAGAGCCACGAGATGCATAATAAGATCTCATAGGGACACGAATTATTTCTACACTGGTTGTTCAACATTAAGGACACCAGTTGTAAACTTATGAGTCCTACGCAGATCTTAGCAATCTGCCAGAACATTCATGAGGGAATTTACAAATGTAATTCTCAATGATTGAATGGAAATTCCTGCCAGGGTCAACATCAAGCAGCCCTGAAAGCAGGTCACTTCGGTAATTCTTTATGGATTACGCTTAGTGGTCACGGCGGTTTCTAACGGTCTACAGTCGTGGAGTGATCTCCAGCGACTCACCTAATCGTTGATGTGCTACGGTTCGATCTTAAAAATCCCTCTGTGGGTTTTCGATTAGGAACGGTCTTGGTAAGGATTAGAGAGAGTTTTCACACTATGCTGTTAACAATCTCGAAGTCCGAACTTGTAAGTACCGGACGTTTTATTGCTAACTGTCGTATGCAGGAACATCTGGCGGTTGATGCTGATTGCTGTTGCAGCTGTTTGCGGTTGTAGCTGATTGAGGTTGCAGCTGAATGCGGTTGTAGCTGGTTGCAGAAAAGATGCCAATCCTCTACCACATGTTCACACTACATCATCATTGTAACTCAACAATGTCATGATCAATCTAAAAGACCTTTAACACGGCTTCTGCAAACTCTGATGCTAAAGATCATGACACCAAATAGTGTGAGCATGTCGGCTCAAAGATTTACACATCACGTGGAGACATACTACTGAAAGATGGCTTGAAGACACATGCTGGATGATATTTTTCGAAGAATACACAAAATCATCCAAGACAAAGGAAAGGCCATCAAAAGTTCACTGCTGAAAGCACAAAGATACAAGACTTTGAAGAATCAAAGACTACGAGCTATAAAGACAAGTTCAGAAGAAAGAATGCTAGAATTCAAATTATTATTTACGGGGTGACCTCCCTTAGGGGGAGATTGTTAGGAATATAAATATTCAGATGAAGGCTCGGTCACCCCGAGCATCTAATTAGCATTTATATAGCTCGTAGGCTTATATATATTCGTTTAGTATTATTAGTAATATTAGTATTAACTTAGTCGTATTTATATTTGTGGAGTGGGTCGGGGCTTTCCCCACTGTCAGCTCACTCCACAGCCCACTAGGGGCACCAATATGTAGTAGTATATAAGCCCCTTCCCACACTTGGGAAGGGTTGGAACTCTTGTCACAATTTCACCTACAATCTAATAGATCAATTTTTCCCTTTCAACTCTCTCTCTCTCTAGTTCTTGCATCTAACTCAAACCATGGATCTAATCTTCCATGAATCAAGACCACCCGAATCATACACACAATCAAGAAGGTTATTTCCTACAGGTTTGTTTAAATAAATTTGTGTCCTAAAACTTGTTGGTTGAATATTGTTGGATTTAAAGGATGAAAAGATTTCTAATAATTATTTGATTCCAAGAGTTAGTGACAAACAAATTGGTATTTGATAAGTGACGAATATCAAATATACAAGTTTTTAAACGGATTCGAAAATATTTAATCACGAGATTGGGTTGAAAAGACTCGTAAGAACCAATTTAACTAATCAACTTTTTCATACATTTTATCACAAAAGAGCTAGCGTAGTGGGATGAGATTTGGCCGAAAGGACTCACCCGTGAAACTAGTAGAAACATGGATTTTCTTGATATTACCCATTGACTAGAAGTCCTTGTGAATATTGATATGTGCCTTCTAAGTTTCACCCAAACATGTTCTACATCATATCACGATTAGTCATGATTCCTAAACAAGTATGCTTTTAATTAATTGTTTGTTTGCTTGAGTTACATTGAAACCATTGTTTGTTTAAATCGTTTCTAGTACTTTTTATCGTGACAATCTTAAGTGCTATACCATTAATGTTACTAAAATCACAACTAAGTAGTTCCTTGGGACGAACCTTATTTACCATCAACAATACTACAATTGAACGAGTATACTTGCTCGTGTGTGTTTCTTTAAAAAGATAATGGTAATAAGAAAAAAAATAAAATTTGAAGTGAAATTTGGAGATAATAAATAAAATAAAAATCCTCTATTATGAAACGCATCAAGTTTTTTGGCGCCGCTGCCGGGGAACTATGATTATTTTTAGTATATATGATGGTATAAGTTGTTTTAGTATTTGTTTGCATCATTTTTAGTTTCAATTTTTGCTTATTTGGTATGTTTGGTTAATGATTGTTGAGTGTTTGATTGTTTGTTTTATTTTGAGTTTCCTTGATCTTTTTCTTATTAAGTTTAATATAATAATCACTATGCAATAAGATGTCGAAATCTATAAAAGAAAAAAACAAGTTTTTTTAAATGATTTTTTTTTTTTTGGAAAAGAGTTTGCTGTAAACCTCGGGTATGGATTTTCAAACCGCCGGTTTAGCAGTCGAAAAAAAAAATTCCCAAACCGCCAGTATCTATGCATACCGGACGGTATAAACTTTCTGTTAACACAAACCGCCGGCCTGGTTTTCCAAACCGCCGGTATGGCTGAAAAAAAAAATTATTTTCTTTTCTTTTCTTTGTTATTTCTTAGTTGTATTTATTCTTGTACCTTGGTTGTATGTAGGTTGTTCTAACTTTTGTATGATTTTCTTTTCCTCGTAGTTAATTAGTTTTATTTTTACTAACCCCTAACGTTTGATTTGGATATGTTGTTTATGTATGTTTAGTTTATTCTTAGTTATGGATTCACTTAGCGAAGTTTCGGCTTACTTGGAAAAGTTGGAAACGGAATTGATGGACGAGGGAGATGCTATGTCTAGAATGGAAAAAATGATTGATTTTGAAAAGGTGAAATTGCAAGAGAAAGGGAAGGAAGTTGAATGTATGGAATTTGAGCATGAAAAGCTTCGGGTAGTTACTTTTACTCGTGCTAAGTTGAGAGAATATGACGAACCATTTATGAGGTATTCCACACCTTGTGGAGTAGAAGGATTAGGAGCTTGGGATGCGGAATGTAATCTTGGACAAAATGATAGTTATGTGACTTTTGCTTTCTATAAAAAATTTGGAAATGGAAAATTTGAAGTTGACAAGTATAATAGGAGAATTGCAAGAGATGTGAAGATTGATATTCATGGTTTTACTTTTACCATGGATTTGGTTATTGATGAATATGAAGATACGACGGATCCTTCCGTGGTATTTGGACGAAATTTCTTGTTGGCAACCAAATGTGTTATTGATTTTGATTTGGGTGAAATGCAAGTTAGAGTTGGAGAATTACAAGATGATAAAGATGTTAATTGGCTAATTGAACAAATGGAGGAAGTTTGTGAAAATGAAGATAGTTTCAAAGGAAGTGTAGAAATGGTTTAAAATGGGGAAGGCCACCTGTTTGAAGCAAAAATACCCACCCTTTAAAGGTCTCATACCTTCATCATCATCATTGCCACACCCTACCACACTCATTAAAGGAGAAGGTTCAACCAAAAAAACACCCTCACTAAATGAAAAACCAACAAAAGAACCCATCGATGAAGCAAGATGTGTTGAAGAGATTACTATGAAGTTTAAAGAATTATTGAATGAAAAACCGATAATTCATGTGTTGGAACATTATGCTCACTATAGGAAGTTATTGGATGAAATTTCGGTGGAGAAAATGAAGCTTGATACGAAGAAGTAAATTGAGGAAGAAGAAGAGGAGAAAGTGATGGAGAAAGGGTTACCTAAAAAGAAAGAAGATCCGGGTAATTATCTCATTCCACTTAAAGTGAATGGAACTGTTGCAATCAATGCATTGGCAGATACGGGGGCAAGTGTTAGCATAATGCCTTATAAGCTTTACAAAATTATGGAATTGGGAAGAGCTATTCCTTCCAATGATGTCTTATTGATGGCTGATAATACAGTGGCAAAAGCTTATGGTAAAGTTAAGAATGTGAGGTTACAAATTGGATTTCAAACCTATTTGTGTGACTTTTTGATTATGCATGTACCTGTTGATAAAGAGACACCTATGTTGGTGGTACGCCCGTTCTTGAGCACAATAGGAGCAATTATTGATAATGGGAAAGGAACTATGGAAATAGATGATGGAGTAGCAAGACGAATCTACCATGCAAAGAAAAGAGAAAAAGTTTTAGCCGATGAAGAGTCGGAAGATGAAGATTGGTTGGATGTATTTGATATAAGCCATGATAATGAGGGCAATCCAAAATATGGGAAAACAGCCCCATCGTTTGATCACATTGAGGATGATATGGAAAGAGCATTGGCTATGGAGAATTACTTCAATCCATTCTAGAACATTATAGTTTTCAAGAAAATGGTTGATTTCCTTGGTTCCATGCCAATTAAGCTTAAGAATATTGAATGGATATCGGATGGGTATAGCAAATATCAAAAGATTGAAGGTGATAATGATTGGCACACTAAGGTAGAGATTACTAGTCCGGGTGGACGCCGATTCACTCGTGCTTTCAAAAAAAAGGAAACCGATAGAGTTCTTTCGGGGAAGTTTCATTCGGAGGACATTCTTAGGTTTGGGAGTTATTTTGACTAAACGAAGCAAGGATGAGGAAGAATAAAGAAGCTTATGATTAAGCTTGTGCTCATTTTGTTCTTATGAGTTTTTATCTTGTTTGCTTATTATTATGATGTTTGCATTTCTTTCTTAAGTTGAAGTGTGTTTTAGCTCTTGAGTATTTATAAGAATAAGTAATGAAAATGTTTAAGTTTGAGTTTAAGTTTTTAGTTTGTTTAGCTTGATCAATGATAAGGATGAATGAAATGATGAAAGTGTTTTGGAGTTGTGGAAATGTTTATTCAGTAAATGAATGTTTTTGATAAGAGAAAAAAGAGTTTTGTGTCAAGACCCTCAGTTCTTGGAACCAAACCTACGGTCCAAGTACTAAACCCTCGGTTTAGTATGAATGTGCAGAAACTTTGAAAAGAAAAGAAGGAAAGAAAAAAGGAAAAAACAAAAAAACCCACAAGTTCATCATCATCATCATCATTTCAAAAGCTTGATGTTAGAGATCAATTGAGTTGATAGAAAACCTATGGCATCAAAAAGAGTAAGTAACATCCATCCTAACTACTTTACATTATTCTATTTCGAATTCAATTTTTAGGGTTCTTAATTGGGCGATTTTGACATAGTTTGAATTAAGTGCAATTAGTTAATGGGTTTACTAGAGATGGGTTATAAGGATTGTTTAGAAGTGGAATTGAATGAAATGATTAAGAATTGAGAGAGAATTTGATGTTATAAGATTTAGGGTTTATATATGTCAAAAATTTTGGGGATAATTCATCAAGATTAAATGGGTTTGATGTGGTATATGATTAAGAATTAGTGTTTGAATGCTAGATGATTAGTTATATGGACCACTATTTAGTTGTTATTAATCTTGATCTTGAAAATGAGACATGAAAGGAATTAGGAGTTATGGATTAAAAGGTAGAATTAAGATGAATTAAGATGAATTGGTTGTTGCAAAAAATATATATATATAAAAAAAAAAAAAAAAAAAAAAAAAAAAAAAAGAGAGAAGAGTAGCTGCAGACCGACGGCCGGAAAAACCATGCCGCCGGCCTGGGACCATTGATCAACCCATACCGCCGGCATAAACAAACCGGGCGGCATGGGGAAACTGTTAAGAAAAAAAAAATTCTTCTTTCTTTCTTTCTTCTTGTTAACCATTTTATGTTCTAACCTTTAATATCAATATTCCTCTTGTGTTTTGATTGGTTGTTTTGTAGAAGCGAGTTGAAAAAGACGTAAATGTCAACCCACTCATTGCTTTGAATGAGAAATTCGGCGACGACGAAGTTGTTAATCTTATGCCCGTGACAAGTGAACATCTGAGATGGCCTAAGTTGGGTAAAGAAGCAAAAGCATGTTACAATAGGAGATTGGCAAAGCTACAAAAGAAAGAAATTGCGGTACCTAAGTTATTGAGTGGAAATTTGTTGCGACAATATAATCTCATTGGCACTCTTAAAGACCTATGGAGGATGAGTACGGAGCATGGAGATCAAGAATATGAAGATCGTAGTTTTGAATATGCCGTTGTAGGAGCAGAAAAGCGAATCTATAAAGAATGGTGTCTAGAGTTCTTCGCCACCAGTTATGTGGACATGATCATGTGTGTACTTTGCCGGAGTTCGGGCAATTACTTGGGTTATATGACGAGGATGACTTTGAGCATGCAGATTTTGAAGATCATTTGACTAAATTAGAGAGAGAACCGGACAAGTATGTTGGAAGGGAAATATGGAATGAAATAGGAGATCCGAATAGTGTTGCACCTTTCAAGGAAAGGGATGTTCAATCACCGTTAGCCCGACTTCTACACAAAATTATTGTGAATTCGTTTGTGCATAGGGGGCATAGTCATCACAAAGTTCATGCGACAGATCTGTGGATAATGGAAATGCTTATGGATCCAAATAAAAATATGAATGTTTTGTGGACTTTGGCGGTATATTTGTCAAAAAGAGCGGCTATCATGTCTGATCGTGGTTTTATAAATGGTGGACACTATGTGACTAAGATTGGAAAAGCTTTAGGATATGATACGGAGGAAGAGTTGAGAAAGATAACAGTGATAAAAGAATGTGAGAAGCTTGACAAGAAGGTGTTAAAAGATTTGTTTGATGATAAACGGATGTGTTTGGTTGATAGACTTAGAAATGTGAATCGCAGCCCACCACCACCACAACAAGACCAACAAAATGTTGGAGAGTCTTCGGGATTGAATGCTAGTTGGGGTGATTGGCACGCGAATTTACCACCAGTGGAAAGGAGAGAAATGTGGAGGGACATGAGTTTGATGAGAATTGGACATCAAATGGGTTATTGCGCACCAATTCTCACCCACCTTGGACAAAATTGTGTACCACCTTATTCTTTTCCAATGGCATATGAACCAATTGGAGTTCCACCCTACCCTTACCCTTACACGCCTTATCCTTCGGGACATGTACCCTACCCAACATATAGCACATGTCCAAGTCATGAAGGGTGCAATGTTAACGAGGAAGCTTTTGCGGGTTATTACTCTAATATTGGGACGCAAAGTTATGAAGCAGGAACGTCATCAAGAGGATTAGGATCTGGCCCCTTGGTCACATATGCAGGAGATGAGACGGATGATGAATGAATTTGACTTTCATTCATGGCTCTGACGAGTTTTGAACAATATTTATGTTTTTATTCGTACTTTATCATGTTTGCTTAGTACTATTATGTCTTAGACTTATTATTATGTGTGGTTAGGATTTTTACTTTGGTTATTGGTATTGTTGCATTTTGTGTTTTGTGTTTTGTTTTGCTTATTTTTCAGGTTTGTGATACCATGAGATACTTGCTATTTCATATGGTTGGTATATTTTGGAGCTTGGAGTTTCCAACTCATGCGTTTTAACACCAAATATGGAACGCGCTTGATTTCTCGGTGATGTCATTTACTATTTTATTTTCCCTATTTCCTTTACTTTAAAGTTAATTTTTCACATTGAGGACAATGCAAAACTTAAGTGTGGGGGAGCGAAGTAAATAGTGAAAATGATTCAATTTTTAATTTTTTGTGATTATTTTGGAATTTGTTTGTTTTTATTGCCCTTAAGGAAGTAGTTGTTTTTTTACACATAAAGAATTTATATATTAAAAACAGCTTGAAATTTTCCAATAGCATAAAATGGCAATTTGAAATTTTTAACGAATCTCGGTTAAGTGAAAGAATCTATTCTTAGGATTGATAACATTGCTTGAGCATTTTTAGCCGATTCTACCAAATATGTGAGGATTTGAGCTTATTATTTGAAGCATATATTTTATGCTTAAATTCTATTTTCTTGCTAAGAGTGTGCCGGTGATTGAATTGATTCTAGAACTTGTACTTGTCATACATTACGAATTCCAAAGTAAGGTCACAATTTTTTGTGATATAAATGAATTTAAATGATAAGAGGCGACTTAGGATTAAACCAAATGGCCTTCCATTTTACAAATATTGATATATTAGCTAGCCAAATTGGTTAGTTAATCACTAAATTTCCATGGACCCATTTGTTAGCACTCATTTTTAGTACTAGATACCCTTAGTTCAACCCTCTGAGCCTATCTTTTCATTTTTGTTTCAACCCAGAAAAAGAAATTTTGCACCTTTAAACCTTAGCCTACCCTTTTAGTCAAGTTGAATCGATGAATTACTTGTTGTTGATCAGAAGAATTTTTGATGATTATGAGTCTACACTTTGTATTTCGAATATACCTTTCTGACGAAGACGAAGGTAGCTACTTCTTATTTGTATCTTTTTGAGGTATATGCTCATCCAAAGTGTGAAAAAAAAAAAAAAAAAAAAAAAAAAAAAAAAGGAGCCAATGAGCTATAATCGTGAGAATTAGCCAATGCGCTAAAGGATGGTATGAATGTTGATCGATGGATGAATAATAGAGGAAGGAAGAATTGTGATGAAAGGCTATAATCATTTGAGGATACATGGTTCGATTGTTTTTGCATCAAGTAATTCGGGTATTTGACTTGATTCTTGAAAATTATATTAACCAAAATAATCCCATGCCTTATCCCTACCCTTTTTGCTTTTTTGAAAATAGCGAATGTATGAATATTGTAGTGACCATCCGGTTTTTGAATAGTTGAACAACGTTGCTAGCGAACTAGAACGTGTTTTAGTGACCATCCGTTATTTGACTATTCAAGAATTCGTTGTTAGCGATCTATTATATTTTGTACAATAGTTATTTGAGCATAAGTTGATATTAACCCTTGGCCTAACATTTCAACCCAAATAAAAGTCCTCTTTGATAAATTAATTTATTTCTTACAAGATTTGGATTAGTTTTGATACTTGTACAAGCCTATGGTATGACATGAATCACGACTGTGCAATTGAGTGAAATATATCCCCAAACAAAAGAAATGAGTGTGAGTGAATTATATTATTCTTTTCTTTTCGTGAGGAGCTTAGTTGTGTTATCTAGCTTGATCGAGCAAGTCTTTTAAATTTCACAAATAAAATTAAAGAAATCACTTTTTGACTTTTTTTTTTTACTTCGGTATTAAGGGAAATTAGTGACATTTTAGAAAATAATGGATAATGGCTATTGGAAAAATAATTTTCCAAATGATTACTTTGCTTGAGGGCAAGCAAAACTTAAGTGTGGGAGATTTGATAATGTTCATTTTGTACATATTTTTATAGCGTTATTTGTGTGTTTTTATACGAAATATAGTCATGTTTATGATGGTTTTATGCTTAAAAGTTGTTGAAGATGTGTTTAAGTCTAGGTACAAGGAAATATCAAGAAAGATGAAGAAAAGCTATGAAATTCAAGAAAATATCGAAGAAAAGTTCGTCAACGAATACATGGATGCATGATATGATCATTTCCGGTTGTACGTGAGAGGATGAAAGGATTAAGTCAAGATTAGGAGCCAAAAAGTGTATTAAAAGTTGGAGCTCTA
Source organism: Artemisia tridentata subsp. tridentata (assembly GCA_021014915.2). Classification (NCBI taxonomy): domain Eukaryota; kingdom Viridiplantae; phylum Streptophyta; class Magnoliopsida; order Asterales; family Asteraceae; genus Artemisia; species Artemisia tridentata. The sequence goes on from CP139504.1 coordinate 8,622,011, forward strand.
TGCTAGCTTGAAGCCAAATTATGTGAAGAAAGTTGGTTCCAAACCCAAGGTTTAAGTTTCCATACCCAAGGTTTAAGAAGGGGAGCTCATGCCTGAGGTATAGGAATTCATGCCTGAAGTTTAGCCGTCGCCCATGCCCAAGGTTTACATTTTCATACCTGAGGTTTACAGAAAAACTGACATGAAGAGTTGCATTAACTCTCCACTTTAAGCACCATTAAGTATTTTGGCCGATCATTTGCTTCTTAATTATGATTATTGATGAAATATTTCAGTTTTAGGGGTGTCTTACAAGCTTAAATAAGACCCCTAATCACTTGTTTTAGAAACAACACTCACAATCAAACCTTACACCATAAGGATTTGATTATACTACTTTCTAACCCAAAAGAGCTCAAAAATCTCTGCCATTCTCGAGGAAGATAACTAGTAGAAGAGGTGGAAGATTCCCTTGTTCGATTGGAGGCCTCAAAGAGTGCTACAACTCTTTCATTACTCATTGTAATTTTACTATTGGGTAATTTTCTTAATTATTAATCATGTTGAATTGGTCTAAGTTGAATGCAATTTTATGTTTTACTATGATACTTGTTATGGAATGATTCGTGATACTTGTTTGGGAATGATGTGACTAATTGTATGAATGTTGGACGTTTAGTAGGTTGGAAAAAGTGATTAATTCTATGGGTTTGTTTAAATAAATTTGTGTCCTAAAACTTGTTGGTTGAATATTGTTGGATTTAAAGGATGAAAAGATTTCTAATAATTATTTGATTCCAAGAGTTAGTGACAAACAAATTGGTATTTGATAAGTGACGAATATCAAATATACAAGTTTTTAAACGGATTCGAAAATATTTAATCACGAGATTGGGTTGAAAAGACTCGTAAGAACCAATTTAACTAATCAACTTTTTCATACATTTTATCACAAAAGAGCTAGCGTAGTGGGATGAGATTTGGCCGAAAGGACTCACCCGTGAAACTAGTAGAAACATGGATTTTCTTGATATTACCCATTGACTAGAAGTCCTTGTGAATATTGATATGTGCCTTCTAAGTTTCACCCAAACATGTTCTACATCATATCACGATTAGTCATGATTCCTAAACAAGTATGCTTTTAATTAATTGTTTGTTTGCTTGAGTTACATTGAAACCATTGTTTGTTTAAATCGTTTCTAGTACTTTTGATCGTGACAATCTTAAGTGCTATACCATTAATGATACTAAAATCACAACTAAGTAGTTCCTTGGGACGAACCTTATTTACCATCAACAATACTACAATCGAACGAGTATACTTGCTCGTGTGTGTTTCTTTAAAAAGATAATGGTAATAAGAAAAAAAAAAAATTGGAGTGAAATTTGGAGATAATAAATAAAATAAAAATCCTCTATTATGAAACGCATCAAATACCCCTACTTAAGCAACAGTGAAAAACTTTGAGACTAGAATAATCTTGCATCCTGAATGTCAGGATCTGAAAAATATGCTTGGACTTTTTGACCAACTCAGTATCTCTGAGTCAATCAAGGAGTCTGATTCAGAATCATCCACTCCATTCCCACCACTGAATACCCTTCAGGGTGCACCACCAAGCTCAGGCCTCCCACCTTTGGTTTATTCCCTTCACTCTCCAAAAGAGAGATCAGGAGGAGGAAGAACCATCCTGAAAATACCAATCCCTGAAGTCTCAGTAAATACTGATGACTCAACAACTTCAGTCACTTTTGAAGCAAAAGTCTCAGTAAATACTAACGACTCATCCACTTCAGTCCCTTCTGAAGTAGCAACCCAAAGTCCTGATCCTAGAATTGATCAGTGATGCGGTGCGATGTGTCGTTGCGGTTTAGCAGTATTAATGCCTACTCAAGTTTTAAATTTATATTTAGCCGACTTATCAATAACACAAACACTTAACGAGCAGTGTACCCGGTCAGTATGAATATAATGGTAAGTAGAGTGTCGATCACTAAGAGTGGAACGTATTATCTAGTTATTCTAATCAGTATTTTAATATATTAAGTTAGCTATACAACCTATTCTAACGCAAGGGGGTTCAGCCTGAGAGACTGGCACGATTTGGTTGCAATTAAATAATAAACTAAACCAATAGGCACGAATCAGCGAATAGCACACACGTACACAGATAAATACTCGAGACAATAAGAAGATCTGTCCTGATAGATAAGTAGTTTGTCACTTGTTTTATTGCTAGTTTTATATGAAGTGTATAGTTCGATGCAACGCACCGAGATTAAGTCCTTTCTCGTTGGTTCTAATCTTATCGGCGAGTAAACCCTTAATGATTACTTATGACTATCCTATTTATCTTTCTTCCTACTTTTCTACAGACGATAGAATGCATAGGCGATCTAATAAATAGGCGAGGGCAGAGGCATGGTGACCCGATCAACGCTCAGCTAGACACAGAGGTTATCAATGCACTAATAAAAGTCACCAAAGACATCAACATATAAACTTTAATTAATGAGAAAGCAGTTTTAAGGGAGTGCAATCTTTCCGTTGTCACATTACACAAGCCACCAATCTTGATGAATTAAAGTTTACTAACACAATAAAACAAAACTACTTAATGAATTAAACACATGCAGCACCTTCTTACAGCTCTTGTATCTTCGTTTTGGGTGTGTCTTGTGCTGCCTATTCGTCTGAATTCGTCCTAGGTTTCTGTACTTCGGTCTTCTGTCGAACTTCGGAACTTTTTAACTCGTCTGGTCTTTGGGGTATTTATAGTTTCTGTCTGAGGGTAAGATGCGGCGCATTGACTTAACTTCGCGTGGGGTCCAAGATTAATATATTCAGGAATATTCGTACACCGCCAGAAGATGCGGCGTAACTCCATAAGTAGATGCGGCGCATGTCCTCTTGTATCTTGGATCGTATCTGGTGAAATCTGGATAGTGATGCGCCGTATGTAATAAGTGAGATGCGGCGCATCTGGAGCAGATTTGTCTTGATCTTGTACATTTCAGTAGACTCTTAACTTCTTGCATGTTTTGCTCCATAATTAGTCCAAAATCGCCAAGTTTCACCAAATGCTTGTTTTTACCTGAGAATTACAAAAGTAAACGATTAAGTATCAATCCTCATACATAATATAATAAAACAAGTCAAATAATTAGGATAAATGATAGTAATAAAATGTACTTATTTGAGTTCATCAAATATCCCCCCACTTGAACTTTACTTGTCCCCAAGTAAACCTTAGAATTAATCTTATGAAAATGTATCCTAAAAGATATTAGGATTTATTTTTATATTTAAGCATGTATTCGTTTTTGTCATAATCACACAACCAAACACTTAACGAATTAGAAGTAAAAATAAAATAATTTGATAAAAGCAAATCTAATCGTTTAACTGTCCAGTCGTGACGAATATTCTATCATAAGCTTGGCAAGTATACACATCTCCCCCACTAAAGCCAAGGAATAACAAGTCTAAAGCGGTAAAAAGGGTTTTTAGGCTTAAAGGGTTAATTATTCTCCTTAATCTCTATCGATCTCAAATTCCAGAAAAGGCGACAAAATCACAAATACATGATCGAATCCACGAACACGATACTTGCAATTGCTCAAATCCTTAACTCGAATAGGCTAAAGATAGGACCAAGTAATCTTTACCAATAATATTATATCAAAAAGGGCGACAAAATCATAAATACATAGTCGAATCCACGACTACGATACTTAAGATTGCTCAAATCCCTAATCTCAATAAATCAAAGGTTTGGATCAAGAATAATATAGGGTATGGATAATATTTGGGATACAAATTGGTGTAAAATAAAAAATAAACAAAACAGATAAATTAAAATCCTAAGTGTGGTTAATCACTATCCCAACCATCCCATGAATAAGACTCATATCATAGAATAACTCACGCTTTAACACTTGAAACACACGCTTTAGGTAGACACGAATTATACTCAACAAGATCTTAATCAAAGAATAAACCTTAGTTGGCGTTCCATAACTGCCAACTCCCATTCAATCCATAGATATAATATACAACAATTAGTGGTGATATCGACCACTTAATAAAAAACTTCACATAAGTTGGTTAAAACAAACATCCAACTTTCTTCTTTTTTCTTTTTTTTTTTTATTTTTTCGATTTTTTTTTTTTTTTTTTTTTTTTTTTTTTTTTTTTTTTTTTTTTTAGTTGAAACATAAACAAAGATGTGTAAAATTTCACCACATCACTATAATGATAATTCTGGATAATTTTTTTTTATTTTTTTATTTTTCATAACTTCAGAAATAACGGTAATAGTGAAAGTAGTAAACACACAAAAAATAAACTCAAAGATATACAATATTTACTTTCACTCCAATTGCATTGTGCAATTTCTCGACCTAACCATAGATAATGAATTACGCACGCGAACACAGGTAATGTAAGGAAACACACTTTGCCTAAAGCAATTAACCAACCACGGATTCTAATCTATAGGGTAGGCTAAGGTGTAAGGGTGTAACGAAACATTTTAACAAAGGTGTAAGAAACGAAAGGAATGGCTCTGAGTGTTTTTCTAGGGTATCTTACTCTAAAAGTGAGAGTAACAAAAGGGTTTATACGGGGGTTAACTAACCAGTGTAGTTAGCTAATATCACAAAACATATAAAGGCTATTTGGGTGTAATCCTAGAAATTTTACCAATTTAGACAAGTCATTCCAATTATATAAATAATACTTATTATGGTGGTCTCGAATAGTATACAAGCCAAGTTCTAAAGTTTACAAGTCACCGGCACACTCATAGATTTGTGAGTTTTGAAAAAATCACAATTTTTAAAAATAACGTCATGTGTGCAGCTATGCAACTTAGACTTTAAACAAAAACATGCTAAAAAATTTTAAATTTTTATATATTAAGCACATTTTAAGCATATTTTGAAAAGTTTAGGACAAGTAAGTGTTAAGTGTTCTAATTCTCCAATCCCCCCACTTAAGTTAAACAACGTCCTCGTTGTTTGTATCAAAGGTTAAAAACTGGAAAATAAAAGAATTAGAACAGAAAAACTCCCCTGAGATTTGCTCGGTATGATCCTCCATTTGTATAAGAGCAAAAATTATCTTTCTTGTGGATTAGAACGTTTAAGCTTCATAATAGATGTATCCACAGGAAATGCAGGAATCTATAATACCACCAAGGCTTCAAAAGACACCTAAGTTAAGAAAGGTTCAAACTTGCATAATAAATTAGTAGTTAGTTAAAATAAAACATAAAAATTAAAAATGAAAATCATCAGGTCAGTCGATGCGCCGTATCTTATGGAAGAAGATACGCCGTATCGAGCCTGGAATAAGTACGGATCAGAATAGAAGATGCGTCGCATCCTTAACCAGGGATGCGCCGCATTAAAATAAACTGATAAAAAGTTTTAAAGTCGAAAATAAAAAATGCAGAAAAAATAAAGATATGACCATTGCAGGAGATGCGTCGCATCTCAGGATTGAGATGCGCCGTATCCTCTGCGGCCTGACTGACTCGACACAAAAACAGAAAATTAAAAGATAAATCCGGGTTGTCTCCCGGTCAGCACTTGTCTTTATTCCAGAGTCTTCAAGTTAGACTCACGTTCAACTCATTAATATCGATCATTGAAGGAGTCGGAAACATCGCGCTCCCTCATTTCCAATTCAGTAATATTGAACACTCCTTGCTCGTCCTTAATTTCCACGCCGTTCTTCTTCAATATCTGTGTAAACAAAGTTCTGTCCCTTTCGGGCAGAGATGACAAAATGATAGACGGGAAATTCTTATTATCATATAGGCATAAATAAGCAAGGTGGGGTGGTAGTTCAATAAACACATCATTATTCAAATTCGTTTTCTCAACTATTCTTCTATGTTTGTTAATTACTACGCAATCATACCACTCATCATCAGAATCATTAACAACATCGCGTCTAAGTTCGGTAGGTACATTAAGGTCAATAAATTCCTCAAAGTTCTCATGATTAGGATTAGTTGAGTTGTTTTGAATCAATGTTTCCCCCATAAGCCTAGCTTCAAGATCAAGGTCCATACGCTCTCTTAATCCTAGCACATAGACACCTCTAATTATGCTTTTAACAGGATCTTGGCACTTATAGACTAGTTTATTATTCCCTACCCTTAACGAGATTTTTATTTTAAACACATCAATCTTAGCATGGGCAGTAGACAAGAAAGGTCTTCCAAGGATTAAAGGAACCTTAACATCCTCGGGCATATCTAATATAACAAAGTCTACAGGGAAAATAAACTTCTCAATCTTAACTAGCACATTATTAGCAATCCCTTCAGGTCGTTTTACCATTTTATCAGCCAATTCAATAAGTAACTTAGTTGGTGCTAATTTTCCTAGTCCTAGGGTAGTGAATGTCTTAAGAGGCATAACACTAACACTAGCTCCTAAGTCAGCTAACACATTATTGAAAGATATATCATTAATTGAACAAGGCAAAGTAAAACTTCCTGGGTCTTTTTCTTTATGAGGCAAGGCATTTAAGTCGGTTGCAGAGCTCTCTTCTTTCATTGTAGCCTTGATCTCTTCTTCAATCTTTGTCTTTTCTTTGAGTAGTCTCCTTAAACTGATTGAAGAATTAAAGAAAAATTCGGGTCTTGCACCATCATTACCATTCATCGATCTTCTAGGTAAGTAAGGAGTGACTTCTTCAGTGGTGCTTATGGCCTTGACATGATCTCTTGGGTTGGTTTCGGTTGAGCTAGGTAAACTTCCATATCCCCTTTCTTGAAGAACTTTGCTCATTTGACCAATTTGTTGTTCCAATGCTTTGATCGAAGCTCCTTGATTTCTTGTAGTAGTGTCCGTTGAAGCTCGGATTTCTTTGATCATAGCAGTATTCTCTTCATGTCTTTTAGTAGCATCGGCCATAATTTGCTTTAGAGTGTCATCTAAAGTCTGCCTCCTTTCTTGATAAGCGGGATTGAAGTTGTTTCTTTGATAGAATCCCGGGGTAGCTTCCCTAAATCTTCCTGAAGGTCGGAATGGTTGTCCAAATTGGGTGTAATATGCTTCTTCAAACGTCTCACTTTCATTCTTATTCGGGCAATCCTTAGTGTAGTGAGGTCCTTCGCACTTTTCACATCCAACTTGGGCAGCATACACTCTTTCATCACGCTTCTTCATCTCTCTACTAATTTTATCCAATTGAGCTTGAATAGCAGCAATCCCGTCAAAATTAGTGCTTCTCTTAGATCTAGTAGAGGTCCCATCGTGCCATTTTTGAGAATGATCAGCAGCTTCTTGGATTGCTTTCCTAGCATTGGTTGCACTCATTTGAGGCACAGCTCCCTTAGCGTCCAAGATTTGTCTAGTAGGCACGTCCAATCCTTGATAAAATAATATTATCTCCTGCATAGGGGTTAGATAGTGTTGAGGACATTTTACCAGTAAATCTTTAAATCTTTCCCAAGCTTGATAAAGAGTTTCATCAGGCTCTTGCTTGAAACTGTTGATAGCCTCCATCTTTTTAGCAGTCCTAGCAGGTGGACAATATCTCTTCAGGAATTTGCTCTTCAAATCTTCCCATGTAGTTATTGAACTAGCAGGTTCATTCATTAGCCACTTGTTAGCAGCTCCTTTTAGTGAGAGTGGAAAGATTCTTAGCATGATTTGATCGTCAGTCACTCCTTCTGAAGTAAACAAATCCGCAATCTCGAGGACCTTTTCAACATACTCATTAGCATCCTCATGTTCCGATCCACTGAAAGCATTTTCCCTTAGCTCCTTGAGAAACTGACCCTTCAATTCAAACTTTGACTTATCATCAAACTTTGGTCTAGCAACTCCTGAAGTGTAATCAGCACGGGTTTTGTTCATGTATTCCTCCATAGTTGTGTTTTCGCCCATTGTTTCTGTTTCTTCTTCCTCTTTCTCTTCAGAAAAATAATCAAGCTCGAATGAACTTGAAGTATCAAAGCTTTTTGTGTTGAAAAGCCTTTTAAGCGAATGAAAGACTCGTTCAGGATCTTCGAAAGGTTGAATCAAGTTCTTCGTAGAACTCCTGGTCATGCACTTCCTGAAATCAACACAAAAATATCAGTAGGGTATGCTCGAGAAAGTAATATATCAGAAAATTAACAACGAAAACGGAATGCAAAAAATTAAAGTTACTGATATCTGCAGACGATGCGCCGTATCCAAAAAGTTGGATACGCCGTATCTTATAATCGTTAAAATTAAATCAGACTTTTATTCAGAAAATAGATACGCCGCTTAGAAATTAGAATGCGCCGTATCAATTTTAATAATAAAAAATCGATATTTATTTAAAATTAAATGCGTCGTATTAACAAAAGTTAATGCGCCGTATTTTCGTTACGTTTCAAAATATAAGATTTTTGATTCAGAAGATACGCCGTATCGACAGATATCGATGCGTCGTATCTGTTTAATAATTCGAAAACTGTTTTTAATTAAAATAATAGATACGCCGTATCTGCTAAAGCAGATGCGTCGTATGGCGTTAACGTTTAGAAAAATTTTTATCAAAAACAGATACGCCGTATCTTGGGGAAAAGATGCGTCGTATCGAATTAATTAAACGCGTTGTATTTTATAAAAATTAAACGCAATACGCTGTATCTGAGAGATCAGATGCGCCGTATCGTTCGATTTAGCTCAGTACAACGATAGCAGTATGCAGAAAATACGAAAAATAAAAACAAATAAAAACACAAACGAAAATAAACACAAATAAAACAAATAACACACAAAAACAGAAAATATGCAAAATAATACAATGAATGCAAATTAATCTAATACACAACAGAATTAGCGGTTAGATAAAAAAAATTAAAAACCTAATTAAAATACTAATCAAATTAACAGATAATAACAATTCACTCCCCGGCAGCGGCGCCAAAAACTTGATGCGGTGCGATGTGTCGTTGCGGTTTAGCAGTATTAATGCCTACTCAAGTTTTAAATTTATATTTAGCCGACTTATCAATAACACACACACTTAACGAGCAGTGTACCCGGTCAGTATGAATATAATGGTAAGTAGAGTGTCGATCACTAAGAGTGGAACGTATTATCTAGTTATTCTAATCAGTATTTTAATATATTAAGTTAGCTATACAACCTATTCTAACGCAAGGGGGTTCAGCCTGAGAGACTGGCACGATTTGGTTGCAATTAAATAATAAACTAAACCAATAGGCACGAATCAGCGAATAGCACACACGTACACAGATAAATACTCGAGACAATAAGAAGATCTGTCCTGATAGATAAGTAGTTTGTCACTTGTTTTATTGCTAGTTTTATATGAAGTGTATAGTTCGATGCAACGCACCGAGATTAAGTCCTTTCTCGTTGGTTCTAATCTTATCGGCGAGTAAACCCTTAATGATTACTTATGACTATCCTATTTATCTTTCTTCCTACTTTTCTACAGACGATAGAATGCATAGGCGATCTAATAAATAGGCGAGGGCAGAGGCATGGCGACCCGATCAACGCTCAGCTAGACACAGAGGTTATCAATGCACTAATAAAAGTCACCAAAGACATCAACATATAAACTTTAATTAATGAGAAAGCAGTTTTAAGGGAGTGCAATCTTTCCGTTGTCACATTACACAAGCCACCAATCTTGATGAATTAAAGTTTACTAACACAATAAAACAAAACTACTTAATGAATTAAACACATGCAGCACCTTCTTACAGCTCTTGTATCTTCGTTTTGGGTGTGTCTTGTGCTGCCTATTCGTCTGAATTCGTCCTAGGTTTCTGTACTTCGGTCTTCTGTCGAACTTCGGAACTTTTTAACTCGTCTGGTCTTTGGGGTATTTATAGTTTCTGTCTGAGGGTAAGATGCGGCGCATCTAGTAAGTAGATGCGGCGCATTGACTTAACTTCGCGTGGGGTCCAAGATTAATATATTCAGGAATATTCGTACACCGCCAGAAGATGCGGCGTAACTCCATAAGTAGATGCGGCGCATGTCCTCTTGTATCTTGGATCGTATCTGGTGAAATCTGGATAGTGATGCGCCGTATGTAATAAGTGAGATGCGGCGCATCTGGAGCAGATTTGTCTTGATCTTGTACATTTCAGTAGACTCTTAACTTCTTGCATGTTTTGCTTCATAATTAGTCCAAAATCGCCAAGTTTCACCAAATGCTTGTTTTTACCTGAGAATTACAAAAGTAAACGATTAAGTATCAATCCTCATACATAATATAATAAAACAAGTCAAATAATTAGGATAAATGATAGTAATAAAATGTACTTATTTGAGTTCATCAATCAGTTAACTGAAATGGTCAGGAAGCTAAGTGAGAAGATTGCATCTTCTGAGAAACCTTCTCAATCCAAGAAGGAACAAAAACCAGCTTCCTCAAAGACCAAGACCAAAACACCCAAACCCCTGAAAAGATGTGAACTGTGCAACTATACCAATCATCTCACTGATGATTGCTATAGAGTCCTTTATTGCATGATTTGCAAAAAGGAAGATCACAGGACCTCTGATCATAAAACAAGCTCAGTCATGTCAAACTTTTCAGGACTTAAGGCTCAGTGCCTAAACTACCCTTCTGATTCTAAGCAGAAACAGAAACAAAAGGCCAAGCCTTTTCCACCTTGCCCTTTGTGTGGATTCAATGATCATCGTCCTGAGTGTTGTCAATTTGACAAACACTGTGAATCTAGTGGAAGTTCCACTCAGAAATCATCAGGAAAAGAGAAGGTCATTCAGTCAAGAAGAGGAATGAATAAACAATCCTCTCAGACTACTGAGGCTACCCCAGCACCTAAATGCAAAATGATGAAGCGAAAAGTGTACCGCTTTTAAGGGGTCATTTAAGCCCTAAATCGTATTTATTTGATCAAATATTGCCCTAAATCGTTCCTTTTGTCATTTTAGGTACTTTTGAGGAGAAATCTGGAAAAGGAGGCATTTTGGACGTTTTTGGAGCATAAAAGTGAAGAAAACGACAAAGTCTCAAAAATCGGCTGAAAGTTACCTTTGACGGCGTCACAATTTACTCTGGACGGCGTCATGCTTTGGCAAGAAAAAGTGGACGTGAAATTTACTCATGATAAGCCAGTGAAAATAGCATGTAAATTCTGACGGCGTCACGCTTTAACTTGATCAAGGGCGTCACGGCTTAAATCATAAGGGGACGGCGTCATGTTCACGAGCTGACGGCGTCAAGCCTTGATAAGCCAGAATGGATTTTTGAAGAGCTAAAGAGGGACGGCGTCAAGAAGGTCATCCGGGAACCCTAAAAGCGGCGAGGTGACGGCGTCACACTCCATAAGGTGACGCCGTCAGATCCAAAAATCTATATATAGTTTTCTAATCTTTTGTCATTAAGGAGAGCTTAGTGTGTGGAATTTTGGGATAAAACCCTAAGACGATTTTAGCTACTTTTTCAGGGCTTTTTTGCCTTGAGATCTTCCATGTTTCATTGAAAGATAAGTTATCAATTAATCATTCAATATGTCTATGTGTTGTTTGATTCTATCTTATTCTTGTCTTTTGTTTAACATGTTAGGCTAATTTTATCTTGTGTTTGCTTAGATCTAATGAAACCTAGCTATTGATTATTGGTTGTTAGTGTGTTGTTAGTTGTATTGGATGATTGTTTTTCTATGTTAGGCTTAAGAAAACTGGCTAACTTCCTATTCGGTAACTTGCTTGAACGTCTTAAGAAACATGAACCAAACGCGTACTAAAGGTTTTTATGGTTGTATTTAATGCACAAGCGAATTCTAGTGATCCCATGTTAGGAGCTTCCTAGCCGGCTCGACATAGGAGTGAAGTAGGAGCTTGTAGAGTTGGGGAAGTAAGTACGCCACCCCACGAATGGTATTAAGGAATACACCCATCATCCACGCGACTAATACACACTAATTAACCGGTAAAAGATAGTTAGGGAGTAAGGAAATCTAAGTAAACACATTTCTCTACACATAAGTTTCTCACCACATTTTCATTTTTGTTATTTTATTTTATTTGCATCCGTAGTAAATTGGGTTAGTTGACTAGCAACTAATTCCGCCCACTCTATCAAAACTGAGATTTTACTTGCTTTCATAAAAACTATAAAAATACAAAAAAGAATCTTCCTCAACCCTTAGACCTAATTAGAGTAGCCTTTCACACCTAACGAACACTATTCCCTGTGGAGAACGATCAATCCCCCGTACTTACCACTACACTATACTACATCGGTCAGGTACACTGCCTGGTGGGGTTGTAAGCCTCTTGAGATCCCTCGAGAGGTAAAACCTGTTGTAAGGTTACAAAACCACGCAATCAAGTTTTTGGCGCCGCTGCCGGGGAATAGTTATTGTTTAGGTTGAATTTTTATTTCTATTAGGTCTACTCACTAGATTCCTTTCTAGTGAGATTTTTATTTTATTTTTCTAGATTTTCTTTAGTCTATCTATTTTCTTCGTGTCTTTGTTCGTAACCATACCATCCGACATCATGGAAGATGGTAATATCCTTAACCCACACAACCCACCACCACAACAACCACAACCACCTCCTAGAGCCCGTACTTTAGGAGAGTATTCCCGTCCTAGCCACCATGGCTATCGAAACACCATTGAGCTCACTCAAGGAGCCAATATCACACCCTTGCGATCCGACACCATCCGGTTGGTGCAAAGCGGATGCGCATTCCATGGACTTCGTTCTGAAGATCCTAATCAACATCTCAAGGACTTTCTTAAAATCGTTGATTCTATAGACCTTGATGTTGCCACTCGAGAGACGACCCGATTGCGTCTCTTTCAATTCTCTCTGCGGGACCAAGCTAGTCAGTGGCTAGAACGTCAACCCGCAGGATCCATCACCTCTTGGGATGATCTCACCACTCGTTTCCTTGCTCAGTTTTTCCCACCGGGAAGAACTACCAAGCTAAGGAATGATATCTTGATGTTCCAACAACGTCAAGGCGAAACTCTCTACGAGGCATGGACTCGATTCAAGGACTTACTCCAAAAAGTCCCTCACCATGGCATAGAACTTTGGCTCCAAGTCCAAATCTTCTATGACCATATCAATCTCTCCACGAGGCAAACCATTGACCAATCGGCCGGTGGTAAGCTACGTGATCTAAGTGCGGAACAATCATGGGCTCTCCTAGAGGATCTTGCTCTTTATGACAACGAAAGTTGGAGTGATCCCCGTGATTTGAATAAAACGGTCAAGGCAATATCTTTGCCTTCGAACAATTCAAGCACTTCTAACCGTAGGATCATAGAACTTGAAGACCAAGTCAAGTTTCTCATGAAATCCTACGAGGCTCCTAAACCTTCAAGCCAAGTGAACAAAATCACTTCTTCATGTGAATTATGTAGTGGTCCCCACGACACTCGTGATTGCATGGAACTCCCCGAACAAGCTTTTGTGGACTACGCATCCTCGCGTACCGACGGAGCGGGAGACAAGTGTTACACCCGTATCCCGATAAGGTACTAGTTATGTAAATATTATGTGTTGCATATTATAAGCCTTGTGAGATGAGTTAAGTGGTAAATATATGTGGCCAATATAGAATGAATGAAACTAAAAGGGGCCAAGATTGCCAAATGGGCAAAGTTTATTAGTTAAAATGCCATAGTCTAGCCAATTTTAGAAAACTCCAGGACTTTCTTCTTGGTCTTATTTGTGATGATCGGCTCTTAAGGAGAAAAGGGAGGGAAGACTTCAAGTAAATCATCTAGCTCATTTGTGTATCAAGAAGTGATCAAGATTCACTAGAGAACCCTTAATTGTAATCTCCTCAACAAGTAAGTGTTCTTCCCCAAATTTATGAAATTAGGGTTCATGTTGTAATAATTGATCTTAATGATCAAAGGTTAGTAATTTCATGAGTAGTTATGTAATTAGTCTCTAATTTGAGATGGTTATGATATAGGAAACAAGATAAAAGTGGGAAGTTGTTGCTAGTGAAGTGGTAATCTAAGAATCAAGGTAAGTACATTGGTTATAACATGTTTTGTTTAGCTTTATCATATATTGGTATGATAATGTTTCAGGTGTTAGTTTTATCATGTTTGTTTACATGATAATGTGAAGGATAGGATATAGGGTGCGTTAGCTAGTATGGATCCATCACTAGATTTAGTTAGTTAGTCGTTGGGCTAACTATGGTAAGAAGTTCAACCTTACGGGTTGATTGTGTGAAGTTCAACCTTATGGGTTGATTGTGTTAAGGTCGGCTATGTCGGCGTGAGGTAAGTGCCCCTATATCGCTAGCTTAACTAGCAGTTAGACTAGTTATGGTTCAGTTATGATTTTATATCATATATTGTTAGTTTGATGTTATGATTTTATATCATACATTGTTAGCTTGTTATTACCATGTACTTACTAAGCGTTTCGCTTACGTGTTTAGTTGTGATGTTTTTCTTGATAGGTGTTGAAGGATCGAGTAAAGGTAAGGAGAAGGCGTAGTGTGATTAAGAAGTAGAAGACCATTCTCTTTTGGACCAAGCAAGTTGAAGTTGGAAGCCCCAAGTGTCTTTTGTGTTGTGGGTACACTTCTTTCATGTGGTCATTTTGTTATTCATGGTCTTGCGGTCAGATATGGTTCCTTGTCCATGTTTAGGTCAAGGGTCAAGTTTGTGTTTATGTCATGATGTCTTTTTGGTAATTGTCATGGTTATAGTCAAACTTTATAGGGGTGTTTGGCAAATAACCAAATTCACCCATTTTGGGAAGTTATGGGTCATGATATTGTACCAACACTCTTTCAATATATTAGAATTGTCAAGTTATGTATAAATCCAAAAGGATATGTAGTAGTTATGTGTTTTGTGTAAAAAGTGTGTTTTGGAAGTTAGTTTAAGAGGGTGTTTGGTATAAGCTAGTTTTTACCCATTTGGGGGTTTGAACGGGTCATGGATGGTTGAGACAAGTTTAGTATGTTAAAATATGTATGTTGGTCAAGTATGGTAGGTAAGGGAAGTGTTTTAAGTGAATTGGAGTGTAACGGGTCAAAATGGGTTCATGCATAACCCGTCAATTCCTAAAGAATAATTTTCAGTCTAGGATCCCCTTTTAGGTTCCAAGGTATGGACCTAAGTGTGGATCCTTGGTTTCAGTTTAGGATCCCCTTTTAGGTTCCAAGGTATGGACCTAAGTGTGGATCCTTGGTTTCAGTTTAGGATCCCCCTTTAGGTTCCAAAGTATGGACCTAAGTGTGGATCCTTAATTTCAGTCTAGGATCCACTTTTAGGTTCGAATTTGTGAACCTTAGTGTGGATCTGAAATGTACTCATCTTGGTTATGGAATTAGGATCTACTTTTAGGTTCCAAGATTTGGACCTAAATGTGGATCCAGTTTTTCCTCATCTTGGTTATGAGTTAAATGTTCATCTTGGTGATGAATGTGGCTTCTTATAAAGGGTCAATAGAGTAGCGGAATGTCAAGTCAAGTCAAGCGTTTCCCGTCAAATCCTAAAGTATAATTTCAGTCCTGGACCTTAGGTGGATCTTCCAGGATCTACTTTTAGGTCCCATAAATCTGAACCTTAGAGTGGATCTTTCAGGATCTACTTTTAGGTTCCACAATCTAAACCTTAATGTGGGTCAGTTTCGGAATGTTACTTTTTGCGAAAAACTTTCACGTTTTTGGTCAAAGTGGTCAAGGGGCGTTACAACTTGGTATCAGAGCTTCGGTCTAAGAGATTTAGGATCTCCCCTTAGGATTTCCTAGACTTAGGCCTTGTGTAGACGCGGTTAGTATCGGTGTTTGTTATTTGTGTATTGTTTGGGTGATTTCAGGAACACATATGTTAAGTATTTTTATGACTACGCCTGGCCACCGTAGTGATAAAAATATGATACATATGTGAGATTGGAATCATTTAGGCTATACATGGATGATAAACTCTAAGGTGTTTAGTATAAGAATAGATATGTTATTTATGCATCGATTATGTATATGATTTTGCTTAATAGTGTGAATTGCTAATTTCAGTATAGTAGAAAAGATGGCGACGATTCAGAATAAGGAGGTGGTAAGAGCGACCTCCTCCCCCCATGATAGTGATGAACATAATGATGGACACTCTAATAGTGACACGTCAATGTCAATGCCGGAAAACCTTAATCCTAGAAGTTTTACTAGAGCAGGGTTGAAAGATTTGGATACGTTGGTGACGAATAGTGTGGGAAGGGCTATTGAGAAAGCTATGCCCTTCTTTATTAATAAGACAACTGAATATTTGCAAGAGATACTTCATGAGGAGATAGGGATGCTTAAGAAGACTGGGGAGCTCATGAATGATCCGAATGCTAGACCCGGAGAAGCAGATTTGGATAGAATGAAGGGCGAGGAGAGGGAGGTGAAAAGAAAGCTAGAACAACCAACAACATTCGGTAAGCGGGGCAAATTTGATTCAACAAAGGAGGACAACACATGGAAATTACCACCTCGGTGTAATAGGTGCGGTAAGAACCATATGGGAGGATGTAAAGCCGGGATGAAGGGATGTTATAAATGTGGGGAGCTTAGCCATGTTAAAAAGAATTGCACCAAGTGTATGCTGACGTGTTATGGGTGCAATGAAGAAGGACATAAGGTGAGTGAATGTCCTAAAGCTAATCCTAAGCAAGAGGAGCCGTTTAACTTGATCGAGGGAGAAAAGGTTGATGTTCCGAAACCTAAAGTTGGTGTTTATCAAATGAGTGCCGAAGAAGCAAAGTCGAGTTCAGATGTCGTCACAGGTATAATTCTCGTTAATTCTAAACCTGCTCGTGTTTTGTATGATTCGGGCGCAAGTGTGACCTTTGTATCTTATAGTTTTAGTAAAGAATTGTCCACTCCCCTAGGAAAACTTTCAACTCCCATAGAAGTTGAGATTGCCAATAGTAAAGTTGTTGTGTTGTCTAGTGTATATCATAATGTAGAGATAGAGATCGATGAAAGTGTTTGTAGGATTGATCTAATTCCCATAATGCTTGGAGAGTTTGACATTATTGTTGGCATGGATTGGCTTAGCAAACACAATGCCGCCATTCTATGCAAACAAAAGGTCGTTAGAGTTGTGAACCATAGTGGTCGAGAAATGATGATTTATGGTGATAAGAGGAAAGGCGAGTTAAAACTTTGTTCCGTAATGAAGGCTAGAAAATATCTATCACGTGGTTGTCTAGCCTTTATGGCACACGTAGTAGATTCGGGTTTTGAAAAGAAAAGTATCGACGATGTTCCGATTGTAAATGAATTCCGTGATGTATTTCCGGAAGATTTGCCGGGTATTTCCACCCGATAGACAAGTTGAGTTCCGTATTGATCTTGTTCCGGGTGCTACTCCTATTGCCAAAACTCCTTATCGTTTTGCTCCGTCCGAAATGAAGGAGTTAATGAGTCAACTCCAAGAGTTACTTGACAAGGGTTTTATTCGCCCAAGTAGCTCACCATGGGGAGCTCCGATTCTGTCCGATTAAAAGAAAGACGGTAGTAGGTGGATGTGCATTGATTACCGTGAATTGAACAAAGTCACGGTGAAAAATGTATACCCATTGCCAAGAATCGGTGACCTCTTTGATCAACTTCAAGGTGCGAAGTGGTTCTCAAAGATTGATCCCAGTTCGGGCTATCATTAGTTGAAGGTTCGAGAAGAATACATTCTCAAGACGGCCTTTAGGACCCGTTATGGACATTGCGAGTTTACGGTTATGTCTTTTGGTCTCGCGAACGCGCCTGCGGTTTTCATGGATCTCATGAACCGTGTATGTAGACCGATGTTGGATAAATTCGTTATAGTGTTCATCGATGATATTCTTATCTATTCTAAGAGTAAGGAAGAACATGAAGTGCATCTTCGAGAAATCCTGGAAACGTTGAGAAAAGAAAGGTTGTATGCTAAATTTTCGAAATGTGAATTCTGGTTGCAATAAGTTCAGTTCCTTGGTCATGTCATTAATCCGATGGTATAAAAGTTGATCCATCAAAGGTCGAGGCCGTGATGAATTGGCAAGTGCCAAAGAACGTTGGTGACATTCGGAGTTTTCTAGGCCTCGCGGGTTATTATCGACGGTTTATTCAAGACTTCTCCAAAATTTCATCTTCGTTAACTGAACTCACCAAGAAGAATGTTCCTTTCGTGTGGGGCGAAAAGCAAGAAGAAGCCTTCCGTACTTTACGAAAGAGGTTGTGTGAAGCACCGATTTTAGTGTTACCCGAGGGAACCGAAGACATGGTGGTCTACAGTGATGCATCTTATTCCGGTCTTGGATGTGTACTTATGCAAAGGGGTAAAGTGATTGCTTACGCTTCAAGACAACTAAAGAAGCACGAAGAGAAGTATCCGACTCATGATCTCGAATTTGCGGCTGTAGTCTTTGCTTTGAAGATTTGGAGACATTACCTATATGGTGTGAAGTTCATAATTTACACTGACCATAGGAGTCTTCAATATTTCCTTGATAAGAAAGATCCGAATATGAGGCAACGTAGGTGGTTAGATTTGCTGAAGGATTATGATTGCGAAATTCGCTACCATCCGGGTAAGGCGAACGTTGTAGTGGATGCACTAAGTCGTCAGGGCAAAAGTGATGTTATACGGATTCACTCTTTGAGAATGATTATCTCATCTGATCTTTTCGATAGGATTAAGTTAGCTCAGAAGGAAGCGCTAAAAGAAGAAAATCAAGAGAAAGAACGTATCACATCTCACGTTCCTCATTTTGGTGAAGACAGTCGAGGGATTAAGACGCGGTATGGAAGAGTTTACGTTCCTTTTCGAAGCAACATCAAGGAGTTACTCATGGAAGAAGCTCATAAGTCCAAGTATTCTATTCATCCAGGAGCTACGAAAATGTACCTTGATTTGAAAAGAAACTATTGGTGGCCGGGTATGAAAAGAGATTGCGTGAAGTATGTGGAAAGATGTTTAACTTGTTTGAAAGTGAAAGCCGAACACCAAAAGCCATATGGAAGAGTCCAACCCTTAGACATTCCAGTTTGGAAATGGGAGAAGATTACTATGGATTTTATCACGAAATTGCCAAAGACGAAAAAGAAGAATGATACTATTTGGGTAGTAGTCGATCGTTTGACTAAGAGTGGGGCATTTTATTCCAATCAGGGAGAATATGCCTGTTCATAAGTTAGCAAAGATCTATGTCAATGAGATAGTTGCACGTCATGGGGTACCTATTTCCATAGTTTCTGATAGAGATGGGCGGTTCACTTCAAATTTTTGGCAAGATTTTCAAGAAGAGTTAGGTACGAAACTTCATATGAGCACGGCTTTTCATCCTCAAACCGATGGACAAAGCGAAAGGACAATTTAAACTTTAGAAGATATGCTACGGGTTAGCATGGTTGGTTTTGGAAGTAACTGGGATGATCACTTGTTTCTAGTGGAATTCGCCAGCGATAATAGTTATTATGCTAGTATAGGCATATCTCCTATGAGATGCTATATGGAAGAAAGTGTAGGACGCCAGTATGTTGGGAAGAAGTGGGAAGGAGAGAATTGGCTAGCACGGATATAGTGTTGGCAACGACGGAAAAGGTTGAGATGATTCGAGCAAGACTTAAGGCGGTACAAGATAGGTGAAAAAGTTAAGCCGATAATCGAAGAAGGCCAATAGAACTCAAGGTAGGTGATATAGTTATGCTAAAAGTTTCTCCGTGGAAGGGCGTTTTTAAGTTTAAAAGCAAAGGGAAATTAAGTCAGCGCTTTATAGGGCAGTTTAAAATTTTGAAACGTGTGGGTGAGGTTGCATATGTGTTAGAATTCCCGAGGAAATGGGAGGTGATCATAACACCTTTCATATGTCTTATTTGAGGAAATGTTTAGTGGAAGAGACTAGTGTAGTCACGTTGGATTACATTGAGATTGATCCAGAATTGATTTCTCAAAAGGATGAACCAGAAGCGATACTAGGAAGAAAAGTGAGACAACTTCCAAACAAAGAAATACCGCTAGTAAAAGTACAATAGAGACATCGTAAGGGTACAAGTATTAGATAGGAGTTAGAGGAGAAGATGAGAAATGAATATCCTCATTTATTTTAAGAATAGAGTTCGAGGACGAACTCTCATTTTAAGGAGGGGAGAATTGTTACACCCGTATCCCGATAAGGTACTAGTTATGTAAATATTATGTGTTGCATATTATAAGCCTTGTGAGATGAGTTAAGTGGTAAATATATGTGGCCAATATAGAATGAATGAAACTAAAAGGGGCCAAGATTGCCAAATGGGCAAAGTTTATTAGTTAAAATGCCATAGTCTAGCCAATTTTAGAAAACTCCAGGACTTTCTTCTTGGTCTTATTTGTGATGATCGGCTCTTAAGGAGAAAAGGGAGGGAAGACTTCAAGTAAATCATCTAGCTCATTTGTGTATCAAGAAGTGATCAAGATTCACTAGAGAACCCTTAATTGTAATCTCCTCAACAAGTAAGTGTTCTTCCCCAAATTTATGAAATTAGGGTTCATGTTGTAATAATTGATCTTAATGATCAAAGGTTAGTAATTTCATGAGTAGTTATGTAATTAGTCTCTAATTTGAGATGGTTATGATATAGGAAAAAGATAAAAGTGGGAAGTTGTTGCTAGTGAAGTGGTAATCTAAGAATCAAGGTAAGTACATTGGTTATAACATGTTTTGTTTAGCTTTATCATATATTGGTATGATAATGTTTCAGGTGTTAGTTTTATCATGTTTGTTTACATGATAATGTGAAGGATAGGATATAGGGTGCGTTAGCTAGTATGGATCCATCACTAGATTTAGTTAGTTAGTCGTTGGGCTAACTATGGTAAGAAGTTCAACCTTACGGGTTGATTGTGTGAAGTTCAACCTTATGGGTTGATTGTGTTAAGGTCGGCTATGTCGGCGTGAGGTAAGTGCCCCTATATCGCTAGCTTAACTAGCAGTTAGACTAGTTATGGTTCAGTTATGATTTTATATCATATATTGTTAGTTTGATGTTATGATTTTATATCATACATTGTTAGCTTGTTATTACCATGTACTTACTAAGCGTTTCGCTTACGTGTTTAGTTGTGATGTTTTTCTTGATAGGTGTTGAAGGATCGAGTAAAGGTAAGGAGAAGGCGTAGTGTGATTAAGAAGTAGAAGACCATTCTCTTTTGGACCAAGCAAGTTGAAGTTGGAAGCCCCAAGTGTCTTTTGTGTTGTGGGTACACTTCTTTCATGTGGTCATTTTGTTATTCATGGTCTTGCGGTCAGATATGGTTCCTTGTCCATGTTTAGGTCAAGGGTCAAGTTTGTGTTTATGTCATGATGTCTTTTTGGTAATTGTCATGGTTATAGTCAAACTTTATAGGGGTGTTTGGCAAATAACCAAATTCACCCATTTTGGGAAGTTATGGGTCATGATATTGTACCAACACTCTTTCAATATATTAGAATTGTCAAGTTATGTATAAATCCAAAAGGATATGTAGTAGTTATGTGTTTTGTGTAAAAAGTGTGTTTTGGAAGTTAGTTTAAGAGGGTGTTTGGTATAAGCTAGTTTTTACCCATTTGGGGGTTTGAACGGGTCATGGATGGTTGAGACAAGTTTAGTATGTTAAAATATGTATGTTGGTCAAGTATGGTAGGTAAGGGAAGTGTTTTAAGTGAATTGGAGTGTAACGGGTCAAAATGGGTTCATGCATAACCCGTCAATTCCTAAAGAATAATTTTCAGTCTAGGATCCCCTTTTAGGTTCCAAGGTATGGACCTAAGTGTGGATCCTTGGTTTCAGTTTAGGATCCCCTTTTAGGTTCCAAGGTATGGACCTAAGTGTGGATCCTTGGTTTCAGTTTAGGATCCCCCTTTAGGTTTCAAAGTATGGACCTAAGTGTGGATCCTTAATTTCAGTCTAGGATCCACTTTTAGGTTCGAATTTGTGAACCTTAGTGTGGATCTGAAATGTACTCATCTTGGTTATGGAATTAGGATCTACTTTTAGGTTCCAAGATTTGGACCTAAATGTGGATCCAGTTTTTCCTCATCTTGGTTATGAGTTAAATGTTCATCTTGGTGATGAATGTGGCTTCTTATAAAGGGTCAATAGAGTAGCGGAATGTCAAGTCAAGTCAAGCGTTTCCCGTCAAATCCTAAAGTATAATTTCAGTCCTGGACCTTAGGTGGATCTTCCAGGATCTACTTTTAGGTCCCATAAATCTGAACCTTAGAGTGGATCTTTCAGGATCTACTTTTAGGTTCCACAATCTAAACCTTAATGTGGGTCAGTTTCGGAATGTTACTTTTTGCGAAAAACTTTCATGTTTTTGGTCAAAGTGGTCAAGGGGCGTTACCGACGGAGCGGGAGACAAGTGGTACACTTTCAAACCCGAGCCAAACCATTATGGTGATTCATACAACCCCTCATGGAAAAATCACCCGAACCTTAGGTGGAAACAAAACCAAAACTCTCAACAAACCAATTCTTCCAACCCACCTAATCGTTTCCAATCAAGCGGTTCCTACTCGAACCGTACTTTCAACAACAATCCTTCCGGCAATGGTAGTACCGATAACTTTGAAGGATTGATGTCTCAATTTATGGCATCTCAAGAAGCTCGTTTAGCCAAGTTTGAAGCCGATTTCAAACAAAAACAAAGCGAGATGACCGATAAGATTGACACCTTGTTGAAAGCCCTCAATGACCGAGAAATGGGAGCACTCCCTAGCAACACGGTCAAGAACCCGAAACTGAACGTCAACGCTATTTCATCGGTTTCGTCCCCTAGTTCTTGTCCACAATATTATTCGGTCAATTCCATGAGCACGTGTTTCAAACAAACCCAAGTCGTTCCAAATGACCAAGAAGTTATGACATCCAAATTGGTCAACAACATAGTTGAAACACCTCCCACTCAAAACCTTGACGAAGAATTCAAGGAGCTCCACCTTGAAAGTCCGGTTGTTGATGTGTTGGATGAGAAGAAGCTCAAATTAGGCGAAAAAGGGACCGCCTTCGTTCAAAACAAGCTACCTAAGAAATTAGATGATCCGGGCTTATTTGTTCTACCTTGCAAGATCGGTAATTCGGAGGCTTATGACACATTAGCCGATCTTGGTTCAAGCCTTAACCTACTTCCGTTACCTCTCTACACCTCTCTAAAACTAGGAAAACTTGAAGAAACCGAGGTGATAATAGGCTTAGCGGATGGAAGTGTTGCTTACCCGGTTGGAGTAGTTAAGGACGTGTTAGTGCACATTGGAAAACTAACCATTTTAGCCGATTTCCACGTCCTTGATATGGTTAGCGACCCTACATGCCCCTTGTTGATAGGTAGAGGATTTTTGGCGACCGCTAGTGCTATGATTGATTGTAAGGAATCCAAGATAGCGGTAGGAGAAGGAGATACTTGGTCAGTCTATGATGTTAAGAAACATGCCTATGATACTAGTGAGGAACCAACATCACATTGGCTAGAATCAAATAGGAGACCATCTAGATATGGACCTTGGATTGATAGAGACTTCATAGGACCCCAACGCCCATTTTACCTAGAAGAGGACTTTGTTAACCGAACGCATTCGGTGGAGCAACTCTTGGCTAGGGACACCGAATTGGATCCATTTGAAGACCCTCTAGTTTTTAGAAAGATGATTGATTTCCTAGGAGTTTTGCCAATTAACCTAGGAATGAATAAGTGGATTTGTGAGGAAGATGATCATAAGTGGAATTGGGATAAACCACCCAAAGATGGAGATGGGTCATGGCATATTAAGATGACGTTGTATGACCCGGATGGAGAGAAGTTTGAAAAGATATATCGTACTAAGCGAACCAATAGGAAACTTCAATCCAAGCTTAACCCTAAAGACGTCCTTGATGACGAGCTCACTTACATAGGGTAGCGTGACTTTGAGTCTAGCTACAAGACTCGTTAATAAAGAAAAGCGCTTCTTGGGAGGCAACCCAAGCTTTATTTGTTTTATTTGCTTTGTGTGTTTATTTATTTGTTTGTTTGTTTTTATTTGTTTCCGTATGTGTGTTTAATTTTTATTATTATTGGTTCATGTTAAAAACTAATTTGTGAAAATGCTTTATTTTGTTTTTAACTTCGTCTTAACTACATATAAAGGTATTTTGCAAAAGATAAGTGTAAGGGAAATCTAAATCGGTTTATTAGAACACAAATGAACATGAATCGTAATAATAATAAATTAGCATACATATTCGTATTTGTTTGAGTCAAATGCTTGTATCGAGTCATAATGAGGTTTTGCAGGATTTCCAGGAAGTAAGGTAAAGGTTTTTCCAGAAATTTTCCGGAAACTTAAAATGAAAATTTCTGTCAGGACATTTCTGACGGCGTCAGGGGTTATAACCTGACGGCGTCAGATTTAATTTCCAGAAATTTTTGAAAGTTTTGTTTTCATAAAAAGTTTTTATTAAAATCTCCAACTTATAATCTCCAGGAATCTGCAAAATTTTCATTCCACAAGCATTATATCCTTATATATAGATTTTATCCCGCCGATGTTATGCAGGTTTTCGTGTTTGTTTTCTCAGGTTTAACAGGTTATTTTGGACAAGAAAATGTTTATGGAATCAAGCTTATGGCGATGCATTAGTCATGGAGCTTCAACATTCTCTTTGGAGGAAGATTTAACCGTGTAATTTCATTATCCACCGAGCGAATCAGGGGAGTATTTGATTTCATTCTTTTACTTTTTGCTTTTACATCTTATTATTTGAACATTGGGGACAATGTTCATCTTAAGTGTAAGGGGAGGGTAAAAGTACGATTTTAGAGAATACAATTGCGCTTGATTTTTGTTTGTTTAATAGTAGATGTGTAATAAAACTGAGAGAAATACTTGTTAAGGTAATTTTAGTGCCAAATTTAAAAATTTTTACAACATATAGGAGTGAAACTTTGATCTTAATGAGCGTCTCACGGATAGGAGTTATATGACTAGCACAAAAAACCGTACCACTAAAAAATTTTCCACCCCAAATATGTGAGGTTCGCCCCTAGAATTGGTAGGAAAAACATTTATGCTATGATGTGTGTACCGGTAGCACTTAGATTCTAGAACTTGCGTTAGGACCATTCCAAGGCCACAAGTGAGACTACATTCGTGTAGTTAGATTTGCTACATGATAAGAGGCATTAGGATTAACCCATTGTTTTACACCTGTGTTTTTGTTATAATTACATTGGCTACATTGGTCAAGTAATTCTCCCACACCCTTTGCGTTGTACTCATTTTTAGTACACGATACCCCTAGTACACCCCTCAGAGCCTATCTTTTCGTTTCGACCTTTAAGCATTTTACTTAAAGGAAGAATTTGTTTACACCCCACTAAAATGTACACCCAAATCGCCTTAGCCTACCTTGTATGCACTCATTTTTAGTGCATTATTGTTACAACATTTGTTTAAACCCAAGTTAATTATCTAATTGATTACATGGTTGCTAAGTCGAGTCATATCCTTGTACATATTGTTTTGGGATGATTGGGACTCATGGGTAAAGTACTAGTGTAATGGAGTAATGGGGAAGAACATCATTATTACCCCCATATGTGCTAAATGTTTTAAAAGTACTCCAAGTTTTTCAATTATCTTAATTCGAGTCATTAGATTAGTATTTGTAAAGTTATGTAAAAGTTCAAGTGTAAGGGGAATGCAATGCCCCTATGATGTATTATTTTGGATGGTAGGGCAAGAGTGTATGTAAAAAAAAAAAAAAAAAAAAAAAAAAATGAGAAAATGAAAAAATAGAAAAAAACATACGGACTACCATCCCGTTTCATTTTACGTTTGTTTTTGTTTTTGTTATTTCGTTTCTAGCTTAAGATCGAGTCTAGTCTTGGCTTAGCAACATTGTATAGTACATGTAATTGATCAAGATCTTTAACTAGCCACCAGTAAAATATCCTTTATCCAACAAAACCGTGTTTTCCTTTTCCCTACACCTAACGTTATAACCCATTTAAAAGCCCTCTTTGATAGTTTATCTTTGGTGCTTACGCCTAGTGGAGGAGGTTTTCGATCCTTTCCCAAGCCTATGGTAATCTATTTGCTATGACAGGTAGTGAGAGATATTATCCGTTTTCATTTATGAGATTTATTTTGATGACACTTGAGAGATGTGAGTATCTAAACACTACTTGTGAGGTGCTAGTATGTAATCTCCGTGCTTATTATGATTGAAGTGGAACGAATATTTGTTGTAATTACTTTTATGTTTGCATTAAATGACCCCTAACTTGTATTTTGATTAGAATAAAAGCGCATTTGCTTGAGGACAAGCAAATCTCAAGTGTAAGGGTATTTGATGAAGCGAAAAGTGTACCGCTTTTAAGGGGTCATTTAAGCCCTAAATCGTATTTATTTGATCAAATATTGCCCTAAATCGTTCCTTTTGTCATTTTAGGTACTTTTGAGGAGAAATCTGGAAAAGGAGGCATTTTGGATGTTTTTGGAGCATAAAAGTGAAGAAAACGACAAAGTCTCAAAAATCGGCTGAAAGTTACCTTTGACGGCGTCACAATTTACTCTGGACGGCGTCATGCTTTGGCAAGAAAAAGTGGACGTGAAATTTACTCATGATAAGCCAGTGAAAATAGCATGTAAATTCTGACGGCGTCACGCTTTAACTTGATCAAGGGCGTCACGGCTTAAATCATAAGGGGACGGCGTCATGTTCACGAGCTGACGGCGTCAAGCCTTGATAAGCCAGAATGGATTTTTGAAGAGCTAAAGAGGGACGGCGTCAAGAAGGTCATCCGGGAACCCTAAAAGCGGCGAGGTGACGGCGTCACACTCCATAAGGTGACGCCGTCAGATCCAAAAATCTATATATAGTTTTCTAATCTTTTGTCATTAAGGAGAGCTTAGTGTGTGGAATTTTGGGATAAAACCCTAAGACGATTTTAGCTACTTTTTCAGGGCTTTTTTGCCTTGAGATCTTCCATGTTTCATTGAAAGATAAGTTATCAATTAATCATTCAATATGTCTATGTGTTGTTTGATTCTATCTTATTCTTGTCTTTTGTTTAACATGTTAGGCTAATTTTATCTTGTGTTTGCTTAGATCTAATGAAACCTAGCTATTGATTATTGGTTGTTAGTGTGTTGTTAGTTGTATTGGATGATTGTTTTTCTATGTTAGGCTTAAGAAAACTGGCTAACTTCCTATTCGGTAACTTGCTTGAACGTCTTAAGAAACATGAACCAAACGCGTACTAAAGGTTTTTATGGTTGTATTTAATGCACAAGCGAATTCTAGTGATCCCATGTTAGGAGCTTCCTAGCCGGCTCGACATAGGAGTGAAGTAGGAGCTTGTAGAGTTGGGGAAGTAAGTACGCCACCCCACGAATGGTATTAAGGAATACACCCATCATCCACGCGACTAATACACACTAATTAACCGGTAAAAGATAGTTAGGGAGTAAGGAAATCTAAGTAAACACATTTCTCTACACATAAGTTTCTCACCACATTTTCATTTTTGTTATTTTATTTTATTTGCATTCGTAGTAAATTGGGTTAGTTGACTAGCAACTAATTCCGCCCACTCCTTCAAAACCGAGATTTTACTTGCTTTCATAAAAACTATAAAAACACAAAAAAGAATCTTCCTCAACCCTTAGACCTAATTAGAGTAGCCTTTCATACCTAACGAACACTATTCCCTGTGGAGAACGATCAATCCCCCGTACTTACCACTACACTATACTACATCGGTCAGGTACACTGCCTGGTGGGGTTGTAAGCCTCTTGAGATCCCTCGAGAGGTAAAACCTGTTGTAAGGTTACAAAACCACGCAATCACAAAACATGTGGTAGCTCAGTCCACTCAACCTCTGACCATGAATCAATTAATACTTTCATAAAGACCTACAATACCAAACCCTCCATGAAATGGAGTCCTAGAAAGAACTGACTCAGTTTACTATTTGTGCAGAGACATACCAGGGACCCTGTTTGGCATCTAGACAGTGGATGTTCAAGGAGCATGACTGGTGTTAAGGAGTATCTGTACAAATATGTGGAAGAACCTAGACCCAAAGTGATATTTGCTGATAATTCATCATGTCTCACTGAAGGTTATGGTTCAGTAAACTGCAATGGAATAGTCTTTACTAGGATAGCTTATGTGAATGGTCTTAAGTACAATCTGATTAGTGTCAGTCAACTATGTGATGCCAAATACATAGTTCAGTTTGATGATAAGCAAGGAACCATCTTCAATGCAAATAAGGAAATTGTCCTCATTGCACCAAGAAGACAAGATGTTTATGTATTAGACATGTCCAGTCTGACTCAGAGTGGGACTTGTCTCTTTTCTAAAGCCACTGATACTCTCAACTGGCTTTGGCATAAGAGACTCACCCACCTGAACTTCAAAAACATCAACAACCTTGTAAAACAAAACAAGGTCCTTGGCTTACCATCTCTTGTGTTTTCAAAGGATAAACCATGCTCAGCTTGTGAAAAAGGTAAATATCACAGAGCATCCTTTAAAACCAAAACCAACTTTTCCATCAGGAACTGCCTACATCTTCTCCGTATGGATCTATTTGGACCAGTCAGTCCAAGGTCTATTAACCATGAGAAGTATACTCTGGTCATAGTGGATGAATACTCAAGATACACTTGGGTATACTTCCTGATCAAAAAGAGTCAGGCAGCTGAAACAATCATGTCCTTTGTCAGGAACATTGAAAATCAAAATGACATAAAGGTCAAACAGATTAGAACTGACAATGGGACTGAGTTCAAAAATTATGAACTTGAATGTTTCTGTGATGAGAAAGGTATCTCTAAAAACTTTTCCTCTCCATACACACCTGAACAAAATGGTGTTGCCGAAAGGAAAATTAGAACACTCATTGAAGCTGCAAGGACAATGCTAAATGGATCAGTCCTTTCCAAACATTTTTGGACTAATGCAGTCAGAACTGCCTGTTATACACAAAACAGATCCATCATTGTAAAGAGACATGGGAAAACCCCATATGAGTTATTCAAGGGAAGAATCCCTGACATCAGCTACTTTCATGTATTTGGGTGTCCTGTGTTTATTCATAATCACAAGGATCACTTAGAGAAATTTGATGCAAAAGCTGATGATGGATACTTCCTGGGATACTCACTTGTCTCAAAAGCCTTCAGAGTGTTCAACACTAGGAAACAGCAGACTGAGGAAATATTTCATGTTACCTTTGATGAGAGCACTGATGCAATCAGGTTCTCAACTGCCTCAGTAGAAGAAATAGGAATTGACAACTCATCAAGATATCCTCCTGATGAATATCTTCCTGAAAACAATCCTTCCACTCAGTATCAAAATGATGCTAACATCTCCTATTACATCGTTCCTCACAACCTACCAAATCCAACCATCACTGAGTTTGTTGAGGCACAAGCAAAAACTGATGATATTAATCAGTCTGTTCAAAATACTCAAGAACCAGACAATCTCGGTGATCAGGTAGACACTCAAGATCCAATCAATGATCATGTATCTACTCCTGAACCAACACCTCCACCCAATCTGGCATCCACAAGTTCAAACCAGTATCCAAGACCTCAGGAATGTTGGACCAGGTCTCAGGACATTGAACTTGTCAATATTATTGGAGAGCCTACTGAAGGCATGCTCACCAGAAGCATGGCTGCTAGTCTTAAAGCAGCATGAGCCAATGAATGCCTATTTGTGGACTTTATTTCCACAATTGAACCCAAAAGTTTCAAAGAAGCACTTGAACATCCTAGTTGGGTTCAGGCCATGCATGATGAACTAGAACAATTTGACAGAAACAAGGTAATGACCTTGGTCAAATTTCCTGAGAATGTTTCAGTCATTGGCATGAAATGGGTATTCAAAAACAAATCTGATGAAAATGACATAGTCATCAAAAACAAAGCCAGACTTGTAGCTAAAGGCTATAATCAACAAGAAGGCATTGACTATGAGGAAACATTTGCACCAGTAGCAAGGATGGAAGCCATCAGGATCTTCCTT
Organism: Artemisia tridentata subsp. tridentata; assembly: GCA_021014915.2. NCBI lineage: Eukaryota > Viridiplantae > Streptophyta > Magnoliopsida > Asterales > Asteraceae > Artemisia > Artemisia tridentata. The sequence continues at coordinate 8,652,001 of CP139504.1, forward strand.
GCTTTTGCTACATACATGAACTTCAAGGTGTACCAAATGGATGTTAAAAGTGCATTCTTAAATGGTTCACTGAAAGAAGAAGTTTATGTCCAGCAACCTCCTGGATTTGAAAGCCATGAGTTTCCTAACCATGTCTGCAAGCTTAACAAAGCCCTTTATGGACTGAAACAAGCTCCCAGGGCATGGTATGAAACTCTTTCAGCCTTCCTAATCCAAAATAAATTTGTCAGAGGCAAAATAGACAACACATTGTTTATCTATAAGACAAATACTGATGTCATACTTGTGCAAGTGTATGTTGATGACATCATCTTTGGCTCAACAAGTTATAAACTTTGCAAACAATTTGAAAAATTAATGGCAAAGAAATTTGAAATGAGCATGATGGGAGAACTGACATACTTCCTTGGTCTTCAAATCAAGCAGATTGATAAAGGAACCTCTATCAGTCAAGAGAAGTATGTCAAAAGCCTACTGAAGAAGTATGAGCTCAGTGACTGTGCCTCAGTCAAAACTTCCATGGTTCCCCCAAACAATCTTGGTCCTGATCTCACTGGAAAGCCAGTAAATTAAACCCTTTTTAGAGGAATGATAGGATCACTGATGTTTCTACTTGCATCAAGACCTGATATCCAATTCTCAGTCTGCCTATGTGCCAGATATCAATCTGACCCAAAAGAATCTCATATTACAGCTGTGAAAATGATATTCAGGTACCTGCAAGGTACTCCCAACATTGGATTATACTATCCAAAATGTTCAAGATTTGATCTTAAAGGATACTCAGACTCTGAGTATGCTGGATGCAACATGGACAGAAAAAGCACCTCAGGCTCCTGCCAAATTCTTGGTGGAAAACTAGTCTGTTGGAGTGCTAAGAAGCAACAATCAGTTGCCTTGTCCTAAGCTGAAGCTGAATATGTTGCAGCAACAAGTTGTTGTGCAACTGTACTTTGGATGAAAAGTCAACTCAGTGACTATGGAATTCAGTACAAGATGGTTCCCATCTTTTATGATAACACAAGTGCAATTGCAATCTCAAACAACCCTGTTCTTCATCAAAGAACAAAACACATTGATATTAGATATCATTTCATCAGGGACCATATCATGAATGGTGACATTGAACTACATTTCATTCCTACTGAATATCAGCTAGTTGATATATTCACCAAGCCATTGGATGAACCAACGTTCACAAGACTGAAAGCTGAGTTAGGAATGTTGGATATAGAGAATCAGTCCACTGATTGATTTCTTCCAACTAAGTGAATTTCTAAAAACCCCAGGTCCCTGAAACCCTGGTCCTCAGGAACCAAACCCAAGTTCCTGAAACTCAGGAATCACTCCATATTCCTGAAACATCAGTGACTAAACCCAAATCACTGAACCAAGACTAAATGAAAACTCATTCAGGGCCCTGAGAAGGACATTAAATGCTAACTTAAATGCTCTAAGTATCTAGTTAGTAAATGTCCGAGGTTGGTGACGTAACTCTTATTTAATATAAGAATATTTGTCCCTTTGCCTTTCTGGCATACACATCTTGGGCCCCCACTTTCCCACTAGGCATTAAATGTCTCTCCAATCACATAATAGAAATGTGATGACTCATCTCTGCAAATTACACTTTTGCAGACGGCACAACTGTTCACCATGACGGTTGCCAAAAACATGTGGAAGTGGAAACGTGGCATTAAATGCGGACTTCAAAATTTTATGAAACAATTTTCAAAAATTTGAAGATAACCACTTTATACCCAAAATACCCTCAACCACCACTTCCCTATAAATACCCAACAAAAGGAATACACACACACGTTTTTATTTTTTTTTGAAAATTATAAGCAAACTCTGCCCTTTTTCTCTCTCAAACAAATTGTGTGTGTATTCTTAGCTATTAGAATCTCCGACCATTTTCCGACCAAAACCCTAACACAAAATGGCATCTTCTAATGCTATAACCATAGCCCCCAATGTGATTTTCACAATGGAGGGTGTGGATCTGACCAAGAACAACGTGGTTGGAAATTTCCATTGCCCTCAACAGTATGGGGGTTACAAGGATGAGATTAAGTATCTACAAAACTGCTTCCTTGCCACGGCCTTCACCAAAACCCCACCAGTCATTTATCATGACTACCTCAGGGAATTCTGGTGTACTGCAATGGCTAAAAGCCCCACGGACATCAAAGAATCAATCATCACATTCACTGTGATGAATGGGAAAAGGACCCTATCCCTGACCTAAGATGACTTCATCTAGGCCACTGGTCTTGATTTTGCCAAGACCTTTGAGGCAAACCCTACTGATTAGGAAATAAAAGCTGAAATGCTTTTTCTAGGGCCTCATGATGCTAAGCATCCTACCGAGTCTCCTGAAGCCTTGTTAGCAAAGGCTCCAATAGTGAAGACATGGTTTCACCCAGTCTGGAGGCTTATGATGACTTTCTTCATTCAAGTCCTCGGCGGAAACAAGTCCTCCACAGAGCAATTGAACTCATCACAACAATTGGTGATGTTTAGTCTCTTGGAGGGTAAAAAGATTGATATCGGAGGTATAATCTTCCGTGACCTCATTGCCAAGCTCTCAGGGAAACATAGGCAAAGACACATGTCTTACCCTAGGTTCATCTCCTGTGTGCTTCAGGACCTTCTTGGTTCTGACTACTTAAGGTCTGAAGAAATTGGTGCAACACCAGACGTCTTACATAGGACCAATTTTAGTAGTGACATTACTGAGGTACAACCCATCGCCCTGACCACCTACATGTTAACGGTTATTCAGGGTGACAATGCATGCTCACCAGTACCTTCACCAACCAAAAAGGTGAAGAAGACTAAGAAGAAAGGGGGACAGTCCGGTAAGGTGGTTAGACCTAAACCACTCGTCACTGAGACTGTTGCCTCAGGTACCATACATGTTGAGACCAAGACCTCTGAGACACCCATAACAGAGACCCCTTTGGCCTCAAAACAAACGCAACCGGAGGGTGCTGAGCAATCATCCTCAGTATCCTCGGGCAAACCCTTTCCGAATGTCCCTACTGACAAAAACAAGTCAGGTGGGTCAGGAGCATCCACCCACTCACATCCCAATGAAGGCACTGATAAATCACAATCAGAGCCTGAGGGAGTTCAGGGTTCTATATCCTCGGTGGGGCAGCACTACTCCATTGAGACGGAGACCCTTACCCATTCACATCCCGTTAACGTCTCTGAGCAATCACACTCAGAGTCTCAGGGAGTTCAGGCCTCTAAATCCCCAAAAGGACAGCACAATCCTGATGGGAAGGGGGCCATCAACCATCACCAATAGTACCTCGTGATTCTACTGAAATACACCCGTCAGTGGATGAAGGTGCTCAGGGGGACAAAGACTCAGGGGGAAACAAACCACCCGCTGATACGAAACCCATCACCCCCTCAGGCGGTCCAAGTCACTTGGGAACTGATCCTAACAGTCAAGTTGGGAAAACCCCCCGGTTATTATGGCTAGTCAGGCTGGTAAAACCCCACCAGTTATTATGGCTAAATGATCAGGACCTGGCCACAACGAAGGTGAGCCCTCTTTTGAGGGAGAGCCGGATCTCCTGAAGGCTCCTTCTCTGGCTGACTATAACATATTCTTGGCTAATGAGTTAGAAGAGGAGGAGATTGATTTTGGTGATGATGAACCAATCCCTGATGCTGAGGAGGAAATGGAGGATACAAAAAACTCTCCTCAGCACACTGAGCAAAAACAATCTTCTCCTCCCCCTGAGGATCAACAACCAAGTTCACCATCCACCTCATCATCATCATTAGGTGCTTCTGCCACCCCTGAGTGGTTAACTAAGTATGATAATGTTCATCCGGCAACTGAAAGGAGACTTGTCAAGTTCCTTCGCCAAGCCAACGAAGGTCTGTACAATGGAATTACGGATGAGCAATGGGATCAGCATACTGAAGCAGCAGCCTCCTATGCTGACTTCAGAGCTTCAGTTGAAGAATCTCAGGGGAAGATTCTTCAGGCCGCCAAACTCACTGACAAACAACTTGGCGAGCTGACCAGAACTATTGATGACATAGCCGCGGGACAACATCAGGAACTTGAAAACATCCTCAAGGTTATTGAGGCAGTCCAAGAACAGGTCACTGATGATTCTAAATTTGTCACTAAGCTGGATGACTACCTGGCCACTCAGACGACCACCTCCAACAACATTATTAAGCTTCTTAAGCTCTTTCAGGGGGTATATCTTAAAGGTCTCAGGACACAACTGGATTCTACTCATCAGGCTGCTGTTGAATCCAAGGAGCACCTAATCAAAATTTCATCAGCCTATGATCAGCTCTCAACAACACATAATGAGCTGATCAGTCACTACACCACCCATGTCACTTAACTCTCTACCAACCAAAAGGCAATGGCTGCCGAACTTAGTACCATGAAGAATGAGACTTCTGAGACAAAGTCTATGGTCTCCAGCATCTTATCAATTCTTCAGGCCTCTTATATGCCACCACCTCCTCAGACAGCAGGTCTTTCCACTGAAGTTCCTACACCTGTTGGGTCATGTAAAACCCAAGAATGCTTCGAACATGATTTGGACACAAATTAACTAAGTGTTAACTTAAATCGAGAACAATTCAAGTCACTGAGAGAACAGCCTCTCAGTGAGTCATCTTCAGGATGCTTAAGGCGAATTCAAGAAGAAGGATTCACTACTCAGGAAGGCGGTACTCCCTGAGTAGGACTTAAGCCAAAGAAGAAGATGATGGATTCAGTGAGTATTGGATAAGAGCTCACTGAACCCCAGTCTCCTCAACCAACAAAGTGATTGAATGACTGAGGAACCAACGCCTGAAGAAAAGGCGGGAACAATAGGGAAAAGATCTGAGAAGATAAGAGTGTAAACCCAACACTCTTCTCTTGTCAGACTCAACCTTCCCTATTGCGGCTAAAAGTCATGGAGTGTCAGCCAACAACTCCCAAAGACTTATTTAGCCCTTTCCTATTGGTTCTTGGAAATGACAATTACTATTTGTAATTGTCAGACACGCAACCTCAACAACTTGTATTATATTTAATCACTTATACTTAGAATACTTGTGTATAAATAGAGCAACTGTGAGAGAAGTTAAAGTGTGCTTTGTATAATTAAAGTCTTGAACTTTTACAAAGGAACTTCTCTCCTACAAAGAGTATACAACTCACTGAGATAGCTCAGTGGGTATATTGTTACCACTCAAGCAAAACTTGAGTTTCGATAGGAGACACCCCATACCCTTGTCTATTCAATCCCAAGTGTTTGTTCCGCAAAACACTTGGGTATAGATTCTTGGAATTATTTCTAATAAGAATTTAAACGTTGAAAAATATTGTTGTTTTTACATTCACGTTTTATAACTGTTAGAATAATCCTTAAACATTGTATTAGTCATTAACACCAATAGATTAACTTTCTAGTTAATTCTAATCGTGTAAAGGGACCAACAAGTGGTATCAGAGCCTCTGGTTTATAAAAGCTTTTAAACTAACCAAGAGTGCTCTAGGTTTTTAAAACCAAGATCCTACTATGGCTGATATCAATGTACCCCAGCTAGTCGACAAAAAGGGTGGCAGCTACTCAGCTATTGCACCCAGACTTGAAACTGGGAAATTTAGCAAATGGAAGAAGCGTATGATTTGCTATCTTACTGGTATGGAACCCTACTACATCACCTGTATCAGGGATGGCCCATTTGTCCCTAAGACTGGCACAGGGCTAAACAAGCCTGAAGCCCAATGGACCATAGATGAGAGGAGGGTGGTCAATCAAGACCAACGCCTGAAAAGCATCCTTATATCATGTCTTCCTGACGATATAATGGAATCAGTCATCAACTGTCTAACAGCCAAGCAAACTTGGGATGACTTGGTAAACAGCTTTGAGGGTCCCTCAGATACCAAGGAAAATAGGGTCATGGACCTTAAACTTGAGTATAATACTTTCAGGGCAAAGGACTCTGAAAGTCTCTCACAGACCTACACCAGATACAAAACTTTGATAAATGAATTATCAAATGATGGTGTTGTACTGACCAAACATGAGACAAATGTTGGCTTTGTCAACAGTCTCCCTGAGAAGTGGCTCAACTTCTCACAAGGCCTGAGGAATGCTAACCATATTCAGACCCTTGAGCTCCCTGAAATTTATGGGAAGTTTGTCTATGAAGACAACTTGATCTCAAGGAGATACCCTGACTCAAAAACACATGAGTCCAAAAAGGCCTTAACCTCAACACCCATATCAACTGCTTTCTATTCTAATGGTGTTGTGCAGGATACTCAAGAGGTTTCTGAAGAAGAAATTGATGAAAGGACTGATGAGGAATACCTGAATGACCTGAACTTGGAATTCCAAGAGAGGGCACTCCTTGCTAGTTCAAAACGTTTCATCAAAAGAAATCAGTCCAACTTTACAAAATCAAAAGCAAATGAAATCACATAATGCTTTAAATGTGGTAAAAAGGGTCATTTTGCTAAGGACTGTTATTCTAAAACTATCTCAGAACCCTCTTACAAATTTTCAGGAACTAGCAAGTTTCAACCTAAAATGTTTCAGTCCACCCAACAATACCAAAACAAGGGTCTAAAGGATTTTGAAACAAAATATAGGAATATCAAAGCTAAACTTGCACTTCTTGAAGCCAACCCCATATTGTCTCAGGCTGCTCAAACACCTAAACCTATTCAGACAAAGAACAAGGTTTTAATAGCTGAAGCATATGATTGGGATGATGAAGAAGTTTCCTCAGATGAGGAAATAAGAGTTAGTGCACTGATGGCACTTTCAGAAGAGGATCAGGTGGCTGTGGGAAAAGGCCATGCTAGAAATGGAGAATGGGTCAACATCACCATGAAAAAGGTAAATACCTTACTTTCTATGGATGATGATTCTGATTGGCAGTCTTACATGAATTATATTTGTGTTGATTTAAAGTTTGTTGAAGAACAAAGACTTAACTTGCTTTCAAAATATAACAATATTGTGTCAGAATTGAACAAATGTAGAGATGAACTGCTTGTACTTAAGCAAGCCAAACTAGAAACAATAACTCTACAAATTCAGAACACTGAGATTTTGAAACAAAACCAAGTCCTTCAAACTGAACTTAACAAAGAAAAGGCTATCATTCAAAGCTGGACCAAGAAGAACCCTAAGGTTTTTGACACTATGGGATTAATCTCTCAGAAAACCATTGGCATTGACCCTCTTATGGTTGATCCAATTATGTGTCAAAATGAATTAAACTTTGTTCCAGCTGGCATATCTTTTGAGCAAGAAATGCTTCCCAAGTCAAATGACTGGATTGTCAGGGACAACCCAGTCAGTAAGTTACCAAACTTTGAGACTGGAAAGATCTTGCTTCCTGAAAGTCAGGCCTTGAAAAATATGCTAGGACTCACTGAAAAACTCAGTAAGCTTGAACTCACTGAACCACTCACTGAGTCCTTGGATGAGTCTGAATCAGAATCATACCCTCCACTTCCTCCACTGAATACCCTTCAGGGTGCTACACCTAACCTAGGCCTCCCACCTATGGTCTTCTCACCACACTCTCCTAAGGAGAGATCAGGAAGGGGAACAACCATCCTGAAGAGAGCAAACCTTGATGTCTCAGTAAATACTGATGACTCATCAACTTCAGTCCCTTCTGAAGAAACAACCCAAAGCCCTGACTCAAAAATTGATCAGTTGGCTGAAATGGTCAGGAAGCTAGGAGAGAAGATTGAATCTTCTGAGAAATCTTCTCAATCCAAGAAGGAACAAAAACCAACTTCCTCAAAAACCAAACCCAAACCCACCAAACCCCTGAAAAGATGTGAGCTATGCAACTATACAAATCATCTCACTGATGATTGCTATAGAGTCCTTTATTGCATGATTTGCAAAAAGGAAGATCACAGGACCTCTGATCATAAACAATGCTCAGTCATGTCAAACTTTTCAGGACTCAAGGCTCAGTGCCTGAACTACCCTTCTGATTCTAAGCAGAAACAGAAGCAAAAGGCCAAGCCTTTTCCTCCCTGCCCTTTGTGTGGGTTTAATGACCACCATCCTGACGATTGTCAATATGACAAACATGGTGAATCTAGTGGAAGCTCCACTCAGAAATCCTCAGGAAAAGACAAGGTCATTCAGTCAAGAAGAGGAATGAAGCAATCCTCTCAGACTACTGAGGCTACCCCTACTACCAAATGCAAAACATGTGGTAGCTCAGTCCACTCAACCACTGACCATGAATCAATTAATACTTTCATAAGGAACTACAATACCAAACCCTCCATGAAATGGAGTCCTAGAAAGAACTGACCTAGTTTACTATTTGTGCAGAAACATGCTAGGGACCCTATTTGGCATCTAGATAGTGGATGTTCAAGGAGCATGACTGGTGTTAAGGAGTGTCTGCACAAATATGTGGAAGAACCAGGACCCAAAGTGATATTTGCTGATAACTCATCATGTCTCACTGAAGGTTATGGTTCAGTTAACTGCAATGGTATTGTCTTTACTAGGATAGCATATGTAAATGGTCTTAAGTATAATCTGATCAGTGTCAGTCAACTATGTGATGCTAAGTACATAGTTCAGTTTGATGATAAGCAAGGAACCATCTTCAATGCAAATAAGGAAATTGTCCTCATTGCACCAAGGAGACAAGATGTTTATGTATTAGACATGTCAAAATGGTGTTGCTGAAAGGAAAAACAGAACACTCATTGAAGCTGCCAGGACAATGCTATGTGGATCAGTCCTTTCCAACCATTTTTGGACTGAAGCAGTCAAAACTGCCTGTTATACACAAAACAGATCCATAATTGTCAAGAGACATGGGAAAACCCCATATGAGTTATTCAAAGGAAGAATCCCTGACATCAGCTACTTTCATGTCTTTGGGTGTCCTGTGTTTATTCATAATCACAAGGATCACCTAGGAAAATTTGATGCAAAAGCTGATGATGGATACTTCCTGGGATACTCACTTGTCTCAAAAGCCTTCAAAGTGTTCAACACAAGGAGACAGCAGTCTGAGGAAACATTTCATGTTACCTTTGATGAGAGCACTGATACAATCAGGTTCTCAACTGCCTCAGTAGAAGAGATAGGAATTGATAATTCTTCTAGATATCCTCCTGATGAATATCTGTCTGAAAACAACTCTTCTACTCAGTATCAAGATGATGCTAACCTCTCCTACTACATTATCCCTCACAACCTACCAAACCCAACCATCACTGAGTTTGTTGAAGCACATACAAGTACTGATGATATCCTTCAGTCTGAACAAAATACTCAGGACCCAAACAATCTCAGTGATGACTCAACCCACTTAGACACACAAGGAAATGGAAATCTTGTGTCTAATCCTGATCATACCCATCAGGCTTCTACAAGTTCTAACCCACTCCCAAGACCTCAGGATAGTTGGACCAGATCTCAGGATATAGAACTTGTTAATATCATTGGTGAGCCTTCTGAAGGCATGCTTACAAGAAGCATGGCTGCTAAACTGAGAGCAGCCTCATCCAATGAATGCCCATTTGTGGACTTCATTTCTACAATTGAACCCAAAAGTGTTAAAGAAGCACTTAAACATCCAAGTTGGGTTCAGGCCATGCATGATGAACTAGAACAATTTGACAGAAACAAGGTAATGACCTTGGTCAAATGTCCTAAGAATGTCTCAGTCATTGGCATGAAATGGGTATTCAAAAACAAAACTGATGAAAATGGCATAGTCATTAAAAACAAAGCCAGACTTGTAGCCAAAGGCTATAATCAACTAGAAGGCATTGACTATGAAGAAACATTTGCACCAGTAGCAAGGATGGAAGCCATCAGGATCTTCCTTGCTTTTGCTACATACATGAACTTCAAGGTATACCAAATGGATGTTAAAAGTGCATTCTTAAATGGTTCACTGAAAGAAGAAGTTTATGTTGAGCAACCTCCTGGATTTGAAAGCCATGAGTCTCCTGATCATGTCTATAAGCTTAACAAAGCCCTTTATGGACTGAAGCAAGCTCCCAGGGCATGGTATGAGACTCTCTCAGCCTTCTTAATCCAAAACAAATTTGTCAGAGGCAAGATAGACAACACATTGTTTATCTATAAGACAAATAATGATGTCATACTAGTACAAGTGTATGTTGATGACATCATCTTTGGCTCAACAAGTTTCAAACTTTGCAAACAATTTGAAAAACTAATGGCAAAGAAGTTTGAAATGAGCATGATGGGAGAACTGACATACTTTCTTGGTCTTCAGATCAAGCAGACTGATAGAGGAACCACTATCAGTCAAGAGAAGTATGTAAAGAATCTACTAAAGAAGTATGATCTCAGTGACTGTGCCTCAGTCAAAACTCCCATGGCTCCCCCAAACAACCTTGGTCCTGATCTAACTGGTAAACCAGTCAATCAAACTCTCTTTAGAGGAATGATAGGATCACTGATGTATCTACTTGCATCAAGGCCTGATATCCAATTCTCAGTATGTCTATGTGCCAGATATCAATCTGACCCAAGAGAATCTCATGTCACTGCTGTGAAAAGGATATTCAGGTACCTGAAGGGCACTCCTAACCTTGGATTATACTATCCAAAGTGCTCAGGACTTGATCTCAAAGGATACTCAGACTCTGACTATGCTGGATGCAACATGGATAGAAAAAGCACATCAGGCTCTTGCCAAATTCTTGGTGGGAAATTAGTCTGTTGGAGTGCTAAGAAGCAACAGTCAGTTGCCCTATCCTCAGCTGAGGCTGAATATGTTGCTGCAGCTAGTTGTTGTGCAAATGTACTCTGGATGAAAAGTCAACTCAGTGACTATGGAATTCAGTACAAGATGGTACCCATCTTTTGTGATAACACAAGTGCAATTGCAATCTCTAATAACCCTGTTCTTCATCAGAGAACAAAACATATTGATATCAGATATCACTTCATCAGGGACCATGTCATAAATGGTGACATTGAATTACACTTCATTCCTACTGAATATCAGTTAGCTGATATCTTCACCAAACCTTTGGATGAACCAACTTTCACAAGACTGAAAGCTGAATTAGGAATGTTGGATATAGAGAATCAGTCCACTGACTAATTTTTTTTCTCTCTTCCAACTAAAAGTGTAAATTCTTAACATCTCAGGTCCCTGACTGAATATGTATATCAGTGAAAACATCTCACTGAATCCTCATCCTCAGGAACTAAACCCAAGTTCCTGAATCCTTGTCTCAGGAATCATTCCTCATTCCTGAGTCATCAGTGACTAATCCCAAGTCCCTGAAAACCAATCACTGAATGAAAAGTCATTCAGGACCCTGAAAAGGACATTAAATACTAACTTAAATGCTCTAAGTATCTAGTTAGTAAATGTCCGAGGTTGGTAACTGAACACATATTTAATTCAATAATATTTGTTCTTTTTTAGCCTTTCTGGCTTCCACCTATGGGCCAACACATTCCCACTTGGCATTAAATGCCTCTCCAATCACATTTCAAATATGTGATGACTCATCTCTGCAAGTTGCACTTTTGCAGAACTGCTCAACTGTTCACCTCGACTGTTGCGCCAAACCAGGAAAGTGGAGTGTTGGCATTAAATGCGGATCCCAAAACTTATTATTCAAACCAATTTCCAAATAATTTTTTGAATAAATAAAGATTTGCTCAAATGAACAAAACACCCCCATCTCCTCTTTCCTATAAATACCCCAACCAGAAGAATACATACACACGTTTTTATAGAATTTTAAGCCAAACTCTGCCATTTTTTATTCTCAAAAACAAATTGTGTGTGCATTCTTAAGCTTTAGAACCCCTTTAACCTTAGTCAAACCCAGACTTACCCATAAATGGCTTCTTCTAAAGCTGTGAAATATGCCCCCAACGTGGATTTCACAATGGAGGGTGTAGACCTAACCAAAAATAATGTGGTGGGAAATTTCTCATATCCACAAATCTACCCAGCCTACAAGAACGTTATGAAATATCTTCGTAATTGTTTTCTTGCAAAGGCTTTCACCCATACCCCCTCAGTCATCTACCATGACTATTTGAGGGAATTCTGGTGTACGGCTGTGGCAACCAGCCCCAAAGACACCAAAGAGTCAATCATCACCTTCACGGTGATGAATGGGAGTAGAACCCTCTCCTTTGACTACTCAGCATTCATCAAAGCCACAGGCCTTGACTTTGCTGAAGCCTTTTCTCCAAACCCTACTGATCAGGACATAAAGAATGAACTGATCTTTCTTGCACCCCATGACCCAGACGTCCAGGGATGTCTGTGGGAGGCTTACTGGAAAAGGCTCCAGTAGTCAAAACATGGTTCCACCCTATTTGGAGGATACTGATGACATTTGTCATTCAGGTCCTGGGTGGAAATAAATCCTCTACGGAACAGTTGAACTCATCACAACAATTGATGTTGTTCAGTCTCCTTGAGGGTACAAAAATAGACATCGGAGGAATAATCTTCCGAGACCTCGTTGCTAAGCTCTCAGGAAAACATAGGCAAAGGCACATGTCCTATCCTAGATTTGTTTCCTGTGTGCTTCAGGACCTACTCGGTTCTGACTATGTGAGGACTGATGCAGAAGGTACGAAGCCTGAGGTACTGCACAAGTCAAACTTCACTAGTAGCATCAGTGAGGTTACACTTATTGCCCTGACTGAATACATGCAATCAGTCATTCAGGGTAATGACGCTATCTCTCCAGTTCCTTCACCGACCAAAAAGGTGAAGAAGACAAAGAAGGGTCAGTCCAGCCAGGTGGTTAGACCCAAGCCACTCGCCACTGAGACTGATCCTCAAAACCAACTCAACCTTAAAAAGAGGTTGAAAAAGGCCGAGACCTCTGAGACACCCATTTCTGAGACCCTCTTGACCTCAAAACAAAGGCCAACGGAAGTCACTGAGCAATCATCCTCAGTGACCTCGGGCACACCCATTCCACATGGTCCAACTGACATAAACAAGTCAGAGGGATCAGGAAGCATTCCCCCCTCACATCCCGATGAAGGTACTGATAAATCACAATCAGTGCCCAAGGGTGGAAAGGGTCCTGAACCCTCGGTAGGGCAGCACCACCCTACTGGGAAGAGGACCCACACCCCCTCACATCCCGATGAAGGAGCTGTCAAAAAACAATCAGTTCCCAAGGGAGGAAAGGGTTCTAAATCCTCGGTAAGGCAGCACTACCTTACTGAGAAGGGGACCCACAAACACTCACATCCGCTAACGTTCCTGAGCAATCACCCTCAGGATCTCAGGGAGAAAAGGATCCTAAATCCCCTGAAGGACAGTACAATCCTGATGGGAAGGGGGTCCACAAACTCTCACAATCAGTACCTAGTGATACTACTGAAAAGCACCCATCAGTAGTTGAAGGTGCTAAGGGGGACAAAGACTCAGAGGGAAAGAAACAACCCGCTGATATGGAACCCATCAACCCCTCAGGCGGATCCAGTCTTTCAGGAACTGCCCCCAAAAGCCAGGCTGGTGTTACCCCAGTTATTATGGCTAGTCAGGCTGAGACAACCCACTCAGTTATTATGACAAAGGGGTCAGGACCTGACCAAACCGAAGGCAAATCTTTTTATAAAGAGGAGCCGGTTGATTTTTTGGGTATTGAGTCCATGGGGGACTATCAGGCTTTTATGGAGTCTGATGAAGAGCTCAGGGAAGAGAGTGAAGAAGAAATTTTTGAGGCAGGAGAGGATATGGAAACTGATGTACAACCTGAACAACCTGAACCATCACATCAGTCCTCTCCAAGCCAAAGTGAAGAGTCAGTCTCTCAATCTTCTGATTCATCTACTGACATTCTCCAGAAGTATGATAACTCTCTTCCCCTCACTGAAAGAAAGTTGGTCAAATTCCTACTGAAGACCAACAATGCTCTTTTCACTGGTCTCACTGATGAGATGTTTGATCAACACACTGAAGCAGCTGTTCACTATGCCAACCTGAAGGCAGATGTTGAAAGTTTTCATGAAGATGTGATCGAAATCCAATCAGACACCAAACATTCCCTGACAGCTATTGATCTTCATTTCCAGAAGTTCAATCTTTCTCTTGAAGGCATCACCAAAAGCCTTGGTACTATTCAGTCAGCTGTTAAGGATGACCCCATACTCACTGAAAAGATCCTTCAAGCTGCTGAGACTTATCAGAAGCAGTCAGCTGAAATCCATGATCTCCTCAGCTTACTGAAGGATTCTAAACTTCAGGGTCTTACTACCTCCTTGGACTCAATCAGGACTTCCATGGGTCTTCAGGAAAAACATCTTGGTACTTGGGCACAATCTTCAACATCCTTGGCATGGTCTCTTGGGTCAAGGATGTCAGGCATCGAAGCTTCTCAGGCTTCTCTGGCAGATCAGATCTCAAGTCTTCAAAAAGACACCTCGGACATCAAATCAATGATGACTGAGATCTATCAGGCCTTCAAAGGTCCTACTGCTCCAGTGACTCCAACTCTTGCTATCACCATGGCTCAAGCAACAGTTGAGGGGGAGAAAGACACTGGAGTCTCAAGCCAAAGCCAACAACCTCCTTCTCACACTGAGGGGGAGATTCCTTCTCACACTGAGGAAGACATTCCTGAAGCCTCTTCCTCCCATCAAGATAAAGGCAAAGGCATTCTCACTGAGCCTGAGCCTCAACCAGCACCTATCACGGTTGCAAAGGATCCTGAATCACCACTCAGGATCCCATATGAAATTGATGGAGTTCTTTACCACTTCTCAGCTGATGAACTTAGTACTTATCTTCAGGAAGAGGAGGCAAAGAAGAAGTTGAAGGAAGAGGAGAAGGCAAGCAAGTCTGCCTTGATCAAGGTTGTTCATGAAGAGGCTGAGAAAATTGGTCTTGAGGCTAAGGATCTCTCAGGAAGAAAAGGTGGTATGACCTTTGTGAAAGCTCAGTCTGAGGAGATGACCACTCTCAGGCAGAAAAGGGAGGAAAGAGCCAAACGGGCTGAAGAGATCAGGCAGAATAGGATTAAGAAATATCAGTGGTATATGACTGAAAGGATGAAGCCAGAACCAATCACTGATGTTCATATTCAAAGAAACACCAATCCTGCCGTTGTCACTGTCTACAGAGGCGCTGACAAGAGAAACTTTGATGTTCATTCACCTTTCAGATTCGCTGACTTTGGGATCACTGAATTGGACGAGTTGGGTCCATTAATAGCAAAGAAATCAAATGTTGTGGTCCCTAATCTGATGAAGTCATTGAGTCTGAGGTATGAAAGATTGGCAGCAGCACCTCAGGAACTTGGCATTCAATCTCTTCTCCCTGAATCTGCACAACCTGCTTCCTCTCAGTCTTCTTCAAGGAAAAGAAAGAAGATAGAAGCTGAGCCTGAGATCAAGATTCCTGGTCTTGACTGCAATAGGGCTCTCCCTGAAGGTGTTCCTTTCAGAAACAATATGGTCATTGAACAGCCTGAAAGAGGGTTGTTCTTCATTGATGAGTTTGGTGACAAAGCCTTCCAGAGGTGGAGTGATATAGATCTATCAGGGATCAAAGCAATGCTAGGCTTTCTAATGATGGCCTCTCCACTCAAGAGTCCTGAGAATGTGAGGTTTTGTCATGACCTGAAAAGAAAAATCAATGAACATCCTGACCAACACGAGCTGCAGTCGAAGAAGCCCAAGCTTGAAGCCCTTGGAATCAAGTTGAACTGATGACCTGCCTGAATACCCAACACTATCCCTTTTTGTACTTATTTTTGTTAGGACTTGTAAATGATATTAATAAGATGATGTTTTTATTATTTCAGTGTCCTTATTTACATTCTAGTACATTCAGTATGAGCAGAAGTCGTTAGCTCACTCATATCTGATCAAAACACTTAGGAATAATTTATATCCAAATAGGGGGAGATTGTTGGGTCATGTAAAACCCAATAATGCTTCGAACATGATTTGGACACAAATTAACTAAGTGTTAACTTAAACCGAGAACAATTCAAGTCACTGAGAGAACAGCCTCTCAGTGAGTCATCTTCAGGATGCTTAAGGCGAATTCAAGAAGAAGGATTCACTACTCAGGAAGGCGGTACTCCCTGAGTAGGACTTAAGCCAAAGAAGAAGATGATGGATTCAGTGAGTATTGGATAAGAGCTCACTGAACCCCAGTCTCCTCAACCAACAAAGTGATTGAATGACTGAGGAACCAACGCCTGAAGAAAAGGCGGGAACAATAGGGAAAAGATCTGAGAAGATAAGAGTGTAAACCCAACACTCTTCTCTTGTCAGACTCAACCTTCCCTATTGCGGCTAAAAGTCATGGAGTGTCAGCCAACAACTCCCAAAGACTTATTTAGCCCTTTCCTATTGGTTCTTGGAAATGACAATTACTATTTGTAATTGTCAGACACGCAACCTCAACAACTTGTATTATATTTAATCACTTATACTTAGAATACTTGTGTATAAATAGAGCAACTGTGAGAGAAGTTAAAGTGTGCTTTGTATAATTAAAGTCTTGAACTTTTACAAAGGAACTTCTCTCCTACAAAGAGTATACAACTCACTGAGATAGCTCAGTGGGTATATTGTTACCACTCAAGCAAAACTTGAGTTTCGATAGGAGACACCCCATACCCTTGTCTATTCAATCCCAAGTGTTTGTTCCGCAAAACACTTGGGTATAGATTCTTGGAATTATTTCTAATAAGAATTTAAACGTTGAAAAATATTGTTGTTTTTACATTCACGTTTTATAACTGTTAGAATAATCCTTAAACATTGTATTAGTCATTAACACCAATAGATTAACTTTCTAGTTAATTCTAATCGTGTAAAGGGACCAACACTTTCCACTGAAGGTTCTACACCTGCTGAGGGGGAGAAAAATGATGAAATCCCTGATCCTTCCTCTGCCTTGGTAATTGTCCCCAATCCTGAAGCATCCACCAGTCAATCCCCACCCATTGACAAAGGGAAAGGTATCATGACTGAAACAAGCTCTCCTCCTAGAACAAACTTTGTTAAGGCTTCAACTGAAGTATGTGCAGATCCTGATGCACAGTTCTATGTTGACTTAGAAGATGGGAGAAGAGTCTTTGGGACTTCTCAGGAACTAGTTGAGGTCTTACATCAACAAGACATCAGGAAGACCCAAGAACTTGATACATATGTTATCTATGAGGTCGCCAAGGAAGAAATGAAGGAGTCTGAGAATGATATTAAGGGAAGTGAATTCATCAGTCTTCAAGCCCAACTTCTTCAGGAACACAACAAGCAAGCCAAACTAAAGCAAAAAAAGAGGCAAAAATTATATGAGAGGTACGTATGGCACATGACCAATACAAAGGATGAAGGCAAAATAACTGACATCACCATTCACAACACCAAGCCTGTGACAATAACAATTCATAGGGGGCCAAGAAAGTCTGAACATCTTCCTGAAGTCAGATTTTCAGACTATGGGCTAAGAGAATGGGATATGATGATGCCCATCCTAAGGAAGAAAACCACAAGCAAGCATGCACCAAACCTCATCAAGTCTCTCAGTGCTAAGTATGAGGGACTCGCAAAAGTGGCCAATTCTCTTGGAATCAACCATGATGAGGCACTTGCTTCTCAGGGACTGACTATCCCTGAATATACTCAGAAGGTTGGGAAGAAAAGAAAAGCTGTAGCTCAAGAGCCTGAACAATACATAGCTGCACTTCACTGCAACAGGATTCCTCCTCAGGGAGTCAAGTTCTGTCCCAACCTGGTCATCAAGAAACCTGAGTATGGTATCTTCTTTTTGAATGAATTTGGTCAGGAAGCCTTTCAGAGAGTCTCTGACATTGACAAAGTGGAAACGACAACACTCCTTGCTTACAAACTGATGGCGCTTAATATCAGGAGTCCTGATAATGAGGAGTTTGTCAAACTGATGGAACAGATGATGAGGGAACGCTCTGATAAAGATGTGTTACTATCCAAGAAGGCGAAACTTGAATTCATGGGTCTCCGTGAGGAACCTTGAGTATTTTGTTTAGATGTTAGGACTTTGTAATAATATGAATAAAATGATGGCTCATGTTTATGTTATATCAGTATCCTTAACTGTCCTCTTGTATATTCAGTATGAGAAGAAGTCTTTAGCTCACTCATGCTGATCAAAAAACTTAGGCATAATTTATATCCAAATAGGGGGAGATTGTTGGGTCCATCAGTACCCAAGAACCATTAAAACAGGATTTGGAAACAAATTAACTAAGTGTTTGTTAAACCGAGAACAATTCAAGTCACTGAGAGAACAGCCTTTCAGTGAGTCATCTTCAGGATGCTTAAGGCGAGTTCGAAGTAGAAGGATTCACTACTCAGGAAGGAAGTACTCCCTGAGTAGGAATTAAGCCAAAGAAGAAGATGATGGTTCAGTGAGTTTTGGACAAGAACTCACTGAACCCCAATCTCATCAACAACAATAAAGTGATTAGAGACTGAAGGCGTGTACTGATGAACCACTGCCTGAGAAGAAGGCAGAAATATCTGGGAAGGATTTAAGATAAGATCATATCTTGTCTTGTCAGGAAGAAATCCTTCCTAGGACAGCTTAAAGTCTTGGTGTGTCAGACCAAACACGACTAAAGACTTTATAGCCCATTCCTATTGGTTCTTGAAAATGACAATTACTGTTTGTAATTGTCAGACACGCTACCTCAACAACTTGTATTATTTTAATCACTTTTAGTCAGAATACTTGTGTATAAATAGATTCAAATGGAGAGAAGTTAGGAGTTCTTTGTATATTGAAAGCTTAGAACTTTTGCAAAGTAACTTCTCTCCTACAAAGAGTATACAACTCACTAAGATAGCTCAGTAGGGTATATTGTTACCACTCAAGGAAAGCTTGAGTTTTGATAGGAGACACAAACCCTTGTCTATTAAATCCCAAGTGTTTGTTCCGCAAAACACTTGGGTAATAGATTCTTTGATTCATTTCTAATAAGAATTTAAACGATGAAAATACCTTGTGTTTTAAATTAATATTTCATTAACTGTTAGAAATAATCAATACATTGTATTAGTCATAAACACAAATAGATTAACTTTCTAGTTAACTCTTATCGTGTAAAGGGAACAACAGTTAGTATCTAGCTGTTGTAGGCTGATCATTAGTGTCGTACATGATGAATACTATTAGTGGATAGGTTTTGAGTTAACAAGAGGTTGTGGATAAAGCACTAGTCGACTAGTCGTTGTATCTGTGATTGCCTAATGGTAAGGAGGTGAGAGTTTATAAGCAAGTTGTTGATACAAGTGTGAGCAGCACCTACTCAGCTTTGTAGGCATTATGCTTTATAACTTACTGTCGTTGTTGCGTCTAGATAGGCTTGTTTACGTTAATTGAGTTCTATTGATGATTGTTAGTCAAGTTTATGATCTATTGCCGGTCGCGTTTTAGATTACCTGAATTGTGATAGGGATAATAGATATTGCTATATTTTCGGTTTCTTTACGATGTAACCTAAGGATTGTTGTGGATGATTTGCTAGACTCTCTTGCAATGTGTCATGGTTGTTGGCTTGTTGCTAGGAAATAAGCTAGTTTGTGGAAACTGGGTTTATGTATGAACGTTAGACGTGTTTAGTTTTTATTTTACTTTTGTAATGACAACTAATTATTCTTTCAGTGCATATACATCACAATCTATCTTATGTTTCTTAAGCAAAATAAGAATCTACGACCATTTAGTTGGAGATCTTTTTATATAACTTTTTGAGACACAAACTTTTTGATTAGGAAAGAATTTTTAAATTTTAATATGTATTTGCGACATCGTTGTAAAGTACACTAGTATATAACTTTTAAGGCTTTGATCTCACATTTCATGCGCATCACGAATGCGTTAAGTCCTTAATGTGTATACATCGAGTTTCAAGATTAGCCAAAGTCGTAGTTGGACTAGTGATGAACTCAAATAAGTACATTTTATTACCATCATTTATCCTATTTATTTGACTTGTTTTATTATATTATCTGTGAGAATTGATACGTTAATGTTTACTTTTGTAATTCTCAGGTAAAAACAAGTATTATGTGAAACTTAGCGATTTTGGACTAATTATGGAGCAAAACATGCAAGAAGTTAAGAGTCTACTGAAATGTACAAGATCAAGACCATTCTGCTCCAGATACGCCGCATCCTACTTATTATATACGGCGCATCACTATCAAGATTTCACAAGTTATAATCCAAGACGGCAAAGGACATGCGCCGCATACAAGAATGGAGTTACGCCGCATCTTCTGGCGGTGTACGAATATTCCTGAATATATTAATCTTGGACCCCACGCGAAGTTAAGTCAATGCGCCGCATCTACTTATTCGATGCGCCGCATCTAACCCTCAGACAGAAACTATAAATACCCCAAAGTCAGACGAATTTCGAGACCTTTTGTTCGTGCGATATACGAAGTACGAGAAGACAAAAACCCTAAACCGAATTCAGACGAAGTAGCAGCACAAGACACACCTTGAACGAAGATACAAGAGCTGTAAGAAGGTCCTGCATGTATTCAATTCATTAAGTAGTTTTGTTTTATTGTATTAGTACACTTTAATTTATCAGGATTGATGGGCTTGTGTCATTGATTTAATCATGCACTTCAACTCCCCTTAAAATTGCTTTCCCATTAATTAAAGTTTATATGTTGATGTCTTTGGTGACTTTTATTAGTGCATTGATAACCTCTGTGTCTAGCTGAGCATTGATCGGGTCGCCATGCCTCTGTCCTCGCCTATTTATTCTGTTGCCTATGCATTCTATCGTCTGTAGAAAAGTAGGAAGAAAGGTAAGTAGGATAGACATAAGTAATCATTAAGGGTTTACTCGCCGATAAGATTAGAGCCAATGAGAAAGGGATTAATCTCGGTGCGTTGCATCGAACTATACACTTCATATAAAACTAGCAATAAAACAAGTGACAAGCTACTTAACTATCAGGACAGGTCTTCTTATTGTCTCAAGTATTTATCTGTGTACGTGTGTGCTAATCGCTAATTCGTGCCTATTAGTTTAGTTTATATTTAATCATAACCAAACCGTGCCAGTCTCTCAGGCTGAACCCCCTTGCGTTAGATTAGGTTGTATAGCTAACTTAAGATATTAAAATACTGATTAGAATAACTAGATAATACGTTCCACTCTTAGTGATCGACACTCTACGTACCATTATATTCATACTGACCGGGTACACTGCTCGTTAAAGTGTGTGTTTTATTGATAAGTCGGCTAAATATAAATTTAAAACTTGAATACTGCTAAAACCACAACGACATACCGTGGGTATAAATTAGAGCACAACAAGCACACGCATCAACTAGTGATATGTTTTCGCACTTGGTGATATTGTCTTCTATGTACTTGAATGCCTTTAATGCATAAGTCATTAATGTTTTTGTAAAAGTGGGACTATTCGGATTGATCAGAATAACCCGTTTAAGATTTTGAAATCCGAATAACTAGATTTAATTAATCTTGTTCGGATTTGGAACAAATTGGTACGATCTGAGTCGGATAAATATGACACTCCTAGCTGCATAGCGCGGGCAAAATATCATTACATTTGTTGATTTGGGTTTTGCTATGAAACACAAGATAAAACACATATTGTAAACTTCCAAGCCCAAAACAAAATACACCAAACACAACAATATATCTATGAGTTGAGTGGGCTTCTTGGGCTCAACTAGTCGACAGTCAAAAACCCTATTTGAGCCGTAACCTAAAACCCTTTTTGAAAACCCTTTAAAACCACCACTTATCTCAAACCCTAATCACAACTCACAAAACCATAAACATTTTATCGCCGTTTGCTCCTTGCTTATTCTTCTTTTATCTTTGTTTTGCATTTTAAAAACTTTTTTTTATTAATATAGGCAAAATGATGTGCTTATTAGCGAGTTGAATACTTACTTTTGTGTTAGTATTATGATTCGTACTCTTTATAGATAGGAAGATCTGATGCCTTTTTTCTTAATACTTTCATAAAACCCTTTTTTTTTATCTAATTTTGGCCAGTGATGATAGTTTTTAATTTGTTGAAAATCATGAACTAGAACGGTCTGAGGCTATTTTTATTGTTTTTTTTACATAGTTTTTATGTGGGTATGTGTATGATGAGATCTATTATTTACTCAGTTATCCCTATCTGATAAATCTTGATGTGTACATGTGATCTGACTCATACCCATATATGTCTGTGTTTTATGCTATATCAAAAGAGTACATATCGGATATTTTTGTTGATGGTTCCTGTATTTGGGATTAGTTACAGCAGAATGCGGTGTATACTCTTTATTATAATGCGGTGTATACTCTTTATTATAATACAATGTGGTTTGTATGACAGTGAGTTATTTAGAAGCAGATCTAGTTGTCTGCCTTATTTTAAGCTTTAAATTTACTATGTAAGTTATTTTTGTTGATGGTTCCTGTATTTCGGATTAGTCACTTCTGACCAAAATTATCGCCTTGGATGCAAAAAGTCTTTAATTACTTTTTGTATTTAATGCATCTATTTTTTTAGCATAGTTGCATTGAATGCCTTTAATGCATAAGTCATTAATGATTTGATGCAGATATTGTAGTTGATAACTGTGCGATTTGTAGGAATCACATCATGGATCTCTGTTAGTACCTTTTTTTTTTTTTTTTTTTTTTTTTTATAATTATTTAATTAATTTTTAGAATTTAATTTGATTAGTATCGAGTGTCAAGCGAATCAGGCGAGTCCTACTAGTGAGGAGTGTACCGTTTCTTGGGGTACATTAACGATAATTCGCTACTTTCGTATTTTAATTATTCGCTACTAGTGAATTCTGTTATAAATATCGTTGATTTTGTATAGGTGTTAGTATCTAGCTCCTTAGTTATCGTTACTTAGCTAGTTTTTCTAAAGTGCGGATTCTATTTGCGGATAAGTTTTGGTTGACACGTCAGCATCATCTTCCTCATCAAAGAAAGGAAAACGATTCGAGATCAAAAAGTGGAACGCTGTTTCTCTTTGGGCCTGGGGTCAGTTTTTAAATCTAATTTTATAAAAATTAAATAATGATGACGTCACTCTAATTGAATTGAATTGATTTTGATGCAGATATTGTGGTTGATAACTTACTGTCGTTGTTGCGTCTAGATAGGCTTGTTTACGGTAATTATATATATACTAAGGATGGTTTATGATGTGACACTAATGAGTATTCTTAAATCCTTTATCATTTTGTAATGTGCATCCCTATTGGTTGGAAAAGTGATATTATACACGTAACAGTGTTGGATTCATGTGTTGTAAAAATCTCATTGGATGTGAAACATTTGCAACTTTACTGTGTAACTTTTATGTGCACTAATACTCTTGATTGCAGTTACTAACTATAATAATAAGATGTTGCAGACCTAACCATTCAACAACTTCATATTCAGTTGCCATGTGTTAACAAACATTGTACTTGAGCATGGCTATACTTGACCATGAGCATGGCCATAACTGTTGTGTAACCTTCTCGAACTACCATTCCACAAGTTACCAAAAGATTGAAAACATAAACAATACTGCAAACAACCACATCTTACAACAAAAACAAATCGAACTCTTGAAAAAAAAAAAAAAAAAAAAAAAAAAACAATAAAAAAAAAATTTGCCAAAAAAAAAAAGTATCAGGAACAAACAAATCTGAGGAACAAATCTTTCTGAAGGTATGTTTTCTAAAACCTTTGTTCTATTCTGCTTTGATGTAGGCATGTATCATGATTGTCATTAACTGCATCTTTTGTTATTCTTTATACACTCTAGCATTTCTACCTCTATACACTTTAATAGTTGATGCATATTGTACCTGCTAACCAAACAAAAAAGATAAAATAAACACATTAGTTATAACATAATGGAAGATGAAAAAAAAATAAAAATACAAATGAATGCTTTTCAATGGTTGATGGATTTCCCAGAGAAAATGAAAGAAATACTCCTCTATATGTTGCAAATGAGTATGTTGGGATGTTAGAAGTTTCAAAAACACTGGCCCAACTAAAAGGCAAAGTTCTGGCCCAACTAAAAGGCAAAGTGAAAATGTGTCAACGGGATATTCATTGAACCTGTGTGAATCAAATGATCCAACCTTTCAGCATATACAGTATCCTCAAAAGAAACCGTACCTGGAAACTGATTTCATGTCACACAAATATGAGACCGAAAAAAAAAGGGAACATATGTTGGAAGAAACGCAATTTAGCAGCCACTTTGGGGAACCTCATTCAACATATACGGGTTTACATCAGCGTTGGGATACACTAAATTATGGCACAGGTGAAAATAGTGATTGTAGCATTTATCCTTATAAATTGTCAATTGATTGTTTCTAAATTAATTGTTTTGCTGTTGTGCAGCTTCTACAAATACGAACGCAACATATCATTTTCAGGGTTATGAACATGGATATTTGGCAAATAATATTCATGAGTTCAATTCTATGGACACTTATGATGGTCACAGCCTACAATTACGAGACAAGATTAAACAATTTGGTGCGACTAATAGGAATGCCAATGGAAGATTAATGGCAGATGAGCAGAGTAGTGGTATGCGTGCTGCTCAAATTAAGGGTAACCTACCTGTTATGTCAACTCATTAAACAGATTTCTAATTACAATTTGACTTACACATGAACAACTTCTACAGGTATAAGGAATGAAACACAAATGGAGAATATGGCAGCTACACAAGCATTTGGTAATTACAAAAATGGAATTTCAGATATCAGTAACAGGCCTTTCGATACAAACCTTCATACGCCCATTTTCCTCTGCGTTTCTGATATTGACCCCATACATTCAGAAAACAACCTGCAGCAAATTAGTACCAATATTAATATACAGAAGAGAGGGTCAACCATAAATGAAAAAAATAATATGTTACATACCAGGCGAACAAAAGTTAACACATTTATTCTATAAACTGATAAAAACTTTTTTAGTTATCATTTGATTTACAGATAATTAACTTTTGCAGCTGCAAAAATCGAAACACAACAAGAAAATCTGTGTGATACCACTCAAATCCAACGACCGTCACTCCATTCCCAAAATGGCATCCATAATATTTCAGGTTTGTTTTCTCCGATATTTAATGAAACACTTATCATTTACAAAAGTTAATAGCCATTAACTTGGACGAAATTCCTTTCAGAATATACTTCTACAAGTTCCTCAAATAATGTATGCACGTTACAAAATGAAACAAACAATCCTGCACCTATCACCAATATGGAAGGGCCTTCGGCTTATTCAGGTAAATATTGCAGCCTTAACTATAGGCACGTTTATACACTTTCTTATTTTAAATTTTAAACAAAATAAACTTTAGTCACTTAATACCCATTAACTTTGACGCAATTTTCCTCAGATTATATTTCTAGAAATTTCTCAGATGATGCATATGTGTTACAAAATGAAAGCAACGATTCTACACCTATCACCAACATGCAAGGGCCTTCGTCTTATTCAGGTAAACATTACAATCTCATTTATACATTTTTTTATTTTAAGTTTTAAATGAAGTGAAGTTCACTCATTTGGCAAAAATTTACAGAACAACAATCCACTACAACTTTGAATGATGCTTCTAATACATTTCGCCAAACCCGTAGCCGCGGTATTAATTCCCAAGGTAAGTATATTAATTTACCTTATTCAGGTTAACTTTACTTAAACAATTACTGTAAATCCAACACACCAATATTCCGATTTCTTAATATCAACGGAAGTGACAGCATCAGCACAAACTTACTATACATGCAGACAAAATTCATAAAATTAATATTTTACAACCATCACGACAACATACAATACACCATATATCCTACATAACATTCTAATGACAACAGAACCAACAACAACAACCACAAAAGCCTACACTAATCAACAAAATTAATGTTTTACACCCATCACGACAACAAACAGTACACCACATATCCTACATAACATTCTAATGACAACTGAACCAACAACAACAAAATCTCCCTGTTCTTAAGCCTTGCTTCTTCCAAACATTCCATCCCAACCTAAGCAGACAAATCAAAATGGCTAAAACTTTGTCCCTCTTGAATTAGTTCACCAAACATTTCAATCTTTTCGCGTAAACCATCACACCATTCAGTAAGTTTCCTTATAAAACCACCTATTTCGCTCTCTTCTTGCACAAAGAGGAACTTGAAACACTCTTTAACATCATTAGACCCACACATTTCTTTTAGCAAATCAAAATTCGGCCTAGAACACATTTTTTCTTTTTTCTTTTTTTAAGACAAAACTTATAACATATAACAACATTGTACACTCATACTCAGTATTTATATAAGAAAAAGTATAACTAGAAACAGTAATACTAACTAATTGATAAAACTATTCAATTTACTTACTAACGCATCCCAACCACAAGTTAAAAGATTCTAAAGCTACCTACAACTGAACACACCACATGGACATGCTATATACGACAACTGATCAATTATCAAAAGAAAGTCGCCAAAAAAACAAAACATTTATACAACACAACTTTAAACCAACCACATTGTCATTCACATACCATTATTACAAATTCGCTAGTTTTTTTTTATCATCCTACATTTCTTACCAGCAAACACTAATGTCCTTGAATCACATTCATCAAACAGGTTGAGCCATCAGTCTACGTTGCACAACCACATCAAATAGATTTGATAACATCCATGCCATCTTCCAATTCTTTCGCCAGTAATGTATTTAGCGCCAATGTTAAAGTAAAATTAAAACATTCAATAACAACTAAAAAACGGCGCCTTAAGAAACACCCTAAACAAAAACCTATTTTTTTTTACAACTGATTTCGTATGGGCTTAAAGGATAAAATAGCCTTACAAATTAGGTACAGCCCAATTATACTTATGGACTAACCTTACAACTTAACTTTAGCCCATTTATGCTTTCCATTTTTTTTTAATTTTTTTTTTGGGTAAATAAAATAAGGGATAATTACCAAAATAGCCCAAAACCCAAATGGGATATTTCTACCCCGGTTGCCCTGGGC
Organism: Artemisia tridentata subsp. tridentata; assembly: GCA_021014915.2. Taxonomy (NCBI): domain Eukaryota; kingdom Viridiplantae; phylum Streptophyta; class Magnoliopsida; order Asterales; family Asteraceae; genus Artemisia; species Artemisia tridentata. Next base: position 8,679,117 of record CP139504.1, read on the forward strand.
AATGCCCCCAGTTGCCCAAAAAAGGGCGATTGTTGCCCAAAAAATACACTGGAAATCCTTCGGTTGCCCCAAAAAATGCCGGTTGCCCTGGGCAACACAATTATTTTCGAATTTCGGGTTAGATAGGGAACCGCCCATTTGTGTTTGGGCTATTTTTGTCATTATCCCATAAAATAATTACCACTCTAAAAAAAATACATACATAACAAAATTTTAAACATTTAACTAAATAAAAACATAGCAATAAAACAGCCGCACCGCAGCATCGCGCGGGCTAGTTTACGGTCGTTGAGTTCTATTGATGATTGTTAGTCAAGTTTATGATCTATTGCCGGTCGCGTTTTAGATTACCTGAATTGTGCTAGGGATAATAGATATTGCTGTATTTTCGGTTTCTTTACGATGTAACCTAAGGATTGTTGTGGATGATTTGCTAGACTCTCTTGCAATGTGTCATGGTTGTTGGCTTGTTGCTAGTAAATAAGCTAGTTTGTGGAAACTGAGTTTATGTATGAACGCTAGACGTGTTTAGTTTTTATTTTACTTTTGTAAGGACAACTAATTATTCTTTCAGTGCATATACATCACAATCTATCTTATGTTTCTTAAGACACAAACTTTTTGATTAGGAAAGAATTTTTAAATTTTAATATGTATTTGCGACATCGTTGTAAAGTACACTAGTATATAACTTTTGAGGCTTTGATCTCACATTTCATGCGCATCACGAATGCGTTAAGTCCTTAATGTGTATACATCGAGTTTCAAGATTAGCCAAAGTCGTAGTTGGACTAGTGATATGTTTTCGCACTTGGTGATATTGTCTTCTATGTACTTGAATGCCTTTAATGCATAAGTCATTAATGTTTTTGTAAAAATGAGACTATTCGGATTGATGAGAATAACCCGTTTAAGATTTTGAAATCCGAATAACTAGATTTAATTAATCTTGTTCGGATTTGGAACAAATTGGTACGATCTGAGTCGGATAAATATGACACTCCTAGCTGCATAGCGCGGGCAAAATATCATTACATTTGTTGATTTGGGTTTTGCTATGAAACACAAGATAAAACACATATTGTAAACTCCAAGCCCAAAACAAAATACCCCACCAAACACAACAATATATCAATGAGTTGAGTGGGCTTCTTGGGCTCTCAAAAACCCTAAAACCCTTTTTGAAAACCCTATAAAACCACCACTTATCTCAAACCCTAACCATAAACATTTTATCGCAGCTTATTCTTTTATCTTTGTTTTGCATTTTAAAAACTTTTTTTATTTATTAATGTGATGGAAAATAGGCAAAATGATGTGCTTATTAGCGAGTTGAATACTTACTTTTGTGTTAGTATTATGATTCGTACTCTTTATAGATAGGAAGATCTGATGCCTTTTTTCTTAATACTTTGATTTTATCGTTGTTTAATTTTGGCCAGTGATGATAGTTTTTTATATGGTTGACTGAAAAGCAAGTTTATTAACTTTGCTAATTTGTTGAAAATCATGAACTAGGACGGTCTGAGGCTATTTTTATTGTTTTTTTTTTATGTGGGTATGTGTATGATGAGATCTATTATTTACACAGTTATCCCTGTCTGATAAATCTTGATGTGAACATGTGATCTGACTCATACCCATATATGTCTGTGTTTTTGTTGATGGTTCCTGTATTTCGGATTAGTTGTCTGCCTTATTTTAAACTTAAAATTTTTTTGTTGATGGTTCCTGTATTTAGAAGCAGAACTAGTTGTCTGCCTTATTATAAATTTGGTCATGCGTATGTAATTGTGCCAAGTGCCAACATACTAGAATGTGTTATTTATAGCCAATGCTCTGTCTTAAAGTTTCACAAGTGGCGTTGGCCATCTTTCATGCCGGTTTTCTTAAATGATTTATCTTTTGAGTATCAAACTGAATCAAGAGTCTGGAAGTCTTAGTGATATGGAGCATATCTCTTTAAACATTCACTTTTTGACTGTAGCTATTGATAGTTATGGACTTATGGTTAAGTGGTTAGCTATCGTGACTGTACAAAATGTTGATCCGAAACGGTGCCTAATTGCATTTAGGGCTCCTACATGGTATTGGGGATGAACCTTATTTGTATTATAGGTTGTATTTTAAGCTTTAAGGAAATTATAATTTTTGTTCTGCTTTTAATTATAGCTTATATGTAATGTAATATGTAATTTTGCCAACATACTAGAATTACGAGAGACGTTGGCCGATATTTTGCTCTAATTTTTATACGGTTTATCTTTTGATGTATCAATATGAACCAAGAGTCTGGAAGTACTATTGATATAGATATAGTGCATGTCTCCCCATTCATATCTGATAGTCAGCTGAGTAAATGGATTTTCCATCACTGCCCTCATTTTTATGACCAATACGGGATATGGATAGTCAGCTATTGACAGTTATATGGTCAAGTGGTTAGATTTCTTGACTGTATAAAATGTTAATCCAATACGGGCAGCTTTTGGTGCGGGTCTGGTTGCGCCGTCTGGAAACAATATTTAATGAATACAGAATTAATTTTTTATTTTTTACAAATATTTAGTGTGCCATTTATGATTACAAAACTTATATTTTAGTAATGATAGGAACAAATTTAAAAAGTTGATTTGATTAATATGACACTCTGCCAGCTTGGTTGAGTTTTGTGCGCATTTAAGCTGTTAATATGTTTATAAACGTGGCTGTGAATTACCACTGCTACTCCTAGTAGTATATTGACAAACTTGCATGACACAATCTGTGCACCTCCTCTGCTCGAATTCCTTATTCACTGGCAGGGATTTACATCCATGCTTGGTTGCGTATGCCACTCTTAAGTGCATCTGTTCTGTGTAAATTATTATTGGGTCCGTTTGCCAGCCTGAATCTTTGTTAATGATTAATGTTACACTCTCACAGGTGTCTGCAACCATGCTTTCCATTTCCATTGCATTAGCCGCTGGTTGAAAACACGTCAAGTTTGCCCTCTTGGTACATAACTACTCTTTAATCATCATGGTTCCTTTATAATTATCTTTGAAACCTGGTGTTAACTGGTTGTGCCTTCTGTTTCTGCAGATAACAGTGAATGGGAGTTCCAGAAGTATGGCCACTAAAGAATGGCACAATTGTGGAGCATGGGAGACGTTTGTTGATTTTTCTAAACTCTTGTGCTGTCGTTCTTAGGTTTTGAAAATTAATGCCGAAAGATTGTGGGATTTTGTGTATTCTCATATTTGTACTGAAAGATCATGGAGTCGTACATTGATTGTGTTGATGAATATTAAAGTATATTTTCTGCGGAGATTAGTAAATACACTTCTCGTTTCATGTTTGGTTGAAATAAGTTGCTTTCACATAAAACGGCATTATTGAATGCTCTCTTAGATTATTGTTATTATACAATGAACTAAAATCTGCTAGCAATCAAATAAATAACAATCTACAGGCGCTTTTTGGTGCCACGAAAGTGTTATATCATGCATTTAAAAGCATGAGCATGGGTTACAACAGCAACAGATTGAACATTTAGGACATGACGGATTGCAGCTGCAACGACATGAAATCTCGGGACACTTGCAGCATCCTGAGGTACATGTTTTCCCTTGGTTGTCACTGCAAAAGCAGTCTTTTGCTGGCGGACAGCATGAGCAACATACGTTTGTGTTGCAACAACCACAACAGCAACAACAGCATAACATCGAACCAATCTTTCTCCTGTAAAAACAAGAAATTAGGATAGACGGCGGGATTACTGGTAATGAAATCATGCATTGTTCTAAAAAGATTGTACAAAAGTCTACCGAAAGTTCTTCCAGAAGCCTCTTGATTTACCATGTGGCTTATTTCTGCTCCAAAAAGAAGACTTAAAACAGTTAACTTACTTAAATCCTGAAAGTGGATAAATCTAGGCTGAAGGAATCATACAGTGCTACGAGCGGATCTGGTGTAGCTTCCACATAATCGTCAAGCCTGTATGCAAATATCGTTTGTCAACAGAAGTGGAAATACACTATTTAGTAAAGGAAGATATGATTGTGGCATGATCATATATATTATTTAGTACAGCAAGAGTAAAGATTGGCATACTCTTTGCAGCATCTTGATGCAAGTTCAAGCTCTGCAAGTGATTTAATCTCATCCTGTTAACAATATGCTTATGCTCATTAGCTTGAAAAACTCAATAAAGGCTTATATAAAACAGCTTATTTGAGCCAAATAAGCTGTTGGGGGTAATCGAAACAGCTTGTTAGTGTATATTGGGAATGAAATCAACTAATAAGGTGCTTAAACAAGCTTACACATGTGTTTTAACTTTTAAGCATTAGTAAAGTAACTCCGAATACCGTCTTCCACGGTGTATGTGGAGGTTAAGACGTAGACAGCCTTCTACCTAAGGTAGAGAGGCTGCTTCCGGTTCTACCGAAGGTAGAAAAGGAGCTCCGGCCTTGCAAGGGGTGAGGATCGAACCCTTGACCTCTGTCTCCTGAGGCATGGTGTTCCAACCTTGCTCTTAACTTTTAAGCATTGATTACCCAAACTAATTAAATTGTAAACCCTAGATAACTAATCATTAATAATAATGCATTACAACAAACCTGAAGTAGTCCAATCTCTCGTTCGAGAACCTGAACCTTAGCAATCTGACGACGTTTACCATACAAATCAACAAAAACAAAAGATGAAGAAGAATTAGGAGATAATGAAACAGGTGAACCGAAGCAAACCTATGGGGTGGCGGCGGTGTTCCCCGAAGGTTTGGGCCAAACCGCTGGCCAAACCGCCATGGCTGCCAGTACCCTAAGGGTGGACGGTGTCGTAAGTGTTTTCCCCACATCATTAAAAAGCACTGTTAACCGAATATTGTGATAGGGACAAATTATGTAGCTGTCATTATGTTTGTGATAGGGACAAATCATTTAGATGTCAATTAGTGTAGCTTGATTTGTGGGATTTTACCCAAAATAACTGCGAAAATTACGTGCATAGACATATATGAGGGTATATGTCTTGCAGTACCCAAAATTTTGTCATTTTTCAAATTTGCCCGTACATCTCGTGTAAAAATCTTTCCAGGGGTTCTCGAGATTACGTGACCAAATATTAGTGGTCGAATATATATATATATATATATATATATATATATATATATATATATATATATATATATATATATATATATATATATAACAGGAGGCGTTACATGTAGATAATGCCACATAATGCCACCTCAATGCCATGTAATTGTGATTTATTGCCATGTAATCACATTTTGTCCACCTAAGCGACTATTAATCCTATTATAATTCTATTAAAATTCGGCTGATTTATTTTTTTTCAAAAAGACACCTGCATGGATTCGAACTCATGACCATGAGTATAATATATGGTATATTCACCACTGAACCACTACAACTTTTTGGAGATATTCTGTAGCTTGAATACTATAAACCTGTGCAATTTATTATTTTTGCTAATTCACATGTATCTAATTCAATTATGCAATTAAAAAACCATTAAATAAAATGTGAGCCTCTCCAGAAAACCCTACAGTGCTTCTTTATCCAAGAAGGCCGGTCTAGCTGTTATCAAAAGAAGTTTTCCTGCAGAGGTATCCTTTCTTTTTTCTTTCATTAATATTTACACCATCACTTGGATCATGAGATGAATAAGGTTGTATACTTTCAAGATTATTGCACAAATCAATTGGAACCATGGTACTGGAATATAATCGATTGCTATACAATTTTATTTTGCTGAGTCCCAGTTTTAACTACTCAATCGGGACGCAAAGCTATCTGTTAATGACTAAAAACACACTCGATGAGTTATGTAGCTCATTGAATAAAGGTCACATACTTCCCCCAGAGTAATTTCTTATTTGCTTAGATAGTTTAGTGACATGATTGGTAATGTATCTTTAACTTTCGTTGTGATTATCTTAGTATATAGTTTAGGATACTCCCTGTATAGGTATGTCTTTATTTAAGTATTCCTTTGAGTTTGTAACTTTCTGTAGGGCACATGCCTCTGTCTTTTTTGTTAGGGCTGGAATTTTATGCAGGACATAGAAAATATCTGTGCACTTCATTTCTACACATTTGTAATGTCTATTAAATTCAGTGGGCACAAAATTCTTTGAAGATGAGCTCACTTAGGTATTCAGTGGTATACTAATGAGCTCTAAGTTTTGTGATTTTACAGTTTTTGTTACTCTCATTGCAGGCTATGAGGTTTGGTGATCTTCCATCATGGGCAAATGAGCTATCAACAAGTGACCGTGAGGTTGTTCAGTATAGCGATTATGATCCTGAATCAGTAGACACTAATACCTGTGAAATGGATGAAGAAGAATGCATATTTCCGTCAGAGCTGCTACGCAGGGAGACTCTTTAATCATCTCATTGTTAACTCATACCAGCCAGGTGAGGTGCCGGGTGCGGTATGATCTTTTTAATTTTCCAAAATCATGTGCTTTATCTTATTTACACCAAATTTGTCTCTGAAATGGGTCGATTTGGGCTATATTTTGTTCTAACAGGGTCAATCCAGTGCAATTTAAAATCTGGTTGCAAATTTTATTAGTTCAGGACTGCTGTTAATTGCTGTAATGGGTCTACTATTCCCAGTTGTGCTTCACTTTACACACAGAAGTCCATTTCGAGAAGTCAAAATTGGCACTTTCAAGATTTAGTAGCTCTATAATGTTGGTGGCATACGCAAATTATCTGTTCTTTCAGCTCAAAACCCAATCTAATCTTTACGATTCACTCGATGAGTTATGTAGCTCATTGAATAAAGGTAACATACTTCCCCCAGCGTAATATGCGGAGAACACAAATACCATATTACGCTTTTTCATACCTCATTTCTCACTTTTTTATAAATTATTTTTGCAGCTGGTTCGCCACCGCTATCCATCTCAGGAAAAACGCTTATTTGATGATGTATTAGGTATTGTGTTTCATACCTAATGTACACGACTTTAAATTTGGCGTTTCATGTTGCCATTTTATCTAACTAATTTAATTTTTCAGCAACATTCGTCCTTCATCACCCAAAGCATGGGCATTCTGTCATTCTTCCGATAATTTCATGTATCATTGATGGTACAATGGAGTACGATAGGAGCACTCCCCCGTTTGCTTAGTTCATTTCATTAGTCTGCCCAAGCACTGATGTAAGAAAGCACCTTACTATCTAATAACCATTACATATATAAAGTTTATTAAATGCTACAATTTAGATTAGTCTAGCTCTGGTCACATATGATAAAAATCATATAACACATGTTCTAAAATGCAGAAAGAGTACTCCGAACAATGGGCGTTGGCATGTGGAGAGATTTTACGAATTTTGACCCATTACAACCGGCCTATTCTTAAGGCCGACCATCAGCATAAGGTAACAGATAGAAGCATCAGTGGAAGCCAAGCTTCAACAAGTAACTCTCCTGATAGTGAAACTTCTTCACCATCAGCCCAGAATGAAAATAAACCACTGAGGCTGTTGTCTCCTTGGATTACTTATATTTTGCTTGATGCTCCATTAGGTATCAGAAGTGACTACTTCCGCTGGTAAGGAGTGTCTCCAGAAGAAAGTTTTGTGTTTGTGTGCGTGCATCTATTTCATCAGTTTAAAAACTTACTAAAATTTCATATAATAATAGGTGTGGTGGTGTCATGGGAAAATATGCCGCATGAGAACTCAAGCCACCTTCTGTTGGTAAGCAAACATGTTTTCACATAACTGATGTGTGGACTGCTTATATTGATAGAGATAAAATAACAAAATTTTCACCAACTGTTCAGTCATGGCTTCTCGTGGATCTGGAAAAATTCATCATGATCCGTATCGTTGATTGCACAGGCGGCTGATGTACCAACTCTTCCATCGAGTGGTTCTCATGTAAGTTTTCTCAACACTTCCATGAAGGGCACCTATAAATATCCTTCTTTAGATGCTTTGAAGTCTTTGTTGACAAAATTTGTGTGGTAATGTCTCCAAGACTTACCGAGAAGTTATATTTAAGTTCTATGGGCTAATAACCCTTTCTATGACAAACCTTTCAAAGAACTTTTTCGAAACAACATGAAATGAACCCGTAATCATCTTTTAATTATATAAATCCTGCGTTTATGAGATGTATCGAGTCTGTAATAACAGGATTTATATAATTTAAAGATGATACATTACTGTTATCGAGTTAAGTTGGATGGTTTCAAGACATTTTCAAGTGGTATTTAAAGATAAAAGAGTGGATCAAACTAAAACATTACTTGACAAAAGAATTTTTTATTCTGAAAAGGTTATTGTATTTATCCACTGTACATAACCTTTCCCTTCTCTATGTCGACATAACAGTCAAGTTGTTATTCTGATATTTTTTGTGGAAAAGCGGTTGATTTAAAATATTCTTCTCTAGAGTCAATGTCTTGAAATTATAATTCAAACGTGTATTTGTCATACTTCTTGAAAAATTAGATTTTCACTTGCAATTAAGTAACTGAAGATAGGATAGTTGGGTGATCTTTTATCTAACCAAAAAAAAATCATCGTTGTTTCAAAAACTCTTTTCCTGCATTCGAAAATCTGATCATGTTAGGGATAGAAAATTTAAATCATTATTAGATCTGCAGATCACTCCAAGTGTGATTATTGCAACACATATCATTTAGAGTGACAAGTATCGCGATGCAACCCATATATGTACTATTCTTGCTTTGTGAGTATCGTTATTGAAAACATATAATAGACATAAGAGTGTGTTGGAATGTTCAGTTTGTCTTTTCTAATGTCTTAAAGTTGCAAAGGATTTAAAGTATGGTGACTCTTATGAATGAAAAGTCATTGCTAACTCTGTCTCCATTGGTTTCACAGACAATGGACACGATCAATTAGGAGATTTGGTATATGTTGAATTACCAGAGGTAGGATCTGCTGTAATTCAAGGTAGCAGTTTTGGGTTAGTCAAGAGCGCGATGGCCACTAGGAATATTAACTCCCATGCTTCACGAAAGGTTATTGAAGTCAAGCGAAGAGGTCAGTTACCCACCTGGCTTGGTAAGCCATTATCGCTCATTTTTATATAAAAAAGAAGGGGGGGGGGATTCAGTAATACAAGCAGGCAAATTTTTTATGCGGGTCAAAACTGTTTGGATTGACCCGACTCACTTTCTTTTCAAATGGTGAGTGCTGTAAATATTATACGGAGTATTATTTCAATGAAAGTCATTTATTGAATACACTGAATTAGGAATCGATGCCTACAAATGTGCACTTTTAGTCATTTATAAATTATCAACTTTCAGTCAAAGATCAAGAACAGCCTTCGTGCACATTCATCATTGCATGAAATTTGCAATGGTTCTTCTCTTGAATATATTTCAAGTCAAAGTTTCATATGTGATCACTTTCTTAGTTTGAAATGTATTGATTTTGTGGATTTTGGTCCATATGAATTATACAATATTACACAACTAAAATTAGAATCCATTCCCTTTACATAACTAAACTTGTGTTCTAAAACTTGTGTCATATTGGGTTTTATTGCTTTTTTCAGTGTGAGAAATCTCCCACTTTTCAAGGTTACCATTCCTTTTATGGTTTGTAGGCGTGTGCAAGTAAAAGGAAGCCATTTGTGTTGGTCGATAACAGATGTTTATATGGATTTGGATGGATGGGGTATGTTCTTCTTAGCAAAAAAGGCACACTTTTCACATAACAGGAGGTTGATTTAGGAAAGATTTGGACATCGGAGGTTATTGAGCTAAGTGGTTACAGTAGCTCTGCACTAGAAATCCTGAAAGAGCCACAGAGCGTAGACGACACTTTCTGATGGATGTGCAATCATTTATTGTCTATCGAGTATGGACTGTGTAAAAGTTGCTGAGAAGTTGCAGATTTTATGCCCTTTTTTATATCTTAATTTATTATGGTCTGCAGTAGTAAAAACAAAGGTAACAATACGTGTTGGCATCTTTTTTTGTTCATCAGTTGGTTCTTAATCAAGTTGTATATAATTTGTTTCAATGTGCTCAACTTCCAGGTAAACAGAGGTTGAAAGCGGTTGTATTGGATTCTGGATTCATTTGAATTAAACAAGCTGCTTGGTATAAAAGATAAAGAGTATTGAAAGTGGTTGTATTGATGAAAGTTGTGATGGTGGTAATGTTTCTTTTGGTCACGATTTTGATTATTTAAGAGTTTATAACCTTACCGTGTTTGACTTATGTAAGTGTTTTATGTTTTTCAGGTGGCTTTAATGAAGTTTCTTTGTGGAATGCAGAAAATGGGAGTTGTCACCAGGTACAGTACTAACATTTGCCCTTCCGTAAATAACTTACTAATTCCCACAAGCTGATTGAATGTCTTATTGTAAGCTTTACTATGTGAAATTTGTATTCAAATTTGGCAAAAGTCATAATCGGCTTTACTCTTCTTTTTTTCTTCTCATTACATCGAGAGACCTGCCTTGGAGGTAATTTAGATGATGTTTTTAAGGGATGAGTAAGTCAAAGTTGGTTCTAGATAAGATTTCATTACAGATGGTATATAGAGAGGTGTACTTTCGGATACCTAAGATTTAAAGTTAATATTTGTATAATACAATATTCAGGTACAATTGTCCTTTTGTTCTTTGAAACCGATATTTTGAAAAAAATAGTAGTATATGCCCTGGCCTTTGACTCAAGTCAAATCATATCATTACAGTAAGATGCATTTTACGATGATATGATGTGGTTTATAAAATGCTCGCTTTATGCTTTTATATATGTTTTTAATTTATGATGCCTTATTTTCATGAGCTCTTTTCTATGTACCAGTTTACGCCGATTGAAGAATATGCTTAGACTTCTTTAAAAAAACAAAATAATATGCTGTGACATCTTGCTATTCTCACATCGCTTCAGGTGTGTTTTTCGCTCTCGCATAATGTACTCAACTTACTAATTTTGAGATTAGACAATTGTCACACATGGTCATGGAAAGCCCCATGATGCTTATAACCTTTCACTCAAACTAATTATGATAGTATAGCATTTCCAATCTTACTGCAACGTTAACTATGTATAAAACTCAAAAGCAAGGACATGAATGTTTTTAATACCGGCCTAACCCGAATGAAAATGTACCGGTTTTGACCCGTTACCACATCTATTACTTTCCTTTAGCTAATAGGAATTTTGTTTGCTTGTGGTAATATATGTTGGATACGGTATAAACTTATTTAAAACTCACCTGAAATCTTTTTGATTATTTTGCTAATCACAATCTCGCATGGCCTTCACTCTCTTGCAGGTATAATTTTGTTAATTTGCTGATTTTAGTGGTTTTTGTTTAGAAACCTTAGGTTATGTGTACTGATCTGTTATGTTGTTTATTGATTTATTAAACCGTGATGCATATGAACTTTGAGCTTATTGTATGTTTAACTGATTTTCCCTCGACATACACTGTAAAAGAAGCGAACCATGGTACTGAGCAACAAGAGATGTCATCTTGTGGTGTTGATACATAGGCCTAACCTGTTGCACCATTGGTACCATCTTATGGTAGCTTTGTATGACAACAACACTCTGCACGAAGGAGCTCTTCCAAGGTGTCCTTTTATCCACCTTGCCAAAATTCCCCACAACCATCCAGTGGTGCTTGATTTTTGGTGCATTCAGTTAAGGTTTGAAACTACCACTCGAAATATTTTACAGTCGAACTTTGACGTGAAGGATGACATTAGTCATCAGGCACTTATAATTCCAGCATTTCGTACCTCAAAATACAAGTATGTTTTTACAAAGAACCCTGGTGATCCGGAAAAGTCATTATGTTTGATAAATCTAGAGCAGACACATACACTTTATTTGTGAATGTATTGTTCTTAACTATTTTGTTTCATGACAGGAACTCATCACATTTGGATTCATATCTAGATCCAGTTTTCATGTCCCTAATGAAGGATCCAGATCAGTGACGCAAGGAACAATAGGATAAAACAACTCAATCACAAAATGGGTTTAACTTCACTAAAGTTGTAGGTTTTGGTGATCTTGACGGGCATCAGCTTTCAGCTTCCAAATAATACTCACTCCATTCTAGATACCTTGCCAAAGCCAACTCTCTTAATCTTGCTGAGATAGCAGAAATGAAGATTGTGTAAGTAGTTGCTGAGAATCTCATTATGTTGTTTAGTCTCCTATTGTATTGTGAGCAAGAAACATTCCTAAAGTCACTCCAATCATTGTTTCAACTATTTCCTGACATCCTTCCTGAACAGAGACATAAGTATGTAATATTATGAGACATAATAAAATAATAAGACGTTTTGGTATCTTAAGATAAAAAAAATGTTATTTTATTGATTCAACTAATAATCAATAATTAGAAATAATTAACGACCATCTAATATTAAGCAACAAATAATTACAAGTCATGCCCGCCCATCGGGCGGGCTTAGAAAACTAGTATATATATATATATATATATATATATATATATATATATATATATATATATATATATATATATATATATATATATATATATATATATATATATATATATATATCGCGTAAATTTATATCCGGGTTTACCCGAGATTTGAAAAAAATAATAATAAAAAAACATCTCGTATAAATATATTTCCGGATGTTCACGAGATTTATGAATGTTTTGACTTTTTAAAATAAAAAAACTTACAAAAACCACCCTTTAACTTTTTAATAATTACAACATTTTTATATAACAAACTTTATTCGTCAAATATTTAGTAAATATCTATCGAATTTTTTAATGAAAAAAAATATCGTTGCAAAGAGCTCTAAATTATGAACAAAACAAGCCCAATATTAACATGCTTTTGACGTACGTACGATTTTATAAAAATGTTGAAGTTTGATATAAATATATATATCTATTTTTTTTATAAAAAAAAAAGCAAACCACACTCTTAAACCATAGGGGCCTGATGAAGCGAAAAGTGTACCGCTTTTAGGGGGTCATTTAAGCCCTAAATCGTATTTATTTGATCAAATATTGCCCTAAATCGTTCCTTTTGTCATTTTAGGTACTTTGGAGAAGAAATCTGGAAAAGGAAGCATTTTGGACGTTTTTGGAGCATAAAAGTGAAGAAAACGACAAAGTCTCAAAATCGGCTGGAAAAGTACCTTTGACGGCGTCAGGGATTGTTCCAGACGGCGTCATGGCTTAGCAAAAAAGGTGGATATGAAAAATACACATGATAAGCCAGGGAGTTTTACAAAGGAAGTCTGACGGCGTCACCCTTTAAAGTGATCAAGGCCATCACGGTTTAAGTTAAAGAGAGACGGCGTCAAGCCCATTTCTGACGGCGTCAACCTTTGATAAGCCAGAGCGGATTTTGGAGCACTAAAGAGGGACGGCGTCAAGAAGGCCATCCGGAACCCTAGACACGGCGAGGTGACGGCGTCAAGATCTACAACGTGACGCCGTCAGCCACTAAGTTCTATATATAGTTTTGCAATTTTTTGTCATTAGTGTGCAACTTTGTGAGGAGAAACCCTAAGACGAATTTCTGCCATTTTTAAGGGTTTTCATACCCTTGGATCTCCCATGTTTAATTGAAGATAAGTATTCATTTAATCAATCAATATGTCTATGTGTTGTTTGATTATATCTTGTTCTTGTCTTTTGATTAACATGCTAGGCTAGATTTATCTTGTGTTTGCTTAGATCTAATGAAACCTAACTATTGATTATTCGTTATTAGTGTGTTATTAATTGTATTGGATGATTGTTTATCGATGTTAGGCTTAAGAAAACTGGCTAACTTCCTAAACGGTACCTTGCTTGAACGTCTTAAGAAACATGAACCAATGCGTACTAAGGTTTTTATGGTTGTATTTAATGCATGAGCGAATTCTAGTGATCCCATGTTAGGAGCTTCCTAGCCGGCTCGACATAGGAGTGAAGTAGGAGCTTGTAGAGTTGGGGAAGTACGTACGCCACCCCACGATTGGTATTAAGGAATACACCCGTCATCCACGCAATTAATACACACTAATCAACCGTTAAAAGATAGTTAGGGAGTAAGGAAATCTAAGTAAACACATTTCTCTCCACATAAGTTTCACAACCTTTTCATTTTCAGTTACTTTATTTTATTTGCATTTATAGTTATTTGGGTTAGTTGACTAGCAACTAATTCCGCCCACTCTTTCAAAACCCGAGATTTTACTTGCTTTCTAAAAAATATAAAAATACAAAAAAGAATCTTCCCTCACCCTTAGACCTATTAGAGTAGTTTTTCAATCCTAACGACACTATTCCCTGTGGAGAACGATCAATCCCCCGTACTTACCACTACACTATACTACATCGGTCAGGTACACTGCCTGGTGGGGTTGTAAGCCTCTTGAGATCCCTCGAGAGGTAAAACCTGTTGTAAGGTCGCAAAACCACGCATCAAGTTTTTGGCGCCGCTGCCGGGGAATAGTTATTGTTTAGGTTGAATTTTTTATTTTATTAGGTCTACTCACTAGATTCCTTTCTAGTGAGATTTTTATTTTTATTTTTCTAGGATTTCTTTAGTCTATCTTTTTTCTTCGTTTCTTCGTTCGTAACCATTACCATCCGACATCATGGAAGGTGGTAATATCCTTGATCCCAACAACCCACCACCACAACAACACCCACCTCCTAGAGCCCGTACCTTAGGAGACTACTCCCGTCCTAGCCACCATGGCTATCGAAACACCATTGAGCTCACTCAAGGAGCCAATGTCACTCCCTTGCGATCCGACACCATCCGGTTGGTGCAAAGCGGATGCGCATTCCATGGACTTCGTTCTGAAGATCCTAATCAACATCTCAAGGACTTTCTCAAAATCGTTGATTCTATAGACCTTGATGTTGCCACTCGAGAGACGACCCGACTGCGTCTCTTTCAATTCTCTCTGCGGGACCAAGCTAGTCAATGGCTAGAGCGTCTACCCGCAGGATCCATCACCTCTTGGGATGATCTCACCACTCGTTTCCTCGCTCAGTTTTTCCCACCAGGAAGAACTACCAAGCTAAGGAATGATATCTTGATGTTCCAACAACGTCAAGGCGAAACCCTCTACGAGGCATGGACTCGATTTAAGGACTTACTCCAAAAAGTCCCTCACCATGGCATAGAACTTTGGCTCCAAGTCCAAATCTTCTATGACCATATCAATCTCTCCACGAGGCAAACCATTAACCAATCGGCCGGTGGTAAGCTACGTGATCTAAGTGCGGAACAATCATGGGCTCTCCTAGAAGATCTTGCTCTTTATGACAACGAAAGTTGGAGTGATCCCCGTGATTTGAATAAAACGGTCAAGGCAATATCTTTGCCTTCGAACAATTCAAGCACTTCCGACCGTAGGATCATAGAACTTGAAGACCAAGTCGAGTTTCTTATGAAATCCTACGAGGCTCCTAAACCTTCAGGCCAAGTGAACAAAATCACTTCTTCGTGTAAATTATGTAGTGGTCCCCACGACACTCATGATTGCATGGAACTCCCCAAACAGGCTTTCAAAGAATTCGCATCCTCGCGAATCGATAAGGCGGGAGATAAGTGGCTCACCACTAATTATGGACCCAAGAATTCCGAAGATAGGTATGAGGCATGGAAGAGTAAGCCAAATTTTAGTTGGAACCAAACTCGAAGCGTATAATTCAATGACTCTCCCCCACTCACCTGGTCTGACCATTATCCTCATCAGCATACGCATAAACAACAAAATCGCGAGGAATCACTGCAAAAATTCATTCTCTCTCAAGAAACACAGCTCTCCAAACTTGAGAATCAATTCAGACAACAGCAAGTCGATATGAACAACAAGGTTGATAACCTGTTAAAGGTTATCAATGATCGCATTGCTGGCAGGTCAACTTGTGAGTTGGCACGAGTTAATGAGATCAAATCTGTCACGGTGACTCACCAAACACCCCCTCCTGTAAAAATCAAGCACCCTAGTAAACTATTCAAACACATATCACAAAACGGAAAAGAAACTGGAGATACTCATACCCCTTCAAAACCACTCCACTTCGTGAACACCATTACAACAATACCTATTCCTAAACCCGATCTGGACCAACAATCAACCGAGAACGTGGACAATGAAATGGAGGATGAAGTTCCCGAAAAGAACCCCGAGGCGCCCGGCGACTATCTAGACTCACCAAAGAACTCGAGTACAAGAGAAGTGAGTGATGAGGAGGGGTCGGAAGGGAAATCCGAAATGCCTCATGGGCCCCCAGGACTGCTAGACCACCCCCTGGTGGAGGAACTTGAGAGGGGCACAACAAATTTGCCTATGGGATTTGGAGAGAGAATAGAGGATGGCGCTCCCAGGGTCTTTAAGATATCTTGCACCACTAGGAAAAAGTTTATAAAAGATGCCTACATAAACCCCAACTCTTCTATGAATGCAATATCCCTTTCTCTATATAACGAAGCCTTCACCAAACAGGTCAAATATGAAGGGTTTAATATCATAGGGGTAATAAGAAGGGTACCAATTGTGATAGAAAAGTTCCTCTTTCATATCGAGCTAACTGTACTTAATAACATGAACTCTATCATCAGCCCATCCTTAACTAGCCTTGTTCTAGGCAAACCATTCATAAAAGCAACGGGAGTGATACTCGATGAGGATGATAGTAGTGCATTATTTACCGATGGTGTCAGGAAAGTGATTTTTCGGAATGGCAGTGAAGAAGTGTATGAGTATCAACCATCAGCAATTTGCAACACATGGGGGCTACACGGTAGAAGGCCTGGCCGAATTAAGCAACGTGATCCGAATAATCTCAAGATACCTTGCATGATTGGTCACAAGCATTTTTATAATGTTTACATTGACACATGTTTACCCAAAAATGTGATGTCCTTGTTTCATTATAACAACATTTGCAGATGGGGAATGATTCATAAAGGGAAGGATGACATTGGCATAGATGATGATGTACAGGTGTTTGTAGGAAATATGACATTCACTATGAGCTTCGCAATCGTCGATAATATCGAAAAGTACATCGATCCCAGGTTATCACAAGTTGTTTTTGGGGCACCTTTTTGCAAGGCCACAAGCTTGGTTGTGGACGAGCTCAATGGGATCATGAATTTCACCGATGGGATTAGGGAAATCTCATACCAAACGCCTTACAAGATGAGAGAATTCAAGGAGATTGATTATGGAGGGCTCGATGGGTTAAGTTCCCAACTCGTGTTATGTGATGATGATGTGAGAAGGGGATGTAAGGACACTTTTGACCTGTCGAGTGGATTCTTTAAGCATGATAAGGCGCTTAGTTCTAAATACCAAAACAATCCTTTTGATCTCGAGGACCCGAAATACCTTTACTATGAAAGTGATTCTGATAGAGAATCAAATGAGAATGGCCTAGGAACCGTGACCAATGATGGAGTCACATAATGTACGTGACTTTGAGTCTAGCTACAAGACTCGTTAATAAAGAAAAGCGCTTCTTGGGAGGCAACCCAAGCTTTATTTGCTTTGTGTGTTTATTTATTTATTTGTTTGATTTTATTTGCTTCCGTATGTGTGTTTAATTTTTATTATTATTGATTCATGTTCAAAACTAAATTGTGAAAATGCTTTATCTTGTTTTTAACTTCGTCTTAACTACATATAAAGGTATTTTGCAAAAATTAAGTGTAAGGGAAATCCAAATCGGTTTATTAGAACAAATGAACATGAATCGTAATAATAATAAATTAACATACATATTCGTATTTGTTTGAGTCAAATGCTTGTATCGAGTCATAATGATATTTTGCAGGATTTCCAGGAAGTAAGGTAAAGGTTTTTCCAGAAATTTTCCGGAAACTTAACATGAGAATTCTGTCAGATCATTTCTGACGGTGTCAGGCTTTACAACCTGACGGCGTCAGGTTTTAATTTTCTGAAATTTTTGAAAGTTTTGTTTTCATAAAAAGTTTTTATTAAATCTCTAACTTATAATCTCCAGGAATCTGCAAAATTATCATTCCACAAGCATTATATCCTTATATAGAATTTATCCCGCCGATGTTATGCAGGTTTTCGTGTTTGTTTTCTCAGGTTTTAACAGGTTAGTTTGGACAAGGAAATGTTTGTGGAATCAAGCTTTTAGCGATACTTTAGTCTTGAAGCTTCTACATTCTCTTGGAAGAAGATCTAACCATGTTACCTCTTTATTCACCGAACGAATCAGGGGAGTATTTGATTTCATTCTTTTACCTCATTTACTTTTACACCTTGTTATTTGAACATTGGGGACAATGTTCATCTTAAGTGTAAGGGGGTGTAAAGTACGATACTTTAGAGAGTACAATTACGCTTGATTTTTGTTTGTCTAATGGTAGATGTGTAATAAAACTGAGATAAATACCTGTTAGGGCAATTTTAGTGCCAAATTTAAAATTTTTTACAACATATAGGAGTGAAACTTTGGTCATAATGAGCGTCTCATGGATAGGAGTTATATGACTAGCACAAAACCGTACCACTAAAAAATTTTTCCACCCCCAAATATGTGAGGATCGCCCCTAGAATTGGTAGGAAAAGCATTTATGCTATGATGTGTGTACCGGTAGCACTTAGATTCTAGAACTTGCGTTAGGACCATTCCGAGGTCACAAGTGAGACTACATTCGTGTAGTTAGATTTACTACATGATAAGAGGCATTAGGATTAACCCATTGTTTTACACCTGTGTTTTTGTTATAATTACATTGGCTACATTGGTCAAGTAATTCTCCCATACCCTTTGCATTGTACTCATTTTTAGTACACGATACCCCTAGTACACCCCTCAGAGCCTATCTTTTCGTTTCTAACTTTAAGCATTTCACTTAAAGGAACAATTTGTTTACACCCCACTTAAATGTACACCCAAATCGCCTTAGCCTACCTTGTGTGCACTCATCTTTAGTGCATTATTGTGACAACATTTGTTTAAACCCCAAGTTAATTATCTAATTGATTACATGGTTGCTAAGTCGAGTCATATCCTTGTACATATTGTTTTGGGACGATTGGGACTCATGGGTAAAGTACTAGTGTAATGGAGTAATGGGGAAGAACAACATTATTACCCCCATATGTGCTAAATATTTTAAAAGTACTCCAAAGGTTTCGATTATCTTATTTCGAGTCATTAGAATAATTATTTGTAAAGTTATGTAAAAGTTCAAGTGTAAGGGGAGAACCGAGGCCCCTATGATGTATTATTTTGGATGGTAGGGCAAGAGTGTATGAAAAAAAAAAAATCGAAAAAATCAAGAAAAATACAAAAAAATGAGAAAAAGAAAAGTAGAAAAAACATACGGACTACCATCCCGTTTCATTTTATGTTTATTTTATGTTTTTGTTATTTTGTTTTTAGCTTAAGTCGAGTCTAGTCTTGGCTTAGCAACGCCATATTGTACATGTAATTAATCAAGATCTTTAACTCGCCACCAGTAAAATATCCCTTATCCAACAAAACCGTGTTTATCATATCCCTACACCTCACGTTATAACCCATGTAAAAGCCCTCTTTGATAGTTTATCTTAGGTGCTTACGCCTAGTGAAGAAGGTTTTTGATCCTTTCCCAAGCCTATGGTAATCTATTTGCTATGACAGGTAGTGAGAGATATTATCCGTTTTCATTTATGAGATTTAATTTGATGACACCTGAGAGATGTGAGTATCTAAACACTACTTGTGAGGTGCTAGTTTGTAATCTCCGTGCTTATTATGATTAAAGTGGAACGACTATTTGTGGTAATTACTTTTATATTAGCGTTAAATGACCCCTAACTTGTATTTTGGTTAGAATAAAAGCGCATTTGCTTGAGGACAAGCAAATCTCAAGTGTAAGGGTATTTGATGAAGCGAAAAGTGTACCGCTTTTAGGGGGTCATTTAAGCCCTAAATCGCATTTATTTGATCAAATATTGCCCTAAATCGTTCCTTTTGTCATTTTAGGTACTTTGGAGAAGAAATCTGGAAAAGGAAGCATTTTGGACGTTTTTGGAGCATAAAAGTGAAGAAAACGACAAAGTCTCAAAATCGGCTGGAAAAGTACCTTTGACGGCGTCAGGGATTGTTCCAGACGGCGTCATGGCTTAGCAAAAAAGGTGGATATGAAAAATACACATGATAAGCCAGGGAGTTTTACAAAGGAAGTCTGACGGCGTCACCCTTTAAAGTGATCAAGGCCATCACGGTTTAAGTTAAAGAGAGACGGCGTCAAGCCCATTTCTGACGGCGTCAACCTTTGATAAGCCAGAGCGGATTTTGGAGCACTAAAGAGGGACGGCGTCAAGAAGGCCATCCGGGAACCCTAGACACGGCGAGGTGACGGCGTCAAGATCTACAACGTGACGCCATCAACCACTAAGTTCTATATATAGTTTTGCAATTTTTTGTCATTAGTGTGCAACTTTGTGAGGAGAAACCCTAAGACGAATTTCTGCCATTTTTAAGGGTTTTCATACCCTTGGATCTCCCATGTTTAATTGAAGATAAGTATTCATTTAATCAATCAATATGTCTATGCGTTGTTTGATTATATCTTGTTCTTGTCTTTTGATTAACATGCTAGGCTAGATTTATCTTGTGTTTGCTTAGATCTAATGAAACCTAACTATTGATTATTCGTTGTTAGTGTGTTATTAATTGTATTGGATGATTGTTTATCGATGTTAGGCTTAAGAAAACTGGCTAACTTCCTATACGGTAACTTGCTTAAACGTCTTAAGAAACATGAACCAATGCGTACTAAGGTTTTTATGGTTGTATTTAATGCATGAGCGAATTCTAGTGATCCCATGTTAGGAGCTTCCTAGCCGGCTCGACATAGGAGTGAAGTAGGAGCTTGTAGAGTTGGGGAAGTACGTACGCCACCCCACGATTGGTATTAAGGAATACACCCGTCATCCACGCAATTAATACACACTAATCAACCGGTAAAAGATAGTTAGGGAGTAAGGAAATATAAGTAAACACATTTCTCTCCACATAAGTTTCACAACCTTTTCATTTTCAGTTACTTTATTTTATTTGCATTTGTAGTTATTTGGGTTAGTTGACTAGAAACTAATTCCGCCCACTCTTTCAAAACCCGATATTTTACTTGCTTTCTAAAAAATATAAAAATACAAAAAAGAATCTTCCCTCACCCTTAGACCTATTAGAGTAGTTTTTCAATCCTAACGACACTATTCCCTGTGGAGAACGATCAATCCCCCGTACTTACCACTACACTATACTACATCGGTCAGGTACACTGCCTGGTGGGGTTGTAAGCCTCTTGAGATCCCTCGAGAGGTAAAACCTGTTGTAAGGTCGCAAAATCACGCATCAGGGCCAAAGACGTACAAAATTATATAAAATAATTTTAATATTGGGCTTCAACATTTTTTATACAAAATTATATAAAATAATTTTAATTTTATATATATATATATCAAACTTCAACATTTTTTATAAAATCGTACGTACGTCAAAAGCATGTTAATATTGGGCTTGTTTTATTCGTAATTTAGAGCTCTTCGCAACGATATTTTTTCCATTAAAGAATTCGATAGATATTTACTAAATATTTGACGAATAAAGTTTGTTATATAAAAAAGTTGTAATTATTAAAAAGTTAAAGGGTGGTTTTTGTAAGTTTTTTAATTTCAAAAAGTCAAAACATTAATAAAACTCGTGAACATCCGGAAATATATTTACACGAGGTGTTTTATTATTATTATTATTTTTTTTCGAATCTCGGGTACACCCGGATATAAAATTTACGCGATATATATATATATATATATATATATATAATATATATATATATATATATATATATATATATATATATATATATGTTTTATTTGACCACTAATATTTGGCCACGTAATCTCGGGAACCCCCGGAAAGATTTTTACACGAGATGTATGGGCAAATTTGAAAAGTGACAAAATTTTGGGTACTGCAAGACATAAACCCTCGTATATGTCTAGCCACATAATTTTTGCAAAATAACTTTTGCATTCTCCCTATTTATAGCCCATCGTTTGGTTGTATCAAGCAAGCAATAACATTCTCTTATCTTACAAATCACTGTCTTGTACCTTTCATGGTATCACAGCCACATCAATACCGATCCATCAAACACTAAAATTCTAAACAGCCTATTCAATTGTTTTTTTTCCCCAGTTTTCACAGGTTCTTTAATCATATTTACTATTGTATTGGTGATCCGTGCTAGGTCACGATCCATATATCGTCTGTTAATCATCTATAACGTGTTGGTGATTGTGCTAGGTCATTAATCCGCACGTTGTTATTGTGGTATTCGTCCTAAGGTTGCAAATAAATCATTACTAAACGTTTTCTTTTTACTGGTTATTTGTTGTCAGCCTCTACGATACAACACGACCCGTTGAAAATAAAGACATGAGTTCCACTGAGGAGATAGTCTTGAAATTGTTGGGCAAAATGGGATTTATGGGACACAATACTACATCTTCTGTTGCTTCCCATCACACCAATAATAACGTTAATGGACCAACAACCTACTCAACAAATCACAGCCCACTAAACCCATTACCCATATCCTATCCAACCCACCCACAAAGCTCCGTGTACATACTCAACCCGCCACCGGGCATTGGCTACCCAACAACCCCCTCGGCCCAACTACATCAACCAGGCCCAACACCTTTTTACAGCCCAACCGGATTTAATCCAGCCCAACCAACAACACCGCTACACCCCCCATGCAACAACAAACTTACCCAGCCCAACTACATCCAACACTCCCAACAGCCCCTACCCCGCATTCTTTACTGTTCATCTGACCCCACCCGCATTAGCAGGTCCATCAACTCAACCTCCGGGACACGAGACTAATTTACCTCATGCTTTCACCGTCGGGACTCTTCATGACCCTACAACCGGTGCCTGGAATATGGACACAGGTGCAAGCTCACATCTTAATGCTTCAGTTAATAGTCTTAGTAATATTTTTAATACATGCATGTATTCGTCCGTCTCGGTTGGTGACGGGCATTCTATTCCTGTCACCAATACGGGTCGTAGCATTTTGTCAACTCCTTCTCGACCACTTTACTTAAATAACGTCCTTATTATCCCTCATATTATCAAAAATCTAATATCCGTTCGTCAGTTTGTTTGTGACAACAATTGTACTATTGAATTTGATCCTTCTGGATTTTCTGTTAAAGATTTCATGACACGTTGGGTGCTTCTCCGATGTGATAGCACGGGGGACCTTTATCCTGTCACAGCTCCGTCTCCCATTCCTCAAGCTCTCCTAGTCAGTCAACATACGTGGCATCAGCGTCTTGGACATCCAGGAAGCGAAGTGTTACGTCGTCTAGTTTCAAATAATTTCATTTCATGTAATAAAGAGAGCCTCCCGTGCTTTGTCATGCCTACCAGCTTGGCAAACACGTTAGACTTCCATTTGCTAGTTCCAATACTGTCGTTAATGCTTGTTTTGACATCATTCACTCGGATGTATGGACTTCACCAATTCCGAGTCTTTCGGGTTTCAGGTATTATGTATTATTCTTGGATCATTATTCGCATTTTGTTTGGGTTTATCCTTTAATTAACAAATCTGATGTTTTGTCTAAATTTGTAATATTTCGTAATTATGTTCACACTCAATTTAAGTGTGAAATCCGGTCCTTTCAGTGTGATCATGGTGGTGAATTCGACAACCGTAACCTACATACACTTTTTGCCGAAAAGGGCATTCAGTTTCGTTTTTCATGCCCCAAAATATCATAACAAAATGGCAAGTCTGAACGGATGATTCGCACCATCAATAATCTCATTCGGACCTTGCTTTTTCAAGCCAACCTTCCACCAACATTTTGGGTTGAAGCTCTCAATATGGTTGTTCACTTACTCAATATCTTGCCCTCAACTGCTATTACCAACGAAATCCCTTACATCCGACTGTTTGGCCAAAACCCGGATTATAGCCTTATACGCACATTTGGCTGCTTATGTTACCCCCACTTATATCTTAATCACAAACTTGAACCACGCGCCACACCCTCCATCCATATGGGTCAAGCTTCAAATCATCATGGGTATCGTTGCCTCGAATTAAACAAAAATAAAATAATCATTTCTCGCCATGTAACATTTGATGAAACTGTTTTTCCATATGGCACTTCTAAACCAACATCGGCACCCAAATACAATTTCTTGGATGAGTCACCCGATATAAATCCTCCATTCATTCCATCCACCCCCGTTGTGCAACCCAGTATGCCTCAACCCACAAACGAGCCAACAACACCAATTCCCACCAATCACAATACAACCCAACATGATGCAGCCCATGACCCATCACCATCCCCATCACCACCCGCCGCCCAACAACATACACCAAATCTATCACCACCCGCGAACCAACACCAATACATTATCCCGGAACCTCGTCACAACCCAAACCCTGTCTCGATTCATCCCATGGTCACACGATTTTGTGTCGGGACTAATCGTCCTACTGAGCGTCTCAATATGCATGTGTCTTTGGTTTCTCCATTACCAAGAACCTATCGTGATGCGTTTACTGATCCAAATTGGCAAAATGTTATGCGTGATGAATACACTGCACTTATTAAGAACGGAACTTGGACTCTTGTGCCTAAGCCTACGGACACCAACATTATTCGCTCCATGTGGCTTTTTCGCCATAAGTATTTGGCTGATGGCACTCTTAGTCGCTACAAGGCTCGTCTTGTGGCGAATGGTAGTAATCAATTAGAGGGGGTTGATGTAGATGAGACATTTAGTTCGGTGGTTAAACCGGGCACTATTTGGACTGTTATGAGTTTAGCTACTTCTCGACATTGGCTGATTCATCAGCTTGATGTCAAGAATGCTTTCTTACACTGTGACTTATCTGAGACAGTTTATATGCATCAGCCTCCGGGGTTTCGGGATCCAGTGCATCTGGATTATGTCTGTTTATTGCAGCGGTCTCTGCATGGGCTCAAGCAGGCCCCTAGAGCATGGTTTCAGCGATTTTCATCTCATATCACTCGGGTTGGGTTTTCTCATAGCCGCTGTGATTCATCATTATTTATATTCAGACAGGGGACGGATACTGCTTATTTGTTGCTGTATGTTGATGATATCGTGCTCACTACTTCTTCTGAGACCTTGTTATAGCAGATTATTCATTCTTTGCATCAGGAGTTTTCAATGACAGTACTTGGTCCATTTAATTATTTTTTGGGCATTTCAGTTACACGAGATTCTTCAGGGTTGTTTTTATCTCAGAAGAAATATGCTATAGAGGTTTTGGAGAGAGCACATATGCTTAATTGTAACCCTTGTCGGACTCCTGTTGATACTGAGTCCAAACTGGGGGATGATGGTGATCCGGTATCTGACCCGACTTTATATCGGAGTCTATCAGGTTCTCTACAGTATCTTACATTTACCAGACCTGATATATCTTATGCAGTTCAGCAAGTTTGTCTTCATATGCATGATCCTCGGGAACCTCATTTCTTTGCTCTTAAAAGGATCTTGAGGTATGTTCAGGGTACTCTGGATTATGGCCTGCAATTATTTTCCTCATCTACTACAGATTTGGTTGCATATTTTGATGCTGATTGGGCTGGTTGCCCCACTACACGAAGATTGACTTAAGGATATTGTGTATTTCTTGGCAACAACTTACTCTCCTGGTCCTCTAAGCGTCAGCCAACGCTCTCTCGTTCTAGTGCAGAGGCCGAGTATCGTGGTGTTGCCAATGTTGTTGCCGAGACTTGTTGGTTACAGAACTTACTTCATGAGTTACACACCCCATTATCTTCCGCTACGCTTGTCTACTGTGATAATGTTAGTGCTGTCTACTGTGATAATGTTAGTGCTGTCTACTTATCTTGTAATCCGGTTCAGCATCAGCGTACGAAGCACATCGAGATAGACATTCACTTTGTTCGCGACTTGGTTGCTACTGGTCAGGTTCAGGTTCTACATGTTCCTTCACGCTATCAGTATGCGGACATCTTCACGAAAGGATTGCCATCCGCTCTTTTTGAGGAATTTCGTTCCAGTCTCAGCGTCCGGTGTCCTGCCGCTTCGACTGAGGGGGAGTGTTAACCGAATATTGTGATAGGGACAAATCATGTAGCTATCATTATGTTTGTGATAGGGACAAATAATGTAGATGTCAATTAGTGTAGCTGTCAATTAGTGTAGCTTGATTTGTGGGATTTTACCCAAAATAACTTTTGTATTCTCCTTATTTATAGCCCATCGTTTGGCTGTATCAAGCAAGCAATAACATTCTCTTATCTTACAAATCACTGTCTGGTATCTTTCAAGCACTCCTTTTATCATTTTCTTCAACTTTCCTTCAAACATTTCAACACTTTCTCTCCCTTCTATTAATTTTATTCTATATTTTATCATTTAAAAATAACCCTAACACAAACATATACACTCACAACAACCAATGAAATATGTTCTCTCTCCTTCAAAATGTTGTTTCTCTCTCCTCAATACTTTGGGACTAAAGTGCCGCTAGGGAAGTTTTTTGTGTTTTGTTTTGTTTTCCCGAAAGTTGTGTAGTGGGCTTCCTGAAGGAAAAAAGGGAATCTTGATGCTTTTCCCGTAGCACACCCTACAGTCTAAGATATACTAGTATCAGACTGAGCGTAGTAAGGAAATTCAAGCGACTTTCATCTTCTCTGTCATTTTAGCTTTCTTTTTCTCCTAGACCACTTCGTGACCAATTTAGTGTAACAAAGAGACCAACACCGCAAAAAACATACCCTACAAAAATACATTTTAAATAAAAACTCACATATACAAACATGCACACAAGTCGGTCGAGAGACCGACCTTCTTCTCCATTTTTTGCTTATGAGACGCGTCGCATGGGGAGAGGTCTAATAGGGCGACGCGTCGGCCTTGGTAGACCGACCGAGGTTGACCGACTATATTACGCCCAACCTTAATTCCTTCTTAATGAGAGTAGTTGACTACAATTATATTGCATTATGGTTCTAAGTTGAATCGGGAAGTTGCTTGATTAATCTACTGTTTTCGGCTTGTAGAGCGTTACATGTTTCTGTGTAAAAACATTGAAAATCGACAAAGTTGAGCAGCTTACACATTGATAATATATGGAAGACGATATCGAGCTCATCCTTTCATATGACTTGTTAGCCTACTTAAAAGAGTGTCCATCCATACTCAAAAGAGTTTTGCTAGAACCATACAAAAACTCCCACAAAAACTTTCACAAAATGATGTGTTAGGCAGTGAGTGGCACAATCAGAGGGAAGAAAGAGAAACTATAATAAAATCCACCAAATACTGCCTGACACGTCATTTTGTGGAGGATTTTGTGGATGTTTTTATGTGGTTGTATCATTCATCTGCTTAAAAAAACGCAATTATTTTTTGCGCAAATTTCATTCTTATAAGAAGAAAACTTAGATACTTATCCAAGGATTTGCACCAAGGTTATAGCCTGGAAGGGTCCAACTTGATACTCGATTGAAGATTTGAAGGATCTCAAGTCCACACCAATAATCTATACAATTGTTTAGTGTAGCCTTAGAGCAATGGGTGTCATGGCATACCCAAACTCCTCATTTGAGTCCCATGAGGTGTCACGTCACCATGACATACCTCCCTTTACAACCCCCTTCCCATAACATACCACAGCTTACTCATTTGAGTCCCACCACTATCTATTTTTTTTATTCAATTTAATTCATTCATTCACTCACTTTCTATTTATATTATCTCTCTCTCTCTTTCATCACCCATGCTCTATCTCTCTGCTTTTCATTTCACCTCATTCATTGTCTCCATCTTCTTATCAAATTTCACTTCTAGGTTTTTAACATCTTCCATTTTTGCATCTGGGTTTTTAATTTCGTAAGGTATTATTCACTCTATGTCCTGTTTTTTCAAGATTCACCTTCACTGTGTGTGTTACTGTGTGTTTTTGGTTTTGTATGAATGTGTGGTTTAACCCATCTTCTTCATAAAAATCTGCATACACACACACATACACACACACATAATATTCACACAATCACAGAGTTAAATCGAAAAAAATAAAAAAATGAATATAACCGTTTATATTAAATTGGGTCCCATTCGTCAGGGAAATTAGCTCGCCGTGCAGACGAAGAAGGGCTTCATGGCGAGGCACGGCGAGAGACGGCGGTGTCACGGCGAGGGACGGCGAATTGGCCATGTAAGCATGGCGAGGGACAGCGAAGGCGACACCCACTGCTCTTAGGTACTTTATATCAATTAAATTTGTTTCATTTCATTTACACCTCTAAATTAAAATAATATGAAAGTAAGCACAAAAGCTTTGATTTTCACAATTCATTAAGTGAATGATCATATATTTTCTATTATAACTGCATCAATAAATGATCAATTATTCATTGTAACTTGTAGATTTGAGTACTTACCAGCAGAGCCGTATACGAGGGTGTGTGAGATGTGCTATGGCACAGGCCTCTAAAACGGCTTCAAAAGATACACCTCTTTATATAGTTGTGGCGTCAAAATCATTTTTAACATAAAAATGTTGACGATATATGAAATTTTGCTCTAAATACTTGTTAAACTTAACTTTGAGTGGCAACAATAAAAAAAAAAAAAAAAAAAAAAAAAAAAAAAAAAAAAAAAAAACTCATATAAATTAAAGCTAATCGTTTCAATATATTTTTAATCGTCATGTTTAGTTATCATATAAATGGTTTTGCACAGGGTCTCCGTTAGCCCAGCTACGACACTGCTAACTAATTGCTACTTGTTAGAAATTGGGTTAGGGTGAAATGATAATCTTCTTAAATCGTGTATGTTCACTTTCCAAATAAAATATTTCGACCCTGTACTGCCTGGGTATTACGAAATCATTATAGGGATAAATTAAGAAGAACAATTAGTTTATAGGCAAAAAAAAAAAAAAAAAAAAAAAAAAAACTAAGCAAAACAAAGTGATATTGTTAAGTTTTTCGTATGTTCAAATGAGACTTATAATCTGTTATAAACAATTAGAAATTAGCAGTTACAAGATGGTTAAAAACAGTTGTTTCCAATAGTCATGAGGTTTGCCAAAACTTATATCAGTTGTGTTTTGGTGGAAAATGAGTGACATACATGAAGCACCAAATATAACATTTGAGCAACAAGGGGCTGCGCCCCTTGAACGCATCATCTTTTTTGGGTAATGCGGAGTCAAAAAAATAATAATAAATAAATAAATAAATAATCGTAGCATGATATAAAATCTCATTAGCCTCTAATAAAACCTAATGACCTAAAATACTTGATTACACTATAATCACCGACACTACTATCATGTTTATCATTTATCAATAACATATCTATATATTAAAGAGCGTGTACTGTAGCTGTTGTTGCTACAGTACACTTTGTGTGTATTGCTACAGTACACGTGCTACAGTACTGTAGCTGCTACAGTGTTTTTTTTTTTTTTTTTTTTTTTTTTTCAAAAATTATCTACCAAAAAATATATTTCACAATTGGCAAAAAATACCCCAAAAATTGACAGCTCTTTGCAAAAGTAGTCCTTTTAAAAAAAAATGTTTAAAAAATGGCAAAAAATACCCCTGAAATTCGCGGCTCTTTGCAAAAGGAGTCATTTATCAAAAAATCCGTTTCGCATCAAAATACGACAAAACACGTATAGCATAAACATTATTAGCAACACACCCGCGCAACGCGCGGGCTCCCACCATGTTTATCGTTTATCAATAACAAGTAGTTGAGGGAACTTTGAAAATGGGCTCAGAGAATTGACAAAACCAAACTAAAAAAACCCAACCAATAAACATACATGATACAACATTTAAAAAGTCAAATAAAAGCTATTCTTTCATATTGGCATGTTCACATGTATTTTATCCGATCATCCATCTATCTTCAAATACTCAACAAATTGTTGGTTTCACCTATGATGTAAATAGATCAGATGAAATTGTATCTATATCGATAACCATCTAATTTTTCATCATCGATGTTCATATTGGCATAATCATATGCATTTTATCCACTCGTCCATCTATATTCATATCCATTAGATAAAATGGCTAAGTTGAGCGGTTAAGTGGACATCCCACTGGAATAAAAGGGGCTAATCACAAAAAAAAAAAAAAAAAAAAAAAAAAAACAACGTACTTGCCACTATATCTTTTTATGTGTATCGAACAATTTTTTTTTATTTTGTGTGTATTAAACTACCATTTTTGTCTTTATGTGTGTACTTTATGACCATTTTGCCCCTCCCGGGCTAATAAAATGAGGGGCAAAATGGTCATAAAGTACACACATAAAGACAAAAATGGTAGTTTAATACACAGATAAGCAAATTATTTAATATGTTACACATAAAAAGATATAGTGGCAAGCATGATAGGTGTTTTTTTTTTTTTTTTTTTTTTTTTTTTAGTATGATGTTTTTTTTTGTGATTAGCCCGATATAAAAGTATCATTGCTTGTTAAACATAATGTGGATATCTAAACCAAAAAACATATTTTATTTAAAAAATGAATACAATGCAACACTAAGAGATAATAAATGATACTTAGCTATTATAGTTTGATGGTTATTGGTGTATGAGTGTATCCATGTGTTTACCCTAACTTTTGATCAACTGTCCTACAGAAAAGTGTATGAGCATTGACTAAGTTTGGTTAAACCGATGATATCGTTATGTTAAACCGATGCACACTCGTATTCAAGCATCACAGGGATACGACGATGACGATTTGTACACTCGTAGCACCAACATTTTGACATAACGATATCAATATATTATGATATCTCACAAAAGAAAAATGACGATTTGTACATATACCAAATTTAACCATAAATCAAACACGTGTACCCAAAGGTGTATTTAAAGGTGAACAAGATGAGGTTCGAGTGGGGTTAAGTACAACCTTGTTCCCTGGAATCTGAATAGCGAATTTAACGTGGCATTGTGTAGACCATAACCAAAAACGGGTTCGGTGACTCGATGGACTTTAGGTGCACACAATGTAACCCATGGTTAATATTTTATCAAAAAACATGGTACATATTGATGGCCCATGTTCTTCTATCTAGCTAGTCCACATGTCTGACAATGTAATAGTTAAGTATTCAATTATTTGTTAGGAAAAAGTCTTTCAAATATGTGTTTAGTCAAAAGAATATATACGTGTGGTTTACTTCTCACTACTAAATGATAGATATGGCCAAGTACGATATAAGGTTAGGATCCATTAAGGTTAGGCTATCTGTTAGCTTTTATATTTAGAGTGCCACGTTAGTAGTTGAGTAGTTATAGTTTAATATAGCTTTAGTTTGTCGTATTTAAGGTTGGTTCGATTTAGATCTAGTGTTTAACAAGTGGTATCATTCGCCAAACAAGGATTTAGGTCTCGTTGTGTTTGTTTGTGAGTTTTTCCGATCGTTTAAGTTAAAAAGGTTATAGCTTTTTGGTTTTTTTACGCATCATCTTGTGTGTTCTTCATAAAAAGCTTGAAGCTTTTTGGTCTTTTCGTGAGATCTACGTATAAAGGGTGAAGCTTTTTTTGGTTTGTCGTGTGGTTTGTGTGATTTTTACGAAAAATTTGTGGTTTGTGATCGTGGTATTGCTTCAAAAGGTTCAAGTTCGATTCATCACTGCTACGAATTGGAATTTTATTGCATTTCTTGTATAAGAAAAGTAATAAAATCAAGCTGCTCATCATCGTAAAAAGTCCCAATCCTTGTATAAGGATTTGCGACAAGTTAGGGTATATCGGATTTCAAATCGCGATAACTTAGGGTTTTATCGCAATTGGTTCGTGGTTTTTTATCGCAAATACACATCACCAGTCTTATCGCAATTGCTGCTGAGCTTTTTATCGCTATTCACAAAAAGGTCCTATCGCAATTGAAGGCTTATCGCAAATCACTCCTCGGCAATTTTATCGCAAATCAATCACAAGCACATCCGACATCGGACAACACTGGGTTATCGCAAATCAGATATCGGACAGAACTGAACTTTCAGACTTTGGCAGATTCAGCCCCTCGCATTTGCAGTTGTTTTTGTGTACTTCCGGATTTGACAGATTTGACCCTCGCACTTTACATAAACATTGTTCAACTTAAATAACTTTTATAAATTTGCTTCGATCGTGATTTCTTCAACATCAAAAGTGAACTCGGTATTTTTGCGCTTGTATAAGTGTAGAAAATACTTCGACAATCGGATATCTACCCTCTTGTATAAGAGTGTTAGATCATTTTATATAAATTACCAATTTATATAAATTAGATAACTTTCTATCTAAATTGAAATTTTGCCATAATTTGTGTAAATTTTGGTCAAATTGAAATTTCTATAGAAATTGTCATTTTATCTAAATTGTAATTTACATAACCTTTTGTCGAATTTAGAAACTTTTGATCTTGTCTAAATTATAGTCTAGTCAAATTTAGTAACTTTATTTAAATTGTTTCGTTTATCTAAATTGTAACTTCAACCGATCATCAACAAAGAACAAAGGCTTCTCAACAACATCAAAGTTTTACCTTCAACAATCACAACACCTATTTCTTTGCAACGATCCTGAATCTATCAACATTATCATACAACATCATCAACAATGGCTACTCAACAAGATATTCATGCAGCCGGTGCAGAAAACCGTCCTCCGATGCTAGAAAAAGGTAGTTATCTTCCATGGACAAGCCGTATGCTTCGATATTTGAAAACTAAACCTCATGGACAAGGCAAACTCTTGATTAACTCCATCAAGAATGGTCCATTCAAGCCTCGACAGATTCAAATAGCTGGTGATCCGAATCAAACACCTCCCATTCCACCATCCTTTCGTGACCAGAAAGAAGAAGAATACACGGAAGAGGATTGGAAACAGATTGAAGCTGATGACTTAGCCATGCACCTAATCCAACTTGGTTTACCACAAGAGATCTTTTGTGCTGTTGACAGTTGTGAAACTGCTTATGACATGTGGGAACGAGTTAGAAGGCTATGTCATGGAACTGAAATTGGTCAACAAGATATTGAAAACAAGCTTCTAACTGAATGGGAGAAGTTCACATCCACTCCAGCTGAACCAATTGAATCTTATTACACAAGGTTTTGTACTCTTATGAACGAACTCATCAGGAACAAGTTGGCTCCAAGGCAAATTGTTCAAAACATCAAGTTCATCAACAACCTTCTAGAGGAGTGGGGACGATATGTCACAATCGTTAACCAAACAAAGAATCTTCATGAGGTGAACTATGATCAACTGTATGACTTTTTGAAACAAAACCAGAAAGAGGCTGATGAAGTTAGGAAAGAGAAGCTAGCCAAACAACATGATCCTCTTGCACTCATTGCTCAAGTACCATCACCAACACCTTCAACAGTGAATACACAACCATCATCATCCACTCCCACACATAACATCATGCAACAACAATCTGTTCCACAACAATCATTCTACCCACAACAACAGAATCCACTATTCCAAGAACCTGACATCACTGACCAAGATGAAGTCATGGCAGCTATGTCACATGCATTTGCTCTAATGACAAAAGCATACCAAGGACGCTATTCAACACCAACCAACAACAATCAAAGGATCTCATCAAACACTCGCAACAGGCAGATCGCATAGTCGAGTTTTAATATGGGTAATCAAGGACGAATGGTTGGAGTTTATGGGAATCAGCAGGGATATGCTACTGGGTTTCAGATGGGTAATCAAGGGCAGTATGCAGGCAATCAGATGGGTCAGTATATGGGTAATCAGAATCAGTTGGGTCAAGTTGCTGGAAATTGAAGGGGTCAGAATATGGGGAATCAGTTTGGAAATGTTGCTGCTCCAGTAGCTGGGAATGTTGGGAATATGAATCAAGGAAATGTGTTGAAATATTTTAACTGTCAAGGAACTGGTCACATGGCAAGGAACTGTCCCACCAAGCCAAAGAAGAAAGATCTGGAATTTTTTCAAAAAGCAGTGCTCTTGGCTCAGAAGGAAAAGGCAGGGTTTCAGTTGAATGCTGAGGAGCATGACTTCATGGCTCTTATGGATGACACGGAAGATATGGAAGATATCGATGCCAACTGCATTTTTATGGCCAATCTTCAGGAGGTTAAATATGATACGGATTCTGAAGCACCTCCAGCTTATGATATCAATGGAATCTCTGAGGTACCAACATATGCTACATGTCACAATAATGAAATGTTTGAAATGTCACCTCAGAATGAACAGCATCCTGCGACTCCTACACCAACTTACGATACATATATGGAATCCCCAAGTTGTAGCAATACTAATTTGGCTACTCCAGATATGGATCCTAATGAAGGCTTCGAGTCACAACATACTGAGACTGAAGAGGAAACACGTGCGTTATTTGAATCATTGTTGAACAACTGTAGTATTGAAATTGAAAAGGTCAAACAAGTCAATCGTGATGTCAAGGCCACGAATGAAAAGTTGACCGCTGAGCTTGAGAGATACAAGGTGAACGAAAAAGCTTTTGAATTTAACCACAAACGACAGTCAGAACTTGAAATTGGTTACAGAGACTCTGTTTTAAGAGAAAAACAATTGCAAATCAAATTTGACACTCTTGATGTCAATTTGAACATGAAAATTAAATCTTTAAACAAAGAAATTTCTGAATTAACCAACCAACTTTCTAAACAAAAAGCAACTTGTTCTGATCTTGAAAAAGAAAAGAAAGAATTGCATGCAAAGTTTTCAAAAAGAGAGGATGAACTTCTTGATAAAATACTTGGCAAACAGGAAACAATTAAAAAGTTGGAAGAGTTGCTTGTAAAAACGAGTCAATCTGCACAAACAATTAATTTGTTAATTAACGATTCTAACCCAGTCTTACATACAAAAAAGAAAATGGCTATCGGTTGTGAAAACCCTTGTTATCTCAAGAAAGCTCAGAAAGAACAGAATGCCATGTATAATGGTAATGTGCTAAATGACAATCATGACCCTCCCAATGTTTGGGATACTTATGAAACGATTGAGCTATCCAAAGAGACGCGTGTCAAAATGAGCCAGAAGCACCCATATATCAGACCAATTGATTATAATGAGCTTAATAAAATATCTGGAGTGTATCAGGTTCAAAAAGAGTCACCATTGTTTTTCAAAAAACCAGTGGCTGTCGCAAAAAGAAAAGTTGTTTCAAAACATCTTTCTAACATCGAACAAATGTACTCTAACAACACTTGCTACACAAGTGAAGCTAGAATACTTTTGGATGATCTTAAAAAGAGAGTTGAAATGCTTCAAACTATTGTGGCAACCAAAACAAACGCTAATATCAACGATTGGTTTTCAAGTTTTCAAACTGAACAGAAAAAGATGTTCGAAACAGAAATTACTCCCATTGTAACTGCAATACATGCAAGAGTAATCCATGTTGAGAATGCAATTGTGAAAGAAGCAGCCGAATTTGTCAAGGACCACAAATCCTTGGTGAAGGAAGCTAATGAAAAAATTGAACGAATCAAAGTTTTGGAAAAACAAAATGACGCTCTCTCTTCGAAGCTCTATCAACTGATATTATGTCCATTATCTATCAATTATATTCTGTCGAAGATGATGAAAGACTTCGAGCTGAGACTTCCCAAATTGTTTCAAAATGTGAAAATGCTCTTGCAAAGCTTGAAAAAGAAAATGTCACATATTTTAAACAACTTGATAAGAAAAAGGAAGAATGCAAGTATGACAAAATGTCGTATGAACGTTCTTACAATGAAATGCAAAATCAAATTGATCTTTTGAAGTCTCAGCTTGAATGTCAAAAAGGGAAGGGTGCGGAAATTAAAGTTAAGCCAAAAATGTCTGTTTCTCAAAATGCTCCTCCACCCTTGCCCAAAGAGAAAGGAAAAGAGAAAGTAGTTGTCGAAACACCAAAAGTGATAGCACCTGGACTTTATAAGATTAGTACCACTACTGCGTCTACCTCTATTTCTCAATCATATAGGGCGATAGACAAAAGTGTGAAAAATAATCCAACAGAGACTAGGCATGCTAAAACTGATTCAAAAGACAACAAGATAAATCCTAATGAGTGTGCCTTACCTTCTACAGGAGTAGAAAGTACCTCTAGGAGCAGCGAACTAAAGCCTAGGAGCAATACAAGGAACAATAGAGTCCCATCTGCATCTAAGAGTGACATCAAGAATAAAACGGCAGAAGTAGAAGAACACCCTAGGATTTTATCGCTTTCCAAGAAGAAACATATGTCATCTAGATGTAATGTTAAGGACAATATTTCAAGTGTTTGTAATGAATCTGTTTGTTTAATGAGAAAGAAATCTTTGTCTGAAAATATTTGTGATGATATTGTTTCTAATAATATGAATGTGAATGTTGTGCCTAAACAAAAAGATGTGCCCTCAGGAACTAGTGCTAGGTCTAGATACATTAAAAGGCTTATTGCAAAATCTAGGAAAACCACTAGTAGCCTATTACCTAAGGACCATCTTAAGTTTTGCACATGGAAACCAACAGAAAGAATGTTTACACCTAAGGATGGCACATTAGAAATTGCTTCAAATAAACAAATAGAAACCATCTCTAAGTGTGATATACCTGTTACATCTAACCCCCTGGAACCAAATGTTAAACGGTTTCCATATACAAAATCATCTGTTTTACACAGGTCATTGAAATTTGTCTTTGGATCGTCGACTCGGGTTGCTCCAAGCACATGACCGGGAATTTGAAGCTGCTGATCAACTTTGTATGGAAGTTCATGGGAACAATTAGGTTTGGAAATGATCATGTAGCAGCTATTCTGGGTTATGGAGATCTACAGTTCGGGAATTTTTTGATCACTCGGGTTTACTATGTCGAAGGATTGGGACACAATCTGTTCTCAGTCGGGCAGTTTTGTGATGCAGATTTAGAGGTTGCTTTAAGAAGGAATACATGTTTCGTTAGGAATTTGATTGGAGATGATCTCTTAACTGGAAATCGTGGCACCAATCTCTATGCTATCGACATAAACCAAATGGCCTCTTCATCACCAATTTGTCTTATGACTAGAGTTGACGACACTAAGTCCTGGTTGTGGCATAGACGCCTTTCCCATCTCAACTTCGACATGATAACAAAGCTTGCCAAAGACAACATCGTCTCCGGTCTCCCTAAATTCAAATACACCAAAGAACACTTATGTCCATCCTGTGAGCAAGGCAAGAGCAAAAGGGCAACTTATAAACCTAAAACCGTTCCCAGTTCGGTTGATAAGTTACATCTATTGCACATGGACTTATGTGGCCCAATGAGAGTTGAGAGTATCAATGGGAAGAAGTATATTCTTGTGATTGTCGATGATTACTCAAGATATACATGGGTAAGGTTTTTGAGATCAAAAGACGAAGCACCAGGAATCATCATCACCTTTCTGAAGCGGATTCAAGTCTTACTTCAAGCTCCAGTTAGGATTGTAAGAACTGACAATGGCACAAAATTTACTAATCAGGAGTTACGAACATATTTTGAAGAAACTGGAATTACTCACCAGACATCCGCTGTCAGATCTCCACAGCAAAACGGGGTAGTTGAAAGAAGAAACAGAACTCTTGTGGAAGTTGCTCGTACAATGCTGATTTATTCCTGTACACCGTTGTTTTTATGGGCTGATGCTGTTTCCACTGCCTGTTTTACTCAAAACCGATCCCTAATCCATCCAAGATTCAATAAAACCCCATACGAACTAGTGAACAACAGAAAACCCGATATCTATTATCTTCATGTATTTGGCGCTTTGTGCTATCCTACAAATGACAGAGAGGATCTGGGGAAGCTGAAGGCTAAGGGTGATATTGGTATCTTCATTGGTTATTCAGATAACTCGAGGGCATTCAGGGTGTATAATAGAAGAACGAAAAGAGTAATGGAGACGATGAATGTGAAATTTGATGAGATTTCACAAATGGCTTCTGAGAGACTCGCTCTAGAACCCGCGCTTAACCCGATGGCTTCTAATCGTATCGGATTAGGACCCGCACCACAAAGTCAAACTTCTGGACACATCAGTTCAGAACTCACACCTCAAGGAGCTCAATCAATTCATGACGAACAACCCATAACTCAAGAACTGGAGCTTCGACAAATGCATCACAACAACGTTCCGCTGCACCCGCTCAACAACAACCACCACCACCACCACAAGATGCATCTACTACAATCGAAGCTGAAGCACCAACTCCCTCCACGTCAACATCATCTACATCTACTCCTGCCACTCCAGTAATTGAGATTGTTTTACCAACAGTTGATGAGCAAACCCAAACAACACCAAATCAAGAAGAACCATACCAAAACGATGCTGTGTTAGAAGAAGAAGAACCATTTGAAAACCCATTTGCTACGGAATCTGCTGAATCTTCTTCTCATTTTCATGAACCAAAAAACACGCATTCGTTAGATCCAAGGTACCCTTCAACGTTAAAGTTGACTAAAGACCATCCAATAGAACATGTCATTGGTGAACCTTCAAGGCCAGTACAGACGAGAAGACAACTTGCCACCGATTGTGATATGTGCATCTTCGCCTACTCAGTCAGTTTAAAAGAGCCAAAGAACATTCGGGAAGCAATGTCGGATGATGCATGGATTGAAGCAATGCAGGAAGAACTTCTCCAATATCAACTTCATGACACTTGGGATTTAGTACCGAGACCCATTGACAAACTTGTCATTGATCTTAAGTGGATATGGAAGAACAAAAAGGATGAAGAGATGACTGTAATTCGCAACAAAGCTCGTCTCGTGGCCAAGGGATTTAGACAGGAAGAGGGAATTGATTTTGATGAGTCATTCGCGCCAGTAGCCAGACTTGAAGCTGTCAGGATTTTCTTAGCTTACGCGGCTCACAAAAACATCACGGTCTATCAGATGGATATCAAGACGGCTTTCTTGAATGGAACTCTGAAGGAAGAGGTGTACGTGAGTCAGCCAGATGGATTCGTTGACAAAGATCATCCCGACTACGTCTACAAGCTCAAAAAGGCTATCTATGGTTTGAAACAAGCCCCAAGGGCGTGGTACGATGAACTCTCATCTTTCTTGCTGAATAATCATTTCACCAAAGGAACAATTGACCCGACCTTGTTTACTAAGAAATTCAAAAATGACATTTTGATTGTTCAGATTTACGTGGACGACATAATCTTTGGGTCCACTAATCCGAAACATTCAAAACTTTTTGCAAATCTCATGAAAAGTAAATTTGAAATGTCTATGATGGGCGAATTAAAATTCTTCCTTGGACTTCAAATCCATCAATCCCATCATGGTATTTTCATTAATCATGCGAAATATACAATTGAGATTTTAAAGAAACATGGTGATGAAGCGAAAAGTGTACCGCTTTTAGGGGGTCATTTAAGCCCTAAATCGTATTTATTTGATCAAATATTGCCCTAAATCGTTCCTTTTGTCATTTTAGGTACTTTGGAGAAGAAATCTGGAAAAGGAAGCATTTTGGACGTTTTTGGAGCATAAAAGTGAAGAAAACGGCAAAGTCTCAAAATTATGCTGGAAAGTACCTTTGACGGCGTCAGGGATTGGCCCAGACGGCGTCATGGCTTGGCAAAAGAGGTGGATATGAAAATTACTCATGATAAGCCAGAGAATTTTGCATGAAAAAATCTGACGGCGTCACCCTTTGAAGTGATCAAGGCCATCACGGTTTAAATTAAAGAGGGACGGCGTCAAGCCCATTTCTGACGGCGTCAAGCCTTGATAAGCCAGAGCGGATTTTGGAGCACTAAAGAGGGACGGCGTCAGGAAGGCCATCCGGGAACCCTAAAAGCGGCGAGGTGACGACTTCAGGATCTATAACGTGACGCCGTCAGCCCTTAAACTCTATATATAGTTTTGCAATTTTTTGTCATTAGTGTGGAACTTATTGTGTGTAACTTTGGAGGAGAAACCCTAAGACGAATTTCTGCCATTTTTAAGGGTTTTCATACCCTTGGATCTCCCATGTTTAATTGAAGATAAGTGATTATTTAATCATTCAATATGTCTATGTGTTGTTTGATTATATCTTGTTCTTGTCTTTTGATTAACATGCTAGGCTAGATTTATCTTGTATTTGCTTAGATCTAATGAAACCTAGCTATTGATTATTGGTTATTAGTGTGTTATTAATTGTATTGGATGATTGTTCATCGATGTTAGGCTTAATAAAACTGGCTAACTTCCTATTCGGTAACTTGCTTGAACGTCTTAAGAAACATGAACCAATGCGTACTAAGGTTTTTATGGTTGTATTTAATGCATGAGCGAATTCTAGTGATCCCATGTTAGGAGCTTCCTAGCCGGCTCGACATAGGAGTGAAGTAGGAGCTCATAGAGGTGGGGAAGTACGTACGCCACCCCACGATTGGTATTAAGGAATACACCCGTCATCCACGCGATTAATACACACTAATCAACCGGTAAAAGATAGTTAGGGAGTAAGAAAATCTAAGTAAACACATTTCTCTCCACATAAGTTTCACAACTCTTTTCATTTTCAGTTATTTTATTTTATTTGCATTCGTAGTAACTTGGGTTAGTTGACTAGCAACTAATTCCGCCCACTCCTTCAAACCCGAGATTTTGCTTGCTTTAATAAAAATATAAAAACATAAAAAGAATCTTCTCTCACCCTTAGACCTATTAGAGTAGTTTTTCAATCCTAACGACACTATTCCCTGTGGAGAACGATCAATCCCCCGTACTTACCACTACACTATACTACATCGGTCAGGTACACTGCCTGGTGGGGTTGTAAGCCTCTTGAGATCCCTCGAGAGGTAAAACCTGTTGTAAGGTTGCAAAACCACGCATCAAGTTTTTGGCGCCGCTGCCGGGGAATAGTTATTGTTTAGGTTGAATTTTTATTTTATTAGGTCTACTCACTAGATTCCTTTCTAGTGAGATTTTTATTTTATTTTTCTAGGTTTTCTTTAGTCTATCTTTTTCTGCTCTAT
The DNA here is from genome assembly GCA_021014915.2 of Artemisia tridentata subsp. tridentata. Classification (NCBI taxonomy): domain Eukaryota; kingdom Viridiplantae; phylum Streptophyta; class Magnoliopsida; order Asterales; family Asteraceae; genus Artemisia; species Artemisia tridentata. The sequence continues at coordinate 8,720,198 of CP139504.1, forward strand.
CCATTGCTCAAATCTTCCTTGGCCATCATGGTAAACGAAGATCTCTCCAATCTTAGAGTCACAAGGAGTCGTAGTTCACTAAGAGACCTTATTCCACCCTATGCTGAACCCGAAAGGGAAATGCATAAATTAAGGCGACTCCACCAAGCGGCTGAACCATCCACGATCAATTTTGATGATGCCCTCTCCGAGGAAGAATCCAATCATCATTCTACACCTCCTAGCCCTCAAACCAATCACGATATGGAGGTTCCCGAAAACCCAATCCCTAAATGTCTCAAGGACTACTCTTCTCCCACCCCTCGTGGTTTTTCCAATGCTATCGTTTTTCCAAATGAACGCACGGATGGGGTCTTGCGTGCAACCGATATTTGGCTGGTCCAAAGTGTATGCAAGTTCCACGGATTGAAAACTGAAGATCCAATCCAACACATCAAGGACTTCCTGAAAATAGTGGATACCCTCCATACGGACGGGGCCACTAGAGATACCTCCCGGCTGCGATTCTTCCCCTTCACCCTTTATGAAAAAGCCGGAGACTGGTATAACCAACTTCCCTACGAATCCATTTTCACATGGGAACAGCTTGTCTCAAAATTCTATGAGAAATTCTTTCCAATAGGAAGAACTTCAACGTTAAGAGACGAAATCTTCCGCTTCCATGTTGGACCAGCTGAACCCATTCACGAATCCTGGATCAGATTCAAAGATCTGATTAGACAAGTCCCTCATCATGGCATTGAACTCTGGCTTCTTGTCCAAATCTTTTATGACAGTGTCCCTAAAAGCGACCAATTTGGCATTAATAATTCGGTGAAAGGAAAAATAGCCAACCTAAGCGCTGAGGAAGGATGGGATAGAATTGAGGAATACGTAAATGATCAAGACGATGCCTGGGATGAACCCGATTCGATCATGGGCGTTTCCAAGATCATGAAAGAGCCTCCTTTTGTTAGCCGGTTGAGTAGATTGAATGATCAAGTATCTTATCTTGACAAGTCACAACCGACTAAACAGTTATCAAACCCATACTTGATCTGTGACCAATGTGGTGGCCCGCATGAAGTGGAGGAATGCGGGGATGATACCACCACCGAACGAGTATGCTTGTCAAGCCACGACATCTTCGATGATCCTTCGCTCTTAACTTTCTACCAAAACAATGATTTTACCCCTTGGGGAAATCTTGTGAGAGAAAAGGGAGGAGGAGAATATCCTGACTATAAGGTTAGGAGCACTTTTGAGGATGATCTTGGGCATTTCACGTTTGAAAAGAATCTGCAACTAAATGGTCTCGACAACCTTATCAATAGCCAACAAAACGACATGAGGGCCAAATTCGCAGAACTCAACGCCACTCTCGACGGCCTTGGCGAACCTCAAACAAATCAAAGAGATCCCTTACTCGCCATCACCACTCGTGCTGGAACAACTACTAAGGATCCACCTTACCCAGCTCAACAATCTAACGTCATGGAACCCAACACCCCTCATGAGGAGGAAGATAATGTGAACGATGAGAATCCCGAACAAACCCCTTCGGTAACTCCCTCTCCACCTACTCCAACCAAACAGCCCATTAAAGTCCCATACCCGTCCCGTCTCAAGAATCAAAAGGTCGAAAATGATAATAAAAGATTCTTGTCATATTTAAGGAATTCGGTCGTCACCATACCCCTTCTTGATGCGTGTTACCATATGCCCAAATATAGTACATACTTCAAGAAGTTGCTAACCAACAGAAAAGGGCTCGAGGGTCTTGTAACCTTAGGAGAAGAATGTTCTGTGGTGACTCAACGAGGGCTGCCAAAGAAGGTGGACGATCCAGGTAGTTTCACTTTGCCCTGCTCAATAGGATCTCTTTCAGTCAAGAATGCTTTGGCCGACTTAGGAGCAAGTATCAATCTTATGCCGCATTCCATGTTCCTCAAATTAGGGTACTCTGGATTGAAACCCACCCGTATGAACATCCAACTAGCCGATAGATCAGTCAAATACCCCTTAGGAATATGCGAGAATGTGCTGGTTAAGGTAGGGAAGTTCAAATTTCCAGTTGACTTCGTCATCTTAGAGATGGAAGAAGATGACCTAGTGCCCATCATTCTAGGGAGGCCATTCCTTGCAACTGCTCGTGCTGTTATTGATGTTCATGACGGCAAAACTAACCTTACGAGTGGGAGCCGATAGCTTAACCTTCGACATCAAGGACACAATGAATCTTTCTCTCGAAACAGATAATCAGCTGTATTTCATCGGAGAAATCAATGAACTATCTGACGAGATTGACAATTGTATAGATGAACAGGTGGAAGCTGGGTGGTTGCGAGATGAAGCTTTCTTACCCATCTTAGAGGAGGAGAAGACTATGGATGTAAACGCAGTCTCCTTCTATCCCAGACAAAAAATTGAACCGCTTGAGCTTCGTAAACCCGAGAACAAACTTAAACCTTCCATCATCGAGCCACCTACGTTAGAACTCAAGGAACTCCCAAACAACCTTGAATATGCTTTCCTCCAAGGAGAAGATCAACTTCCGGTAATCATAAGCTCTTCTTTGAAAAGTGAACAAAAGGATAAACTCTTAGGAGTTTTAAAAAAATATAAAGAAGTTATAGCATGGAGTGTAGCCGATATCAAGGGGATTGACTCTACCTTTTGCACGCATAAAATCCTCATGGAGGAGGATTATAAACCCTCCGTGCAACCTCAAAGGCGAGTAAACCCCAACATTAAGGAAGTCGTAAAAAAGGAAGTCATTAAGCTCCTAGATGCAGGGCTAATTTACCCAATTTCTGACAGTCCATGGGTAAGTCCTGTACAGGTTGTACCAAAAAAAGGAGGAATGACGGTGGTGAAGAACGATAAGGATGAGTTAGTGCCTCAACGAACAGTAACTGGATGGCGTGTGTGCATCGATTATAGGAAGTTGAATGATGCAACCCGAAAGGATCATTTCCCTCTCCCATTTATCGACCAAATGTTGGAAAGGTTAGCAGGGCATGAGTACTACTGCTTCCTAGATGGGTTCTCAGGATATTTCCAAATCCCTATCGCTCCTGAGGACCAAGAAAAGACTACATTTACATGCCCTTATGGCACCTTCGCCTACAAGCGAATGCCCTTTGGACTATGTAACGCCCCCGCCACTTTCCAGCGCTGCATGACAGCAATCTTCCATGAGTTAATGGAAGACAGCATGGAGGTCTTCATGGATGACTTTTCGGTCTTTGGAAACTCTTTTGATCGCTGTATTGCTAACCTTGAGAAAATGCTCAAGCGTTGTGAGGAGACTAACTTGGTACTAAACTGGGAAAAGTGCCACTTTATGGTAAAAGAAGGGATTGTGCTAGGGCACAAAATTTCAGGAAGTGGAATTGAAGTGGACCGGGCAAAAATTGAAGCTATCTCCAAACTTCCCTATCCAACAACTGTCAAGGCAATCCGTAGCTTTTTGGGTCATGCTGGCTTCTATAGGAGATTCATTAAAGATTTCTCAAAAGTAGCTAAACCAATGACTCAGTTGCTCATGAAGGATGCCCCGTTCGACTTCTTTCAAGAGTGCAAGGATGCATTCGATCGATTGAAGCAGGAACTTACCCAAGCTCCAATTATGGTCACCCCTAACTGGGAGTTACCCTTTGAAATCATGTGCGATGCTAGCGATTATGCTGTTGGAGCAGTATTAGGCCAAAGGCTTAACAAACACTTTCAGCCAATATACTACGCTAGCAAAACCATGAATCCTGCTCAAGAAAACTACACTACCACTGAAAAGGAATTACTAGCCGTGGTATTTGCTTTTGATAAGTTTCGCCAATATCTTGTCCTTTCTAAAATGGTTGTTTTTACGGACCATTCAGCTATTCGATATCTTTTCGCTAAACAGGATGCTAAACCACGGTTACTTCGTTGGATCCTACTATTGCAAGAGTTCGATGTTGAGATTCGTGATAAGAAAGGAGCAGAGAATCTTGCGGCTGATCATCTCTCTCGTCTCGAAAACCCCAGCCTCGCTGAATCTGACAAGAGTGAGATTCGGGAGTCATTTCCGGAAGAGCAGCTCATGTCAATAAATGATTCTGAACCTTGGTATGCGGATTATGCTAACTACCTGGCAAGTAGAGTCATTCCTGAGCATATGAGCAGGCATGAAAAAAAGAGGTTCTTCAATCAATTAAAGTACTATTTTTGGGATGAACCTTTCTTATTCCGAAGATGTCCGGATCAGGTAATCAGGCGTTCTATTTCGGAAAAGGAGGCTGTCAGAATTATGAAAGAGTGTCATGCAGGTCCATCGGGAGGAAATCATGGAATGAACACTACTGCACGAAAGGTCTTCGACGCGGGATTCTATTGGCCTACAATATTTCATGATGTGAAGGGTATGATACAGACTTGTGACGCGTGTCAAAGAGCTGGGAATATCTCTAGGAGGGATGAAGCCCCACAGAATTATATACAAGTTTGCGAGGTTTTCGATGTTTGGGGAATTGATTTCATGGGACCCTTCCCATCTTCAGGAGGGAATGAATACATCTTAGTGGCCATTGATTATGTTTCGAAATGGGTGGAAGCACAAGCCCTTAGGACTAACGACGCTAGGGTAGTCATTCATTTCTTAAAAAAATTGTTCGCTAGGTTCGGAATTTCGAAGGCTCTTATTAGCGATAGGGGAACCCATTTTTGCAATTCGCAAATGGAGAAAGTTATGAAAAGATATGGAGTCTCTCACCGATTCTCCACCGCTTACCATCCTCAAACCAACGGCCAAGTCGAAAACACTAATAGAGCCATAAAGAGAATATTAGAGAAAACGATCAATCAAAACAGAAAAGATTGGTCTTTTAAGCTCGATGAAGCTTTGTGGGCATTTCGAACCGCTTATAAGACACCAATCGGGACAACCCCGTTCTGTTTGGTATATGGCAAGGCATGCCACCTTCCAGTAGAACTGGAACACAAGGCATATTGGGCACTTAAGGCTTGTAATTTGGATTATACGGTTGCGGGAAACAAATAGATTCTTACAGCTCCAAGAGCTCGATGAATTGAGATTAGAGGCTTATGAATCTTCCATTACATACAAAGAAAGGGCAAAAAGATGGCATGACCAACGGATTAAGAGACCCAAGGAGTTTTCGGAAGGAGACAAGGTATTATTATATAATTCTCGCTTAAGGCTATTTCCGGGAAAACTTAAATCTAGATGGTATGGACCTTTTACTGTAAGGAGCTCCTCTAAAACCAGAGCCGTTGTGTTAATTGACGACGAGGATAGAGAATTCACTGTGAATATACAACGAGTTAAGCATTATCAAGAGAATGGTAATGAAATGATCAATGAGGAAGACATAACTTTTGATGAAGAAGTCACGTAATGTACGGTGACTTTGAGTCTAGCTACAAGACTCGTTAATAAAGAAAAGCGCTTCTTGGGAGGCAACCCAAGCTTTATTTGCTTTGTGTGTTTATTTATTTGTTTGTTTGATTTTATTTGCTTCCGTATGTATGTTTAATTTTTATTATTATTGATTCATGTTCAAAACTAAAATGTGAAAATGCTTTATCTTGTTTTTAACTTCGTCTTAACTACATATAAAGGTATTTTGCAAAAGATAAGTGTAAGGGAAATCCAAATCGGTTTATTAGAACAAATGAACATGAATCGTAATAATAACAAATTAACATACATATTAGTATTTGTTTGAGTCAAATGCTTGTATCGAGTCATAATGATGTTTTGCAGGAATTCCAGGAAGTAAGGTAAAGGTTTTTCCAGAAATTTTCCGGAAACTTAACATGAGAACTCTGTCAGATCATTTCTGAAGGCGTCAGGCTTTACAACCTGACGGCGTCAGGTTTTAATTTTCTGAAATTTTTGAAAGTTTTGTTTTCTTAAAAAGTTTTTATTAAATCTCTAACTTATAAACTCCAGGAATCTGCAAAATTATCATTCCACAAGCATTATATCCTTATATAGAATTTATCCCGCCGATGTTATGCAGGTTTTCGTGTTTGTTTTCTCAGGTTTAACAGGTTATTTTGGACAAGGAGATGTATGGGGAATCAAGCTTTTGGCGATGCATTAGTCTTGGAGCTTCAACATTCTCTTGGAAGAAGATCTAACCATGTTACCTCTTTATCCACCAAACGAATCAGGGGAGTATTTGATTTCATTCGTTTACCTTATTACTTTTACATCTTGTTATTTGAACATTGGGGACAATGTTTATCTTAAGTGTAAGGGGGGGGGGGGGGTAAAGTACGATACTTTAAAGAATGCTATTACACTTGATTTTTGTTTGTTTGATGGTAGATGTGTAATAAAACTGAGATAAACACCTGTTAGGGCAATTTTAGTGCCAAATTTAAAATTTTTTACAACGTTTAGGAGTGAAACTTTGATCTTAATGAGCGTCTCACGGATAGGAGTTATATGACTAGCACAAAAAACCGTACCACTAAAAAATTTTCCACCCCCAAATATGTGAGGTTCGCCCCTAGAATTGGTAGGAAAAGCATTTATGCTATGATGTGTGTACCGGTAGCACTTAGATTCTAGAACTTGCGTTAGGACCATTCCGAGGCCACAAGTGAGACTACATTCGTGTAGTTAGATTTACTACATGATAAGAGGCATTAGGATTAACCCATTGTTTTACACCTGTGTTTTTGTTATAATTACTTTGGCTACATTGGTCAAGTAATTCTCCCACACCCTTTGCGTTGTACTCATTTTTAGTAAACGATACCCCTAGTACACCCCTCAGAGCCTATCTTTTCGTTTCGACCTTTAAGCATTTTACTTAAAGGAAGAATTTGTTACACCCCACTTAAATGTACACCCAAATCGCCTTAGCCTACCTTGTATGCACTCATTTTTAGTGCATTATTGTGACAACATTTGTTTAAACCCAAGTTAATTATCTAGTTGATTACATGGTTGCTAAGTCGAGTCATATCCATGTACATATTGTTTTGGGAAGATTGGGACTCATGGGTAAAGTACTAGTGTAATGGAGTAATGGGGAAGAACATCATTTATTACCCCCATATGTGCTAAATATTTTAAAAGTACTCCAAGTTTTTCGATTATCTTAATTCGAGTCATTAGAATAGTTATTTGTAAAGTTATGTAAAAGTTCAAGTGTAAGGGGAATGCAACGCCCCTATGATGTATTATTTTGGATGGTAGGGCAAGAGTGTATAAAAAAATATATATATATATATATATATATATATATATATATATATATATATATATATATATATATATATATATATATATATATATATATATATACAAAAAAATGAGAAAAAGAAAAGTAGAAAAAACATACGGACTACCATCCCGTTTTATTTTATGTTTGTCTTATGTTTTTGTTATTTTGTTTTTAGCTTAAGTCGAGTCCAGTCTTGGCTTAGCAACGCCATATTGTACATGTAATTAATCAAGATCTTTAACTCGCCACCAGTAAAATATCCCTTATCCAACAAAACCGTGTTTATCATATCCCTACACCTCACGTTATAACCCGTTTAAAAGCCCTCTTTGATAGTTTATCTTAGGTGCTTACACCTAGTGGAGGAGGTTTTTGATCCTTGCCCAAGCCTATGGTAATCTATTTGCTATGACAGGTAGTGAGAGATATTATCCGTTTTCATTTATGAGATTTATTTTGATGACACTTGAGAGATGTGAGTATCTAAACACTACTTGTGAGGTGCTAGTTTGTAATCTCCGTGCTTATTATGATTAAAGTGGAACGACTATTTGTTGTAATTACTTTTATATTAGCGTTAAATGACCCCTAACTTGTATTTTGGTTAGAATAAAAGCGCATTTGCTTGAGGACAAGCAAATCTCAAGTGTAAGGGTATTTGATGAAGCGAAAAGTGTACCGCTTTTAGGGGGTCATTTAAGCCCTAAATCGTATTTATTTGATCAAATATTGCCCTAAATCGTTCCTTTTGTCATTTTAGGTACTTTGGAGAAGAAATCTGGAAAAGGAAGCATTTTGGACGTTTTTGGAGCATAAAAGTGAAGAAAACGGCAAAGTCTCAAAATTATGCTGGAAAGTACCTTTGACGGCGTCAGGGATTGGCCCAGACGGCGTCATGGCTTGGCAAAAGAGGTGGATATGAAAATTACTCATGATAAGCCAGAGAATTTTGCATGAAAAAATCTGACGGCGTCACCCTTTGAAGTGATCAAGGCCATCACGATTTAAATTAAAGAGGGACGGCGTCAAGCCCATTTCTGACGGCGTCAAGCCTTGATAAGCCAGAGCGGATTTTGGAGCACTAAAGAGGGACGGCGTCCGGAAGGCCATCCGGGAACCCTAAAAGCGGCGAGGTGACAGCGTCAGGATCTATAACGTGACGCCGTCAGCCCTTAAACTCTATATATAGTTTTGCAATTTTTTGTCATTAGTGTTGAACTTATTGTGTGTAACTTTGGAGGAGAAACCCTAAGACGAATTTCTGCCATTTTTAAGGGTTTTCATACCCTTGGATCTCCCATGTTTAATTGAAGATAAGTGATTATTTAATCATTCAATATGTCTATGTGTTGTTTGATTATATCTTGTTCTTGTCTTTTGATTAACATGCTAGGCTAGATTTATCTTGTGTTTGCTTAGATCTAATGAAACCTAGCTATTGATTATTGGTTATTAGTGTGTTATTAATTGTATTGGATGATTGTTCATCGATGTTAGGCTTAATAAAACTGGCTAACTTCCTATTCGGTAACTTGCTTGAACGTCTTAAGAAACATGAACCAATGCGTACTAAGGTTTTTATGGTTGTATTTAATGCATGAGCGAATTCTAGTGATCCCATGTTAGGAGCTTCCTAGCCGGCTCGACATAGGAGTGAAGTAGGAGCTCATAGAGTTGGGGAAGTACGTACGCCACCCCACGATTGGTATTAAGGAATACACCCGTCATCCACGCGATTAATACACACTAATCAACCGGTAAAAGATAGTTAGGGAGTAAGGAAATCTAAGTAAACACATTTCTCTCCACATAAGTTTCACAACTCTTTTCATTTTCAGTTATTTTATTTTATTTGCATTCGTAGTAACTTGGGTTAGTTGACTAGCAACTAATTCCGCCCACTCCTTCAAACCCGAGATTTTACTTGCTTTAATAAAAATATAAAAACATAAAAAGAATCTTCTCTTACCCTTAGACCTATTAGAGTAGTTTTTCAATCCTAACGACACTATTCCCTGTGGAGAACGATCAATCCCCCGTACTTACCACTACACTATACTACATCGGTCAGGTACACTGCCTGGTGGGGTTGTAAGCCTCTTGAGATCCCTCGAGAGGTAAAACCTGTTGTAAGGTTGCAAAACCCACGCATCACATGGAATGGAAAATTGTGACTCTGTTGGCACACCAATGGTCACTTCACCCAAAATAGGCGTTGACTTATATGGGAAACCCATTGATCCGAAGAAATATCAGAGCATGATTGGGTCTCTCATGTACTTAACTGCTAGCCGACCCGATATACAATTTGCTGTTTGTTTATTAGCACGGTTTCAGGCAAGGCCTACCGAACTTCACCTCAAAGAGGTTAAACGGATCTTCCGGTACCTTCGAAGAACCATTAACATGGGACTTTGGTATCCGAAGGATTCGGAGTTCAAACTAACAGCCTTTGCAGATGCCGATCATGCTGGTTGCCAAGTCACTGCAAAAAGTACATCCGGAGGAGCACAATTTCTGGGAGAGAAGCTAGTAGGCTGGTCATCGAGGAAACAAGACTGCACGGCGCTTTCAACCGCAGAAGCCGAGTATGTGTCTCTATCTGCGTGTTGTGCCCAAGTTCTATGGATGAGGACACAACTCACAGATTATGGCTACTCTTTCGACCACATACCTATGTATTGTGACTCAAAAAGTGCCATAGCCATCTCGTGCAATCCAGTTCAGCACTCCAAGACCAAGCATATTAGAGTCCGCTACCACTTTATCAAGGAACACGTCGAAGAGGGTAATATTGAATTATTTTTCGTGAAGACTGAATACCAACTTGCCGATCTATTTACTAAAGCCCTCCCAACAGAGCGGTTTGAATATTTAGTTCGTCGAATTGGAATGCGAAGCCTAACTCCCGAAGAGTTAGAAAGTCTTCTCGAATCTTCTTGAATTATCTCATGAAGCTTCGCATGTAAATATTTTTTGAAAAACAAAATACAAAATTTTAAAAACCAACAAAAACAAAATATAAAAATATAAAATTTCAAAAAGACATAAAAAATATAAAATACAAAAATCAAAAATATTCTTCTCACGACATGTCTCTTGTATAAATCAATATTCTGTACCTACCTAGAAATGTCATTTAACAATGATACGGGCATGTACAGATGCTTGAGCGAGAGTTCATTTAAACATTTTCTAAAACATGTCATTCTCAAAACTTTCTTCTTTACGGCTTTCGTGCATTTCAGTACGAAACCCGCGCTACAATGATGACTTCTGATTATATCTGATCAGGACTCGCATTGTTAATGGCAAATAAAATCAAAGAATCCTTGAGCACATGATCAAGATTTTTCAAAAATATTTTTCAAAATCTTTCTCCAAATTCTATGCTCAAGATTCTTCAAAAGTGCAAACTCCCTCTATACCCTTAAATGATTTTTAAACTCAAATGTTTAAAGAATATGCTTTATTTAAGGGGGAGTATAATATTTAAATGCAAAATGTTCCAATTTCATGCTAAAATCCGTTCTCTCTCCAAAAAGTTTCATTTTAATCAAAATTGATATCAAAAATATCATGTGGAACCGTTATGCTCGAGGTTTGTTAGAACTTATCTAGGAATTAACACAATAATAATGAATAACAATCATTGTATGCATCGGAATAATCAAACGAATCATTATTATTGAACAAGGTCATCAAGCTTACAAACCCTAGGCGTCCATTAGAGGACTTGACGCCTAGACACACACACCCCTTTAATGACTACATTGTGGAAGACATATTAATAAAACCTACGCCCTACCCTCTTTATATAATAGAGGATTAGGGTTACAAAGACTCTAAATTGACAATTAAGGTCCTTTATCTTTGTCTTCATAAGTTTCCTCCATCTTTTATGTTTTTGTCAATATCAACTCATATGTAATTCCTAACAATCTTCCCCTAGTTGATATGGCAAAACCAAGCTTATGAAAGATGTCGTCTTCCCCTTAAGCCATGCATACCATCAAGGATCTTCAAGCTGCAATCTTCAATAACTTCTTCCCCTTTTTGCCATACTCAAATAAGAAAAGAAAAAGAATACGCAACTTTGATCGTCATAATCACCAACCAGTACCATACTTCCAATCAAGTCTTCTAATGTCTCGAATTATCCACCATTAAGAACACCAAAACGCTTACTTATTAAATTAACGCAAGACATAAAAATCCCAAATCTTCAGTATGAATACCAACGAGTAATCACAAAAACCTTCACCTTGATGTAGCATAATCTCGATGTATTGAAGAAGAAAACTAACCATTACCAATTCGATGCTGAAGTAGAATAAACCAACCTTTGTGTCTTATAAGGAGATCGCAATCTCCTGACAAAAATCACTGAGCACAATAACGTAACTCCTTCAAGTGTTCTGCCAATTCGTAGTCTTGAACGAACGAATAAGTTATCTTTAAAGTGTAATGCAACCACTTTAAGATATAATAAAACACAAACTTGAAAAATTCCACTTCACCGTCAAATAAGTAATAACCAATCCACTTCGCCAATAAATACGAGCCATAAATCTGTACGAACAGAAATCAAATCATCATCTTGTGTGTGTGTTTCTTCCCCTGTGTGTGTGTGTGTGTGTTTTTGGAATCACCAGTTCCAAATCAATAACCAATGCTTCCCCTTATTTTGAGAAGCCCATGCTCGAGCAGTACAAAGTTTATAACCAGCAGTATAAACTTTTCATCCTCCAAAGCTAGCAGTACAAACTGTTGTCGAGCAGTATTAACGCAAAAACCAAGCAGTACTAACTGGTGAAGCCAGCAGTACAAACTGCTATGTATAAATCAATGAGCAGTACGGAATATTAAAGTGAGCAGCAGAAACTGTTAGACTAATAACCATCAGATTAATAACCACAATCGACTTTATACGCAGCAGCAGAACTAAAGTGCATCCACTCAGTTATAAAACTGATTAAATAAACCAATATATATGCCAACAATCGACAATCCTCTGCTATAGTCATAATCAATTGATCAATCACAATCGAATATTATAATAAAACTCACGTGATATTCTGCTCATTATTCTGAACCATTGACCAATTCATCACAAAAAAAATTCTCGAATAGAATAATATAAACCAATCATGCGTAAACCAATCTCAATATTCCACACCGATCCAATAATAAATTCAGCACGAGGTTTAATCCACTGACTCAATTAATTACTCACAGACCAGTTTAATACAATACAGATTCAATCAGTACGAGAATAATTTTGTTTAATGGTAAACCTGTCAAAACCTTGAATTAGTGATTTGGTCTTGTTGAGGTATTGAACCATGTTATCCTCTTTAGCCACATATTCGCCCAACACATGGTTGGCTACTAATCAGGAATCTACATTTTCTTCTAGGTTGCGTACACCCATCCGAGTTGCAATGCGTAATCCAACGATTAGGGCTTCATATTCTGCCTCGTTGTTCGTGGCTGTGAATTCAAAATGCAGTGCGTAAGTGAATTCCATTCCTTCTGGGTTAGTGAGGATAAGGCCTGCGCCCGATCCGTCTACGCATGGAGATCCGTCCATGAACAGGACCCATGGCTCTTGTAGTTCTACCTCGTTCAGTGGAGGTGCAGCATCGGTGTCTGGTTTTTCGATGATGAAGTCTGCTAGTATTTGCCCCTTGACCGCAGTGCATGGTCTATAGGAGATATTATACTCGCCTAGCAGCACACTCCATTTTTGTAATCGCCCCGATGCGTCAGGTTTAGAGATAACTTGCTTGATAGGTTGGTCTGTGATCACCGCTATTGGGTGTGCTTGAAAGTATCTACGCAGTCTTTTGGCGGCAAATACTAACGCCAAGACCAACTTCTCCATTGGGCTGTAGTTAATCTCTGTCTTCTTGAGTGCTTTGCTTACAAAATATACCGGTGTTTGTACGGAATTCCTATCCATCAGTAGCACTGCGCTGACCGCTCCATGAGTCGCAGACAAATACACAATTAACTCCTCCCCTGGTCGGGGTGCGACTAGCTTGGGAAGCGCTGCTATATGTTGCTTAAGCTATGTGAAAGCTTCTTCCGCTTCTGCAGTCCAACGAAAGTCTCCCTTTTTTGTACACTTCTTGAGTGTTTTAAAGAGAGGAAGTGACTTATCCGCTGATTTGGACAGGAATCTGTTCAAACCGGCTAGCTTTCCATTCAGAGACTGAACTTCTTTCAACGTGCGTGGTGAAGGGAGTTGGATGATAGCCTCTGTTTTTTCTGGGCATGGCTTAATGCCATCTGGTTCTATCAAGTATCCCAGGAACATGCCCTCTGTAACGCCAAAAGTGAATTTCTTAGGATTCAACTTCATGTTGATCTTTCGTAGTGTTCTAAATGTTTCTTCAATGTCGCGCACCACTTCGTCTTCTGTATGGATTTTTATGACAAGGTCGTCCACATAGACCTCTAGGTTGCGGCCCACTTTCTTTTCAAATGCATTATCTACCAATCGCTGGTAGGTGGCGCCCGCATTCTTCAGGCCAAAAGGCATCTTTGTATAACAAAAGACACCTTGGCTTGTGTGGAAGGCTGTTTTTTCCTCGTCTTCCTTGGCCATTTGGATTTGGTGGTACCCTTTGTATGCATCTAAGAAACATTTAAAGGGATATCCGCACAAAGATTCTACCTTCCAGTCTATCTCTGGTAGTGGGTAGCAGTCCTGTGGACATACTTTGTTGAGGTCAGTGAAATCCACACACATCCGCCAACTACCATCACTCTTCTTGACCATTACTGGATTGGAGAGCCAGTCATGGTAATAGACTTCTCGCATGATGCCTGCGTCCACAAGTTTGTGTACTTCTTCCAGAATGGCTTTTGCGCGCTCTGGAGCCTGGCCGCGCTTTTTCTGTCGTACTGGGGAATATCCTTGTCGGATTTTCAACTTGTGTTCTGCAATCGAGCGTGGTACACCGGTCATATGCTTTGGTTCCCATGCGAAGATATCCAGATTCCTTTGCAAGAGCGCGCACACGGCCGCTCTTCCTTTGTCTGACAACGATCCTCCGATCGATACTTCTTGTTCCAGGTAGTCAGGGTGAATTGCGACCTTCAGGTTTGATACTTTAGCTGCGCTCTGTTCTGGGGTGTGCGTCGTCTCGCATGTAATCGTATTACACTCTCCTGGTGGCGCAGCGCTATTGTAGATAGTGATAATGCCGCCTTCTACCGGGAATTTGAGCATTCCATGTGCTGTGGACGGTACTGCGCGCATTGCCGAAATTCCTGGTCTTCCAATAATACCATTGTATGGTGAAGGAGATCTGATCACCATAAAATTCATCCAGGCTGTCGTGGAGTGTTCCTTATTACCGACAACGACTAGTAGTCGTAGTTGCCCCATGGGCCATATCTTTTCTCCTGTGAAGCCAGTCAACGAAGTCGTAGCTGGGCTTAACTGTCTTTGTATCTCAGGTCGCAATCTCTTGAAGCAATGCTCATACATTATGTCCGCTGATGCCCCTCCATCAACATACATGCGGTGGATATCGTGACCCCCCGCATTTATCTCAATGGTGAGTGGTTCCGCCACTGCGTTGTCCGCAGCCAAGGTGGGGAAAGAGATTTCGCTTCCATGAGAAAATTTCTGGCTGACCTTTTGCCTAGTCGTTCGCTGCCATGATTGTATCATGTAGATCGTGTCATCCTTGTCCTTGGGTGCTTCTTTCTTGCCCCCGGTCTTCTGTTTGTCTTTTCCATCCTTGATGTTCTTAACTAGATGGTCCAATCTGCCCTCTTTTACTAGCTTATCTATTAGTTGGCGCAATTGGACGCACTCATTAGTGGTGTGGCCCTTCTGTCCATGATACTCACAGTATCCGTTCCCTACGCGCCGATCTTCTGGGGTACGCATCGATGGGGGTCTCGGAAAGTTCGCGCCTTCCGTCGCAAATATCTCCTTTGGAGTCTTCGTTAGTGGGGTATACTTGTCGTTTCCCCGTCCGCCCCCTTGACTGCGATAGCTTTTGTTACGATTGCTACTTTGGTCATTGGATTGTCTCCTTGGCTCTTCTTGTGACCTATAGTTTGAGTAGCCTTTCTTGCTATCCGCAGCGGCGGCTTCTCCTTGGATGAAGGACCTCGTGCGCTTCATCAGTTCATCAAAGGTTTGGGGAACCCTATCATTTAACTTTTTGATAAGCTCTGGGTTATTGATTCCGTTCATAAACCCTGAGATCTTTAGTATTTCGGGGCATGCCTTGACATGTATGCATTCGTCTTTAAAGCGCTCCATAAAAGCGCTTGTGGATTCCCCTTGGCGCTGTTTTACCCTAGCGAGCTCCACAGGGTTCTTGGCGCACTTCTTCCTCTGAGTAAAGTTCAAACGAAACGCCTTCCGCAACTCTTCAAACCCATCGATGCTTCTACGTGGAAGCTTACTGAACCAGTTCCGCGCATTCCCTACTAAAGTAGAGTTAAACATGTGGCACCACACAGGTTGTGGCCAATTTTCGATGGTTGCCGCTGATTCGAAAATTTTTAGGTGGTCATCAGGATCACCTGTCCCATCATAAGTCTTAACATTAGCGGGCATGCGCCTTCTCTTATCTTCTGAAAAATCACTGATGCGCCGAGTGAATGCGTCAACCTTTTGGCGGCGCCATGGACGAGACATATCTTCGTCTTCCCGGTCGCGGGATCTTCTCCTGGACTTCCAGTGTCCTGTTTCTTTGTCCTCGTTGTCCGAGGAGTCACTTGAGGATGAGCTTACCCTATTGCGGCGCTTGCGCCGACTATCCTCAGAATCTGAGCTTGAAGGGCTTTCGCTTGGGGAGCATCATCGCCCAAGTCTATCTTGGATTCTGCGACTGCCAAGTCTAGCGTGGACATTGGTGCGCCGTCCATCATCTTCATGCTCCTCTAGAGACTGTAAGTCGGCTGCTTCATCGTCCACAACTTTCCTTCCGATCCTAGTAAACACAGGGTGTCGGCGGCTATCCTTCTCGCGCCTTTCCTTTCGGTAACGCGGTGGGGATGCTTCATGCTCAGGATCAAAGTTGAGCCTGGCTTGCAGGCTCTGACTTGACCTCTTTTCGCTTCCTCTCGCATCAGCGCAGCCAAGGTTTCGTAGTTTTGGGACACGAAATCACTTGGCGCTAGTTCAGGCGCGACTCCTTCTAGCGCGAGGATGTCTGTTTCCAAATCAGGACCCTTGTTTCGGGTGGGCGCATTTGGCGGGTCAGTGAAGTTTAATTCTGGCATGGTGAGAGGAGTGCGCAGTAGATCTACCGCGCTAGTGGTTGTTGTAGTAGCATGGGTAGTCCTTGTGAGCGGTTCTACTGGAGTAAAAGCCAGATCTGAGTATGATCCTAGGATTTTGGGCACACTGGTTGTCCCAGAGGCCTGCTTAGCGGCTGCATCAGTTTGCTGCTTCTTCCCCAGTGGGTCGTCATGCGTTTTCTTTGTCTGCGGAGTCCGCTGATTTGGGTTTCCATGCTTCGTCATTCTAGTGCTTTGTAGAGTTCTTAGTGTATGGTCCCACGGATGGCGCCACTTGTTGATACAAAAGTTGGGCGTTCCTTGTTTCCGTACCAATTAGATCTTAATGCTTGAGACCTACGCACTAAGAAAACAAAAAGACACGTTAGGCTTATCGTGGGATTGTCTCCCACGATTATCCTCCGGCGTGAGAGTAAGTAATCGGTTTTAGGGTTTAGTTGAAGAGTTAGGGTTGTAGATCGTACCTTTAATGAGAGTCGAGAGACTCTTTATATACACACGAAACCCTTGTTGGTTTTGTGTTCCTCACTCCTCAGCGTATCCCGTATAGGTCGGTTGTTTGATACATATCTCATAAATAAGAGATATCCTATATCAAGACCATAAATAACTTCGGGTTTGGGCCTTCGTGAACCCAAACCGTTATCGTGATAGCCCATTCGTGATGGGCTCGAGCCCATTCGTGATGGGCTTGAGTTGTAGTAGCGTCCATTGGTCGGGTTCGTAACCCGAATGCGGACTATACGTCATCACCCATCAGATATTAAATGCGATTCATTATATTCGATGAATGTCAATACTTAAAAAAAATCCGTTTAACTTGAGCAAACCTTACCGATCATTAACCTGCTTCAAATCTGCTCTTCTTCGACAGCAAAAACCTTGTAACATCCTAGATATCACGAGCAACCTGGCTTTGATACCACTTGTGGAACCGTTATGCTCGAGGTTTGTTAGACCTTATCTAGGAATTAACACAATAATAATGAATAACAATCATTGTATGCATCGGAATAATCAAACGAATCATTATTATTGAACAAGGTCATCAAGCTTACAAACCCTAGGCGTTGACTTGACGCCTAGACGCACACACCCCTTTAATGACTACATTGTGGAAGACATATTAATAAAACCTACGCCCTACCATCTTTATATAATAGATGATTAGGGTTACAAAGGCTCTAAATTGACAATTACGGTCCTTTATCTTTGTCTTCATAAGTTTCCTCCATCTTTCATGTTTTTGTCAATATCAACTCATATTTAATTCCTAACATATCACTATATGCTATTTTTGAGGGGGAGAGGACGTGATTAAAATGTGATCAAAGTTCGTGGAATCTCAAAGTATGCTCACCAGACAGACTCAGCATGAACCCTCGAATTGACGAAACTAAATGTCCGTTCTCGAAAAGACTTGTCCGTGACGGGTAATAATTTCAAGCTGGTTCATCCAGTGATGTAAACGTGTCTCGCAAAGGACTTGTCTGAGCAGAATGTATCAATTCGAGAGATGATCTTTGAATATGACCGGGACGGGTAATAATTTCAAGCTAGTCTAACTAGTGATGTAAGCGTGTCTCGCGAAGGTCATGTTCATGGAAAATCGATCTATTCAAACAATGTGCGAACTCTACCCAACATGTGCAATTTTAGTTAAAAATGTATGAGCACATGTGAAGGGGGAGTATTTCAAATATTATAAAACTCTCAAAGTGCTAACTAAATGTGTTTATTCATAAACACTTTGAGAGATTTTCAAAAGGTTTTATGGCAAATCTAGGATAGTCATGGCGTTATAAGATGACTAAGGTTAGGGAAAACCGTCCTATGATCCGCCAGAGCCGGAGGGATCTACCCAAGGACAATTCCAATAGATTAGATTTAGAAGTCCTTAGGTAAGATTGAAAAAAGGAGTAAATGAGAAAGGGAAAGAAGGGGTTGAAGAATTAAAAGAAAAAGTTTAATGAAAGGGTGAAAAGAAATAGCCCTCCATGAAAACTTAGGGCAGAAACTGGGTCAATACATCTGCTATCGGTATTCACTAAGGTGATACTGATATTGAAGACAAGACGTCATGGACCCAGTGACGCGCTGCACCACCCCTCCTAGCCACTCAGATATCTCTTAAAAGATATTTGTTTCATTTCTCATGGAGAACACTACATAATCTATCGGCCTCTCACTCCGAGATGTGTTGATATTGAAAAGGTGGCACTCTGCTCCATGCCTCTGACTACTAAAACTAAAACGCACATTACAGAGTCTAGAGCCATGAGATTCATCAAAAGATCTCTTAGGAACACTTTCCAGATAATTCACCTGTGTTTACCAATAAGGACACATGGTGTACATGAGTCTTAATGAGATCTAAGGATCTTGCCAGTTTTATCATGATGGTTACGTGCTTCAAACGGTCTACAGTTGTAGGGTGATCTCTAGCGACTCACTAAATCGTGGGTGCACTTTGGTGTGTCCGTGTAAGCCCTCTCGGGGTATCCGGTTCAGAACGGCCTGGGGGAGATTAGAGAAAGTCTACACACTATGCTGTTGACGATCTCGAAGTCCTAACCCATAAGCGTTGGATGATTATCACTAACGGTTTTATGCAGCTACCTTAAACATCCATCAACCATCATCATACACCAAAACATCTTCACCTCAGCATACTCATACTTATGAAGAACATCCCTCATCAAAGCTCAAGTGTTAAAATTTCAAGACAACAAGATCAAGTTAAAGACAAAGTGTAACAACCAAGTCAAGAGGCTAATCAAGATGTCAAGAACAAGTTCATATGTCAAACGATGAAAGATTAAGAGGAGATTGTTAGCAAGGGAAGATTGTTAGCAGAAGTTTACAGTCCAAGATGTATGAGTATGTTGGAGGATGCGACACATCATCTCGAGAAGATTTTGATCAAGGCAAGAACATCCACCAAAGGATGATTACTTTGAAGATCACAGTGCATGAAGGAACATTGATTGAAGACTATTCTACAACGACACACAAAGACCAAGACATTGAAGACAAAAGACCAATCACCAGAGCATAATTGAAATGACCATCCCTTAGGGGGAGATTGTTAGCTTTTATATTTTTAGAAAGTGATGGTCATTTGTATGTGTTTTAAATTATGTGTCGTGTAGGTATAAGGCAAATATTGTAAGGCTTGTGTTGGACTTTGATTAGTAAAGTTCATGAAATATAATAAAAGCCCAAGTCCAACACAAGCCCACCCAAGGCCTTTTAGGGCAACAAAGGCCACTCCACCTCCTATAAATACCACACTCTCACACTTATTTTGTGTGCCTCTAAGTGTAGTATAGGTGTGAGAGTGTGTGTGTGTGTGTTTTGTATTCCATGTTCTCTTAAGGTATTAATATTAATCATTCGACTATGGTTTATCTTATACACGCTTCATACTTTTCATCTCATCTATTCATTATCTTTTGAGTGTCACAGTTATAGTAGTTGTTTTATTATTGTCTTAGTTTGTAGTGATAAGTGTTGGTTCGTATAGATCTCTTTAGATTAACACTATCACATGTAATATGCATTATAAATGATTGATTAATAAACATAACACTTGACGGGTTTCATTGTCTAACATGGTATCATGAGCGGATGATCTTGGGACCTAGCCGGGTTAGACAATGAAACCTCGTCAGATGTTATGTTTATTGATCAACCATTTATAATGCATACTACATGTGATAACCTAACCCTAATGGAGCCTAACTCCCCATAATGGACCCTAACTTCATATTGAGCTTGAGTCATATCTATCATTTAATACTCACTTGTAAAATGGATTTTGTTTTGTAAATGTTTTTTGTTGTTCTACAAAATTTTGTGTCAAACTCCATTCTCTTTTATTAAATGACAACTTTCCATCCGTCACTAATTTGATCCGTCGTAGTAGGCTACTAGGCTGGACCAACATCCGATAGAGAAAGGTAGTTTTTTAGAAGCAACAAGTTGGGAAACCAAGATTAAGCTTGGCATTTTCTTATCTTCTTCCCGCCCTAGGAGTAGGAGTAACATTTTGGACCATAACCACTAATAACTTCCTCGTTGGGGCTTCATGCACTTGGAAAAGGCTCTAGCGACGGGAGGCCACTAGTTACAAAGTTCCAATAAGATATCGAGAGGACTATCACAGTCAGGTGCAAAGTAATTAGCCTTATCTGTAAAGTAGCTCAATTCCTATTTAGGGAGTGAAGGCTAAAAATGGCTTTGAGAAGCGTTCCACCTACGGACCGTCCCCATTCACTTGTTTATCGTAGAGTTTATAAGTACACAGTGCCCCACAACTGTAGATTTTAGTTCATAAATTAAACACATAATTATCATACACATGTGGAAGCGTATGATCAATTTAACACATAAAGAATTAACCAAATAATAAAGTAAATGCACCTTTGATTCTAGCAAAACAAGAATCAACTTCAATAATTCTTCAATCAAGATCAAGAATAGGATTAACGAATTACCCCTTACCGTTTTGTAATTCAATCCAAGATGTTAACTATAGTGAGTTAATACCGTTTTGTAATTCAATCCAAGAAATGAAGGGGCTAAAGTGACAAGCAGTTGATACCGGATCTGGACCAGCTATATAATCTCATTATCACCTCATTAGCTTTAGTTTTTTAGGGTTTTTTACTGCGTATGATTTACATACAGTTGGTAGGTTTTCTGTTATTATTATTTTGTTTAGAAACTCTCTTTATTTTTCTTGTATTGTAAAACTAAATGAATCAACCATAAAGGGGTGGTTGGTTGGGTTGATTCTTAATAAACTTTTGTGTTGAAATCTTGTAATTGATCATTCTTTGTATAAAATTAACATGGTATCAGAGCCAGGTTGGCTTTGATACAAAGATTTTGATCGAAATTTAGTTTTAAAAAAAATTAGGGTTTCAACAAATTTATGGGTTTCATGTTTGAAGGTCAAATCTTACTAGATCATAGTGTTAATCAATCAATTGGTGGTTGAATCGTTTGTTTTGGGTACCAATTGAAGGTCAATTGGTTGTTTCAATTTTTAGGATTTTCTAAAATTGGGGTTTTTAATCCGGTGTACTTTATAGTGATTAACGTGTGTTAATCTGTTGGTTTTTTGGTCAAGATCTTATAGATCTTGATATTGTTGGTGTGTCGTCAAAATTAGGGTTTACTGTATCAAACCCTAATTCAGGATTAGAGTTGTTCTTTTTTGTTTGTTTGTTATTAATTGGTTGTTATCATTCTTGTTGTGTTTTGTGTGCACAATTTGTTACTAATTGTATTTTTTGTTGTTTGTTTCAGGTATTATAGATTCTGATTCCGCTGCGTTTGGTTCTTGGTTGATCTTCTTGATCAATATTACTGGATTTGCGTGCACTGTAACACCACTCACACTTTCTCTCTTAGGAAATTTTTTTTAGTGTTCTAGATTTGTGGAGAAGTGTAGGTTAAGGGATTTGTTTGTGTTGGTGTTGTTGGCTAATTGGTGGATTAATTGTGACTGAGGAGTTATAAGGTGTAATTGTTTCTTTGTTTTTTGTTTATCTGTTTTCCCTTGAGTCTTCATCATGTCTGGTGATGACAAGAATAAGGAAAAGGCATCTGGATCAGGTGGTAGTTCTGACCATCTTGACCAGTTTGACCCATTGTTTTTGCATAGTAATGACACTAATGGTATACCACTTATAAGTTTTAAACTGGAAGGTCCAGAAAATTATAAAGTATGGTCTGCTGCTATTACTATAGCAATCCATACTAAGAATAAGCTTGGTTTTATTAATGGTAAAATTAAAAGACCTGATGAAACTGGTTTTATGTAAGAACAATGGGACAGGTGCAATTCTGTGGTTCTTTCTTGGATTCTTGAATGTGTTTCACAAGAAGTGTTTATGGGACAAATTTTCTCTAAAAATGCTAAGGATGTATGGGATGAATTAAAAGAAACATATGATAAACAAGATGCTTCAATAATCTTTAATATGCATTATAAAATACACTCATTCACACAATCTGGAATTACTCTCTGAATATTATCACAAGTTTAATGCTCTGTGGAGGCAATATGACTCTCTTGTCAGTTTGCCAGAGTGTACTTGTGATGGTTCAACAAAACTTAAAAAGCATAACAAACTTATTAAACTGATGCAATTTCTCATGGGTTTGGATGAGATTTATGCTCCTATCAGGAGTATAATCCTTACCACTGATCCTATCCCTGATGTGAAAGGGGCTTTTGCCACCTTGTCCAGGGATGAGTCTTATAGAAGTACTTCTACTCACAGTACTTCCAAATCTGATAACACTGCATTTGTTTATAAGGCTAATCCTAGAAACTCTAGTTGGTCTGCCAACAAAAACACATTCACTAATAACAATAATCAGCCTAGAAGGTTGAATACGCCTAATTTGGTCTACACAAACTGTAAAATGAATGGTCATACAGCTGATAGGTGTTTTGAGTTGGTTGGTTATCCTACTGGTTTCCAAAAGAAGAATGGTTTTAATCAAAACAAATGCTAGTAGCAATAATGTTTCAGGGCATAAGGATAGGCCTGCTAGTTCATCTAATTCTTTTACAGATGAGCAGTATCAAAGGCTTATGGCCTTGATCAGTGAAAAGTCTGGAAGCAGCAGTATTCCTGCAAATGTTGCAGGTATAAACTGTGTTATTAGTTTCTGTCACTCTAAGTTTTTTAATCATAATACCAACATAACCACATATCATATCTATATTGGTTGGATTATTGACTCTGGTGCCAGTCAACATATGACTTACACTATCTTGAATATGTTTAATATTGTTGATGTTTCAAAACTTAATATGACTGTGGGTCATCCTAATGGTACTAAGGCACAAGTCACACATATTGAAAGTTTGAAATTGACTGACAAGTTGGTTATTAATGATGTCCTGGTTATACCTGGATATCAGTTCAGCTTGTTGTCAGTTCACAAGCTTAATAAAGATAACAAATGTAGAATCATTTTTGATGAAGATGTTTGTATTCTTCAGGATTCTGTTCTAAGGACCCACATGGGGACTGGTAATCAAAGTAATGGAATGTATTTTCTTAATACAGGTAAAAAGTTAACTAATCATAATATACAAGTTTTTTGTTTATCTAAGTGCATATGGCATAACAGACTTGGTCATCCCTCTGAAAAAGTTCAAAACATTCTAAAACACAAACTTAAAATTGAGAATGAATCAAAAAAAGATCATTGTGATGTGTGTCACAAGGCTAAACAAACAAGGGATCCTTTTCCTCTTAGTGAACATCAAACCACTGAAGTTGGACAGATTGTTCACTTAGATGTTTGGGGCCCTTACAAGGTCCAAACTAAAGAAGGGTATAAGTACTTTCTGACTGTTGTTGATGATTTTTCAAGAGCTGTTTGGGTGTTCTTGTTAAGGGGGAAAACATAGGTGTTTTCACAAATTATCACTGTTTTTAATCTGATTAAAAATCAATTTGATAAAACTGAAAAGATTTTTAGAAGTGACAATGGAACTAAGTTTGTGAATCAAAATATGGACAAATTTTGTAAAGATAATGGTATTCATCAACTGGCTTCATGTTCTTATACCCCACAGCAAAATTATAGCAACCCGTAATTTTTCAGGTCCTTACTTAACCTTAAAACTCAAAATAATTTATTTTTGGAAGTTACAAATTTCTCTTGCGTATAACTTTTAACTAAATTGCATGAACTAAGAGAACGAGCCGCATGCGTACCGACACCCCATTTAGTGATGGATTTAGTCTAACAAATTCTTATATGAGTCAAAAATATTGTTTTCACATCAATATTATTAAGATACTCTCAATATTGTATGTTACGTGTTTTAATTGAAAACATCAAATCATGATACCGCGACTCACATTTAAGTTCAACGGGACACGAAACACATTGCAAGATTTGAGAAATCCCGTCCCACCCTCACAATATATATGTTGCCGCCTCTCATAAATTACAAGTCACCAAATAAGATTTATATAAATCAGTAAACCTAACTTTGACCTTGAAACAAGTAATTTGACTCTATAATCTAACATGTAAACCTTTTAACCAACATGTTTTTAGATAACAAGTGCATGAGATGACAAGTCTCACATCTCTTTTGTGTCCTTCGACTGATAACCCACCCCAAGCCATTTACATTTTGATTTTGTTGGTTTACTCCTAAAATCACATGGATAGTAGTAAGTTGGTAAGATTAAGTACACATGCAATTAATGTTGTGTAATAACCTCTAAACATTAGCTACAAATTCTTCTTTTTGGTCCTTAAAAGCCACGACAAACTCTCCACTTCTGGTACCTCTTTTCTAGCCAAGTCGCATCAAGTGTACCCATGTCCCCTCCTAATTCTCTCAATCCCATAGATAAACCTATTACACACACTTAAGTCAACTACCATGAAATTTACAAACCCATTCTTGTGTTTCCCATGCCATGATTTGCAGACTAGTACCATCTAAGTGAAAATGTCAACTCCTAAAATATACAAGTACTACTCTCTACTTATACCCTCCCACCTTTGGCTCATTTACATCACAACAACTAAGCAAAACAATCTTCCTCCTTTGTGTCTTTAAAACACCATACGACACACACAAATATACACATCACATTGCTTTCAAAACATCACTAAAACTACTTGGAAAATATTGGGCAAAGCTTGGAGTATTTGGGTTAAAGTTTATTGAACTTTGGTTCTCTTCTCAATTGACTCACACACCCTCTGTAAGGTCTCAACATTTTTGAAACTTTACTTCTTTGATTTATAAACTTACAAACATATTTCATTTACACTCCATGTCACCTTGTGTGTCTACATTCAAGTTAGAAAACTAAAACATGCTTCTTAATTTAATACAATCGACATACATACATGTATGTTTCTTGGTTATGTGTTTAAGCTTGTGTGGTGACAAAGGACTTTATATGGCATTAACAAACTAAAGAAAATAAGTTAGAGCTTATTACGACTTTTACGAGCATATTGAAACTTCCACTAAATGGTTCTTTTTGAGTTCTTTTTTTTTTGTTTTCGATTTGATTTTGAGTCGAGAAGCCAAAATGAGCCGAAGTACTTATTTTGAGCTTATTCGTACTCCTCATGGTCAAGTGCTTACTTAAGACATGAGCTTATATATGCAAGAACAAAACAGTTTTGGAGAAGCAAATGCAAGCGTACAACGAATACATGCAAAACCACGCTTAGTACACTGAGAAAGAAATATAACTAAAAATGAATCTGTTGAAAAACTCCATAAATATAAACGAGCTGCAAAACTAAACAACAAAGTTGGTTTGGTCTGTTTGGTTGAGGCGTTGGATTTTTGAGTTGGAGGTCAGGGGTTCGAACCCTGCACCTGACGTTTTCTTTTACTTAATTTTTTTTAACAAATTTTCACATATAACCCTTGAACAATTAGGAACTAATCAATATTTCTTTTAACAAATTGTACCAAGTATGTCTAGTGAGTTAAACTATAATTGTAAACTATATATATATATATATATATATATATATATATATATATATATATATATATATATATATATATATATATATATATATATATATACACACATATATATATATATATATACATATATATATATATATATATATATATATATATATATATATATATATATATATATATATATAGTGAGACTTTCTTGCGAGAACCATCTTATCTGCGAGAACTGACAGACCCACCAAAAACATACATGCACGCCTTCAATAATTGTATTTTTGCACATATGTTCAAAAAACAACATATATGTTCTTAAAAAAAACATGGTTGTTCTAAAGAATTTGATAAGAAATTGGAAATACAAAATTTTTCTTTGAAGGTGTGCATGTATGTTCTTATAAGGCGTGCAATGACAATATTGCGGCCGTGTGTAAGGTTTTTGTGAAAAAAGGGGATGAGTTCATGATGATATTGAAGAACATAGGTGGATACTTACGATTATTGATGATTTGCATGTATTTTTATTTTATTTTAAAAGGCGTGCATGTATGTTTTTGGTGGTTCTGTCAGTTCTCGCAGATAAGATGGTTCTCGCAAGAAAGTCCCCCTATATATATATATATATATATATATATATATATATATATATATATATATATTGACAATAGGATATTTTTTGTAGCAATTGATTTATAAAAGAAAACTAATACTTACGGACGAGTTATGCCAAATTTTTGTCAATTCCTATACTTGATCAATTTTCCCAAACTTGACCAAACTACGAAAATTAGATAATATGATATTACTTATAGTAAATATATTATAGACTTTTTCTAACTTATCACCCGCTAATTTGATATAGTCACAAATATATATACATAAACTTAAATACTTACGCATCTCCAAAGAGCCAATACTTACAAATATTTTAAAAATCGATTTAAACATAAGCCTTACCACACAAGCAATATTAACACAACCACTTGAGAAACTTAAATTTATTTAAACACTTTGAGTCGTGAACAAAACTTAAAACTAAGACTTGTCATACTAATTTAGGTCGCGTGTCGGTGCCATCCACTATTTCTACTTGACTACGTTTTAGACGGCTGAACAACTATGGTGGGTTCTCGTAGCCCCTTTTTCATTATGTTTTTCCTTGGGGAAAAATAGTACTCAAATGATATTTTAACTGTTTTCATGCTGTGATTATACTGTTTTCATGTTTTTGGACAATATGTGTGTTTTGATTGCATTATGTGCCTTACTGTGTGAATTCAGATTGTGTGACTTAGCTTGAACGTGCTATTTATTTTGTGATGCATTGTGGGTATATCATTTTGGGAATGTGGCACCCAGTATTTCATTTTGGGAATATGGCACCCAGTAGATCATTTTGGGAATATGGCACCCAGTATATACATTTGGGAATATGGCACCCAGTCTATGTGTGGATCAATTATGCGTGTTTGTAGTATGAGGTTCAGTTGTTGCTAGTTTGTGATCTTTGTTATGTGCTCACATTTGTATATCTTGCTCACTATTGTCCTACGCTATTATTCACAGATTCGTGGTTTAACATCTAAACCTACGAGCTCACCAACTTTATGTTGACGTTTTCTAGTACCATTTTCAGGTGTTATTGAAGCTGCTTAGAAGGTTTAGTATTGATTGGCTTAGCAAGACTTAAGACAAGACCCTCCCGGGTTATATCTCGTGGAGTTGCATTTGATATTCCCTAGTGACGTTGTTTAACTTTGAGACTTATGTTTATTTTGGATCTTTACACTTATCCCGTTTGTGGGAGTTTGCGACTATCATCTATTCTATGTTATGCATTTAGTGTTTCTTTGTTGTGACACCTTGTGTTCTTAACTATGAAGTCATACCCCGTAAATGCCATTCCGCTCCGCCATTTTTGGGGTGTGACAGATTGGCATCAAAGCCTTGGTTATTGAGAATTAGGTGGTTTAACCTAGACTATAACCTAAGAATCCTCATATAGTTGCATTATAGGAACTACATGTGCGATAGTATGACACGAAGTGATGATGATAAGTAAATGCAGCATGATGCTATCCTAAAAACGCCTGGCCAACGTTTTTACGATAACATGATGCGGCATAGACTTATCAAATTCATGGATTGTCAGATAGGAAGTTGGGTACAGTAACACGACACGTACACCGACCTACCCTACCTAACGTCCTCCCATGTAGAGATCATGCCTCCAAGAAGATCAACACGTGTTAACCGAGGTGGAGCAGCCCAGAGGGGTAGAAGGACTAGTGGACGAGGAGGTAGAGGAGGTGGTCGCGGCACTGAGAACAACGGCAACGACAATGTGAATCCTGACCTTTCCGCCATGATCGCCGAGCAACTACAAACATTGCTACCCACTATCGTCACCCAAGTTGGCGACCACATCAGTAACCTAGGAAACAACGGAAGCGGAATAACCATGCAGACAACGGCGCTGAAAGTGAACACAACAATAATGGCAACAACAACAATGGTGGCAAAGGATGTTCGTACAAGGAATTTACAACATGCAAACCAGTGGACTTTGATGGCAATGGAGGAGCGTTGGTGTACACAAGATGGATTGAGAAAATGGAGGAAGTAATGGACATAAGCGAGTGTGCAGCTCACCAGAGGGTGAAGTACGCTGCATGCTCGTTGACAGGAAAGGCCCTGACCTGGTGAAACACGCAAATTCAGGCCAGAGGAAGAGAAGCCGCCATGGGAATGAGTTGGGATGACCTTAAGACATTACTAAAGGATGAGTATTGCCCAAACAACGAGATGCAGAAACTAGAGCATGAGTTCTACAACCATGCTATGGTAGGTGCTGGTTACGCGGCTTATACAGATCGATTCCATGAGCTTGCTAGACTGGTACCTCACATGGTCACTCCTGAATCCAAGATAATTGAGAGGTACATCTATGGTTTGGTCCCTGAGATTCGCGGGATGGTGAAAGCGACTGAGCCCCCTACTCTTCAGAGTGCGATACTGAAATCTGAAACCTTAACAGACGAAATTATTAGGAACGAAACCCTTTCATAAAGTAGAGATAAGAGGAAAATTGTTATTGAGCCGAGCAAGCAGGAAGGCACAAAGGGTGACAACAAAAAGGCAAAATGGGGAAAAGGATTTGTGGCAACGAACTCGGGCCGGAGAGGATATGAAGGTCGTCACCCTAAGTGTGCCAAATGTAACTACCACCACCTGGAGACTAAACCCTGCCTAGTGTGTTTCAAATGCAATCAGACTGGTCACATTGCAAGGGATTGTCGAGCAGTAGCCATGAAGGCGACTCCGATTAATGTCATTTACCCAAAGACATGTTATGAGTGCGGGAGCCCGAATCATTTCTGAAACACGTGTCCTAAGCTGAATAGGGCACAGGGGCAAGTGCAGAATAACCTGAATCAAGCCTTAGCGACTAGAGGAACAAACTCAAATCGTGGGAACAATGGCAACCAGCTCGTGGTCGGGTATTTGTGATGAACGCTGAAGAAGGACGCTAGGACCCGAACATCGTGACAAGTATGTTCTCTTTAAATGATCATTAGGCTGTCATACTTTTGATTCCGGTGCCGATTATATGTTTGATTCTGGTTCCGATCATATATTTGTTCCTACCGAATCCGTACCTCTATTAAAGGCGAAACCTAGTGTCCTAGACCTTAGTATTGGGATTGATATAGTGTATGATGAAAGAATAGAAACCAATAAGATAGCTCGAATTTCCAATACCTGGTAGCAAGACTCTTGGATGCTGAAATGCCATTCGTTTGTTTTTGAGCAAATATATATATATATATATATATATATATATATATATATATATATATATATATATATATATAAGCTTTTTAACAACTCTTAACTTAATTTCATGTCAGTTCTTGTTTGATGAGGTGTGAGATTAAGTTTAAAGTTGCTACTTAGCTTAAATTTTTTTTAATGATTTTGCTCATGAACGGACGAGGCATTTCATAAATACTAATCTCGATAGTCACCATTGAACTACCTATTTCATTGCGCCTAGTAGGACAAGCAGAAACCCAAACACACCTCGCGTGCTTAAGACTTCCCTGGAGTACTTCGTAAAGACCTAACAGGATTTACCTCTCCTTGACGAATTGAGCTTCGCATAGACATAACTCCCGAAGCGGCACCAATTACATGATGAGTGTTGGGAATTATGCTAAGTAAGAATTCTGCTGAAGAATACTGCTGATGGATTCTGCTGAAGGGCTGGAAT